>OZ035830.1:42289688-42347188 GCA_964034765.1 Knipowitschia caucasica
TGGACCATTCAGATTGATTGAACACGTTTTAAGTTCTACCCTCGCACAGAAGGCTCAGTACAAACCTGTGTCTAAACACAGGGACCAGACCCAGACGTTACATGCAGTGAAATGATTGAGCGCAGTGTACGGATGGATAAGACCAGGCTGGGGGACCTGACTTTCAAACCACAAAAATATGTAAGAAAAATGCACCAAACTAGATCCTGCTCTCTCGACACGGTTTGATCTCTCTCTTTCCCTCTGTCTCTGCGACCTCAGTTTATCAGACAGAAAAATGAAAACGAGAGCGGACCCTCACTCACAGAGTCAAACTGGGACCCATGAAACTGCATTTAGTTTAGTTTAGTTTAGGTTATTGTGTACAAGTCTCTCCATGGCCTCGCACCAAGGTCCATATGTGACATGTTGGTCCCATATGAACCAGCCCGGACTCTGAGGAGCACAGGGACTGGACTCCTGCTGGGACTCTGAGGAGCACAGGGACTGGACTCCTGCTGGGACTCTGAGGAGCACAGGGACTGGCCTCCTGCTGGGACTCTGAGGAGCACAGGGACTGGCCTCCTGCTGGGACTCTGAGGAGCACAGGGACTGGACTCCTGCTGGGACTCTGAGGAGCACAGGGACTGGCCTCCTGCTGGGACTCTGAGGAGCACAGGGACTGGACTCCTGCTGGGACTCTGAGGAGCACAGGGACTGGACTCCTGCTGGTCCCCAGAGTCAGGACTAAACATGGGGAGGCTGCTTTTCAGATTCATGCTGCTAGGATTTGGAACAGTCTTCCTGAAAATGTGAGACAGGCGAATTCTGTGGCAATTTTTAAGTCTAGGTTAAAAACGGTTCTGTTTATCTGTGCATACAACTGAAGGATTTTATTTTTAGGTGCACTCTGGCTTAGGGTTGGTGATTTTAATGTTTTAATCTTATTTTTACTATTTTTAATGTTTATGTTTAATGTCTAGGATTTATGCTTGATGTAATATGGGCTGTGAGGAGCTTTGTGTTGCCGTGTGTAGGAAAGACGCTCTACAAATAAAAGTTGATAGAATGATTGAATGAAAAGTGCTCTACAAATAAAAATCCATCCACCCATCTATTTTCTTCCGCTTCATCCGTTGCCAGGTCGTGGGGGCAGCAGTCTGTCCAAAGGCCCCGGCCTCTCCACACACACCTCCTCCAGCTCAGCCCCATGCGTTCCCAGGCCAGAGAGAGACAGTTCCTGCAGCGTGTCCTGGGTCTCCTCCCGGTGAGACGTGCCCCGAACACCTCCCCAGCCCAGGAGTCGACCTAACCGGGGAGAGGAGGAGGAGTCAAGACAGACAGACAGACAGACAGACAGACAGGACCGACAGACAGACAGGACAGACAGACAGACAGGACAGACGGACGGGACGGACAGGACAGACAGAGAAACAGACAGATTCTGTATTTATACCATGTGGGGAAATGTAAGTGATCGTCTGTAGCGAGAGAGCACACATCAACAAACATTTTCCATTCTGAACTTGTGCAGTTGAAGTGTCTTGCCCAAGGACACAACAGAACCATGCAGCCGCAGCACAGACCTCAACCTCAGAATCTCAAATGCATAATCAGAGATCGTCCGTGTCTCAGTGAAAGTCCTGGCGGTGGCTCTTATCTCTGCACTGGTTTAAACGATCAGAGCAGCTGGAGGACTGGGAGACAGCGGGTTTCAAACGGGGGTTCGAGGCCCTCAAACCTCCTCAGTGCATGAGTACAGTCCTGGTGGAGGAATGTACTGTCGCTGGTATCGCTGCATCTTCTCAGGCCTGTTATCTGTTGGTGATCTTAGAGAACGACAGGCAGGCGACACATCTGTGGGGAAAGACATGTGAAATATTTGTCATTTCTGTTTACAAGCCAGTGATAAAAAACATACATATTATCACTGGCTTTTGCTCAAACATGATTTTTCTGTGAATATTAAAGAAGATTTTGTTTGATCAGGTTTTTTGTTCTGGCTGCAGAGGAGCGGGCGGTCTCCAGCTTCGCAGATGAACTTTAGTTTGTCAGCTCTAGAGACGATCGGAGCCGGAGCCGAGAAACTCTGTATTTTCAGGTGGATTTCATTATTAATAAAAAAATGAAGCAGCAGAGTTTGAAACAGAGTCACGGGGGAAGAGTCGAATAAAAGACAATTATTGCATGATTTGATAGTTTTCAAAGTAAAGTAAAGTCATTCTGCCTTTGCAAACTTTATGGAGTGTTGGAAATAAGTTCAAATTCTAAATTCGGAGGTTTTCATACAAGAAAAAGCATCTTGAGATTGTATTTTTAGTTTATATTTCAATATGAAATGTCCAGAGTAGAGTAGAGTAGAGTAGAGTAGAGTAGAGTCAAAAATTACCATGACTGTCACCCCCTGCAGGACACTCTCTGCTCTGGAGAGCAGCTTCAGTGACAGATTAATTCACCCTTGATGTGTGAAGGAGAGGTTCCGTAGGTCTTTCCTTCCTGCTGCTGTCAGACTGTACAACGAGAATGTGTAACAGGAACTGCTGAGTCTGCACAAGTGTCACTGATAATTCACTAGTAACTTTGTCACTACTCACTTTACCTGTTATCAGTACTACTACAGTACTACATATCTGATATTTACTGTTATCAGTACTACTACAGTACTACATATCTGATGTTTACTGTTATCAGTACTACTGCAGTACTACATATCTGATATTTACTGTTATCAGTACTACTACAGTATTACATATCTGATATTTACTGTTATCAGTACTACTGCAGTACTACATATCTGATATTTACTGTTATCAGTACTACTGCAGTACTACATATCTGATATTTACTGTTATCAGTACTACTGTATTATTTCATATCTGATATTTACTGTTATCAGTACTACTGCAGTACTACATATCTGATATTTACTGTTATCAGTACTACAGTATTATTTCATATCTGATAATTCTCCCATTCAAGTCACTTTACCTGTTGATATTATTTCTGATGTTTATTCTGCTCATATTCTCATATTCTCCGCTGCTAATGTATAATATAGACATCTGTAAATACTCCGAACCAAGTGCAATTATAGCCCAGAGTTTCTTATTTTATTTTATTCTATCTTAAATTTATTGTCTATTATCTTAAATAATAGACTTTGATGTGTGCGTCTGAGTCTTATTTCCTTTCTCTGCTGTAATGTGCAACGATGACACTGACATTTCTCCTGTGAGACTAATAAAGGTTTATCTTATCTTATTATACCTATGTTTTCTTCTTGTTGGTTTGTGACCTACAGACTGTGACCTACAGACTGTGAACTACAGACTGTGACCTACAGACTGTGATCTACAGACTGATCTACAGACTGTGACCTACAGACTGTGACCTACAGACTGTGACCTACAGACTGATCTACAGACTGTGACCTACAGACTGTGATCTACAGACTGTGATCTACAGACTGTGACCTACAGACTGTGATCTACAGACTGTGACCTACAGACTGTGACCTACAGACTGATCTACAGACTGTGACCTACAGACGTGACTACAGACTGTGACCTACAGACTGTGACTACAGACTGTGACCTACAGACTGTGACCTACAGACTGTGATCTACAGACTGTGACCTACAGACTGTGATCTACAGACTGTGACCTACAGACTGTGACTACAGACTGTGATCTACAGACTGTGACCTACAGACTGTGATCTACAGACTGTGATCTACAGACTGTGACCTACAGACTGTGACTACAGACTGTGACTACAGACTGTGATCTACAGACTGTGATCTACAGACTGTGACTACAGACTGTGATCTACAGACTGTGATCTACAGACTGTGACCTACAGACTGTGATCTACAGACTGTGATCTACAGACTGTGATCTACAGACTGTGACTACAGACTGTGATCTACAGACTGTGACCTACAGACTGTGACTACAGACTGTGATCTACAGACTGTGACCTACAGACTGTGATCTACAGACTGTGACCTACAGACTGTGATCTACAGACTGTGACCTACAGACTGATCTACAGACTGTGACCTACAGACTGTGACCTACAGACTGTGATCTACAGACTGTGACCTACAGACTGTGATCTACAGACTGTGACCTACAGACTGTGACCTACAGACTGTGATCTACAGACTGTGACCTACAGACTGTGATCTACAGACTGTGACCTACAGACTGTGACCTACAGCCTGATCTACAGACTGTGACCTACAGACTGATCTACAGACTGTGACCTACAGACTGATCTACAGACTGTGACCTACAGACTGTGACCTACAGACTGATCTACAGACTGATCTACAGACTGTGACCTACAGACTGTGATCTACAGACTGTGACCTACAGACTGTGACCTACAGACTGATCTACAGACTGTGACCTACAGACTGATCTACAGACTGTGACATACAGACTGTGATCTACAGACTGTGATCTACAGACTGTGACCTACAGACTGTGACCTACAGACTGTGATCTACAGACTGTGACCTACAGACTGATCTACAAACTGTGACCTACAGACTGTGACCTACAGACTGTGACCTACAGACTGTGATCTACAGACTGTGACCTACAGACTGATCTACAGACTGTGACCTACAGACTGTGACCTACAGACTGTGATCTACAGACTGTGACCTACAGACTGTGACCTACAGACTGTGATCTACAGACTGTGACCTACAGACTGATCTACAACTGTGACCTACAGACTGTGACCTACAGACTGTGACCTACAGACTGTGATCTACAGACTGTGACCTACAGACTGTGACTACAGACTGTGACCTACAGACTGTGACCTACAGACTGTGATCTACAGACTGTGACCTACAGACTGTGACTACAGACTGTGACCTACAGACTGTGACCTACAGACTGTGACCTACAGACTGTGACTACAGACTGTGACCTACAGACTCTAGCTGACTACAGACTGTGACCTACAGACTGTGACTACAGACTGTGACCTACAGACTGTGACCTACAGACTGTGACCTACAGACTGTGACCTACAGACTGTGATGACCTACAGACTGTGACCTACAGACTGTGACCTACAGACTGTGACCTACAGACTGTGATCTACAGACTGTGACCTACAGACTGTGACTACAGACTGTGACCTACAGACGATCTACAGACTGTGACCTACAGACTGTGACTACAGACTGTGACCTACAGACTGTGACTACAGACTGTGACTACAGACTGTGATCTACAGACTGTGACCTACAGACTGTGACCTACAGACTGTGACCTACAGACTGTGATCTACAGACTGTGACCTACAGACTGTGACCTACAGACTGTGACCTACAGACTGTGACCTACAGACTGTGACTACAGACTGTGACCTACAGACTGTGACTACAGACTGTGACCTACAGACTGTGACTACAGACTGTGACCTACAGACTGTGACCTACAGACTGTGACCTACAGACTGTGACACTGTGACTACAGACTGTGACCTACAGACTGTGACTACAGACTGTGACCTACAGACTGTGACCTACAGACTGTGATCTACAGACTGTGACCTACAGACTGATCTACAGACTGTGACCTACAGACTGTGACCTACAGACTACAGACTGTGATCTACAGACTGTGATCTACAGACTGTGATCTACAGACTGTGACTACAGACTGACTACAGACTGTGACCTACAGACTGTGACCTACAGACTGTGACCTACAGACTGTGACCTACAGACTGTGACCTACAGACTGTGATCTACAGACTGTGACCTACAGACTGTGACTACAGACTGTGACCTACAGACTGTGACTACAGACTGTGACCTACAGACTGTGACCTACAGACTGTGACCTACAGACTGTGACCTACAGACTGTGACCTACAGACTGACTACAGACTGTGACCTACAGACTGTGACCTACAGACTGTGATCTACAGACTGTGACCTACAGACTGTGACCTACAGACTGTGACCTACAGACTGTGATCTACAGACTGTGACCTACAGACTGTGATCTACAGACTGTGACCTACAGACTGTGACTACAGACTGTGACTACAGACTGTGACCTACAGACTGTGACTACAGACTGTGACCTACAGACTGTGACCTACAGACTGTGACTACAGACTGTGACTACAGACTGTGACTACAGTGTGACTACAGACTGTGACCTACAGACTGTGACTACAGACTGTGACCTACTAGACTGTGATCTACAGACTGTGACCTACAGACTGTGACCTACAGACTGTGACTACAGACTGTGACCTACAGACTGTGATCTACAGACTGTGACTACAGACTGTGACTACAGACTGTGCTACAGACTGTGACTACAGACTGTTAAGACTGACTACAGACTGTGACTAAGTGATCTACAGACGTGACTACAGACTGTGACCTACAGACTGTGACTACAGACTGTGACCTACAGACTGATCTACAGACTGTGACCTACAGACTGTGACCTACAGACTGATCTACAGACTGTGACTACAGACTGTACAGACCTACAGACTGTGACTACAGACCTACAGACTGTGACTACAGACTGTGACCTACAGACTGTGACCTACAGACTGTGACTACACTGACAGACTGTGACTACAGACTGTGACCTACAGACTGTGACCTACAGACTGTGACCTACAGACTGTGACCTACAGACTGTGACTACAGACTGTACCTACAGACTGTGACCTACAGACTGTGATCTACAGACTGTGACCTACAGACTGTGATCTACAGACTGTGACCTACAGACTGTGACTACAGACTGACTACAGACTGTGACCTACAGACTGTGACCTACAGACTGTGATCTACAGACTGTGACCTACAGACTGTGACCTACAGACTGTGATCTACAGACTGTGACCTACAGACTGATCTACAGACTGACCTACAGACTGTGACCTACAGACTGATCTACAGACTGTGTACAGACTGTGATCTACAGACTGATCTACAGACTGTGATCTACAGACTGTGATCTACAGACTGTGACCTACAGACTGTGACCTACAGACTGATCTACAGACTGTGACCTACAGACTGTGACCTACAGACTGTGATCTACAGACTGTGACCTACAGACTGTGACCTACAGACTGTGACCTACAGACTGTGACCTACAGACTGTGATCTACAGACTGTAATCTACAGACTGTGATCTACAGACTGTGACCTACAGACTGTGACCTACAGACTGTGACCTACAGACTGATCTACAGACTGTGACCTACAGACTGATCTACAGACTGTGACCTACAGACTGTGACCTACAGACTGATCTACAGACTGTGACCTACAGACTGTGATCTACAGACTGTGACCTACAGACTGTGACCTACAGACTGTGATCTACAGACTGTGACCTACAGACTGATCTACAAACTGTGATCTACAGACTGTGACCTACAGACTGTGATCTACAGACTGTGACCTACAGACTGATCTACAGACTGTGACCTACAGACTGTGACCTACAGACTGTGATCTACAGACTGTGACCTAGAGACTGTGACCTACAGACTGTGATCTACAGACTGTGACCTACAGACTGTGATCTACAGACTGTGACCTACAGACTGTGACCTACAGACTGTGACCTACAGACTGTGACCTACAGACTGTGATCTACAGACTGTGATCTACAGACTGTGACCTACAGCCTGATCTACAGACTGTGATCTACAGACTGTGACCTACAGACTGTGATCTACAGACTGTGACCTACAGACTGTGACCTACAGACTGATCTACAGACTGATCTACAGACTGTGACCTACAGACTGTGACCTACAGCCTGATCTACAGACTGTGATCTACAGACTGTGACCTACAGACTGTGATCTACAGACTGTGACCTACAGACTGTGACCTACAGCCTGATCTACAGACTGTGACCTACAGACTGATCCACAGACTGTGACCTACAGACTGTGACCTACAGACTGATCTACAGACTGATCTACAGACTGTGACCTACAGACTGTGATCTACAGACTGTGACCTACAGACTGTGACCTACAGACTGTGATCTACAGACTGTGACCTACAGACTGATCTACAGACTGTGACCTACAGACTGTGATCTACAGACTGTGATCTACAGACTGTGATCTACAGACTGTGACCTACAGACTGTGATCTACAGACTGTGACCTACAGACTGATCTACAAACTGTGATCTACAGACTGTGACCTACAGACTGTGATCTACAGACTGTGACCTACAGACTGATCTACAGACTGTGACCTACAGACTGTGATCTACAGACTGTGACCTACAGACTGTGACCTACAGACTGTGATCTTCAGACTGTGACCTACAGACTGTGATCTACAGACTGTGACCTACAGACTGTGATCTACAGACTGTGACCTACAGACTGTGACCTACAGACTGTGACCTACAGACTGTGATCTACAGACTGTGATCTACAGACTGTGACCTACAGACTGTGACCTACAGCCTGATCTACAGACTGTGACCTACAGACTGATCTACAGACTGTGACCTACAGACTGTGACCTACAGACTGATCTACAGACCGTGACCTACAGACTGTGATCTACAGACTGTGACCTACAGACTGTGACCTACAGACTGTGATCTACAGACTGTGACCTACAGACTGATCTACAAACTGTGATCTACAGACTGTGACCTACAGACTGTGACCTACAGACTGATCTACAGACTGTGACCTACAGACTGTGACCTACAGACTGATCTACAGACTGTGACCTACAGACTGTGACCTACAGACTGTGATCTACAGACTGTGATCTACAGACTGTGACCTACAGACTGTGATCTACAGACTGTGACCTACAGACTGATCTACAAACTGTGATCTACAGACTGTGACCTACAGACTGTGATCTACAGACTGTGACCTACAGACTGATCTACAGACTGTGACCTACAGACTGTGACCTACAGACTGTGATCTACAGACTGTGACCTACAGACTGTGACCTACAGACTGTGATCTACAGACTGTGACCTACAGACTGTGACCTACAGACTGTGACCTACAGACTGTGATCTACAGACTCTGATCTACAGACTGTGACCTACAGACTGTGACCTACAGACTGTGACCTACAGACTGATCTACAGACTGTGACCTACAGACTGTGACCTACAGACTGATCTACAGACTGTGACCTACAGACTGTGATCTACAGACTGTGACCTACAGACTGTGACCTACAGACTGTGATCTACAGACTGTGATCTACAGACTGTGACCTACAGACTGTGATCTACAGACTGTGACCTACAGACTGATCTACAGACTGTGACCTACAGACTGTGACCTACAGACTGTGACCTACAGACTGTGACCTACAGACTGTGATCTACAGACTGTGACCTACAGACTGTGATCTACAGACTGTGACCTACAGACTGTGATCTACAGACTGTGACCTACAGACTGTGACCTACAGACTGTGACCTACAGACTGTGATCTACAGACTGTGACCTACAGACTGTGACCTACAGCCTAATCTACAGACTGTGACCTACAGACTGATCTACAGACTGTGACCTACAGACTGATCTACAGACTGTGACCTACAGCCTAATCTACAGACTGTGACCTACAGACTGTGATCTACAGACTGTGATCTACAGACTGTGATCTACAGACTGTGATCTATAGACTGTGACCTACAGACTGTGACCTACAGACTGTGACCTACAGACTGTGATCTACAGACTGTGATCTACAGACTGTGACCTACAGACTGTGACCTACAGACTGTGATCTACAGACTGTGACCTACAGACTGTGATCTACAGACTGTGACCTACAGACTGTGACCTACAGACTGTGACCTACAGCCTGATCTACAGACTGTGACCTACAGACTGTGATCTACAGACTGTGACCTACAGACTGTGACCTACAGACTGTGACCTACAGACTGTGACCTACAGACTGTGACCTACAGACTGTGATCTACAGACTGTGATCTACAGACTGTGACCTACAGACTGTGACCTACAGCCTGATCTACAGACTGTGACCTACAGACTGTGATCTACAGACTGTGACCTACAGACTGTGACCTACAGACTGTGACCTACAGACTGTGACCTACAGACTGTGATCTACAGACTGTGATCTACAGACTGTGACCTACAGACTGTGACCTACAGCCTGATCTACAGACTGTGACCTACAGACTGTGATCTACAGACTGTGACCTACAGACTGTGACCTACAGACTGATCTACAGACTGCTGTGACCTACAGACTGTGACTACAGACTGTGACCTACAGACTGTGACCTACAGACTGTGATCTACAGACTGTGACCTACAGACTGATCTACAGACTGTGATCTACAGACTGTGACCTACAGACTGTGATCTACAGACTGTGACCTACAGACTGATCTACAGACTGTGACCTACAGACTGTGACCTACAGACTGTGTCGACCTACAGATAAGACTGTGACCTACAGACTGTGATCTACAGACTGTGACTACAGACGTGACTACAGACTGACTACAGACTGTGACCTACAGACTGTGACTACAGACTACAGACTGTGACCTACAGACTGTGACCTACAGACTGTGACCTACAGACTGTATCTACAGACTGTGACCTACAGACTGTGACCTACAGACTGTGACCTACAGACTGTGACCTACAGACTATCTACAGACTGTGACCTACAGACTGATCTACAGACTGACTGTGACCTACAGACTGATCTACAGACTGTGACCTACAGACTGTGATCTATAGACTGTGACCTACAGACTGTGACCTACAGACTGTGACCTACAGACTGTCACCTACAGACTGTGATCTACAGACTGTGATCTACAGACTGTGACCTACAGACTGTGATCTACAGACTGTGACCTACAGACTGTGACCTACAGCCTAATCTACAGACTGTGACCTACAGACTGATCTACAGACTGTGACCTACAGACTGTGATCTATAGACTGTGACCTACAGACTGTGACCTACAGACTGTGACCTACAGACTGTCACCTACAGACTGTGATCTACAGACTGTGATCTACAGACTGTGATCTACAGACTGTGACCTACAGACTGTGATCTACAGACTGTGATCTATAGACTGTGACCTACAGACTGTGACCTACAGACTGTGACCTACAGACTGTGATCTACAGACTGTGATCTACAGACTGTGACCTACAGACTGTGACCTACAGACTGTGACCTACAGACTGTGATCTACAGACTGTGACCTACAGACTGTGATCTACAGACTGTGATCTACAGACTGATCTACAGACTGTGATCTACAGACTGTGATCTACAGACTGTGACCTACAGACTGTGATCTACAGACTGTGATCTACAGACTGTGATCTACAGACTGTGACCTACAGACTGTGATCTACAGACTGTGACCTACAGACTGTGACCTACAGACTGTGACCTACAGACTGTGATCTACAGACTGTGACCTACAGACTGTGATCTACAGACTGTGACCTACAGACTGTGACCTACAGACTGACCTACAGACTGTGACCTACAGACTGTGACCTACAGACTGTGACCTACAGACTGTGATCTACAGACTGTGACCTACAGACTGTGACCTACAGCCTAATCTACAGACTGTGACCTACAGACTGATCTACAGACTGTGACCTACAGACTGTGACCTACAGCCTAATCTACAGACTGATCTACAGACTGTGACCTACAGACTGATCTACAGACTGTGACCTACAGACTGATCTACAGACTGTGACCTACAGCCTAATCTACAGACTGTGACCTACAGACTGATCTACAGACTGTGACCTACAGACTGTGATCTACAGACTGTGACCTACAGACTGTGATCTACAGACTGTGACCTACAGACTGTGATCTATAGACTGTGACCTACAGACTGTGACCTACAGACTGTGATCTACAGACTGTGATCTACAGACTGTGACCTACAGACTGTGACCTACAGACTGTGACCTACAGACTGTGATCTACAGACTGTGACCTACAGACTGTGACCTACAGACTGTGACCTACAGACTGTGATCTACAGACTGTGACCTACAGACTGTGACCTACAGACTGTGATCTACAGACTGTGATCTACAGACTGTGACCTACAGACTGTGACCTACAGACTGTGATCTATAGACTGTGACCTACAGACTGTGACCTACAGACTGTGACCTACAGACTGTGACCTACAGACTGTGACCTACAGACTGTGACCTACAGACTGTGATCTACAGACTGTGACCTACAGACTGATCTACAGACTGTGACCTACAGACTGTGACCTACAGACTGATCTACAGACTGTGATCTACAGACTGTGACCTACAGACTGATCTACAGACTGTGACCTACAGACTGTGATCTACAGACTGTGACCTACAGACTGTGACCTACAGACTGTGATCTACAGACTGTGATCTACAGACTGTGACCTACAGACTGATCTACAGACTGTGATCTACAGACTGTGACCTACAGACTGTGATCTACAGACTGTGACCTACAGACTGTGATCTACAGACTGTGATCTACAGACTGTGACCTACAGACTGTGACCTACAGACTGTGACCTACAGCCTGATCTACAGACTGTGATCTACAGACTGTGACCTACAGACTGTGACCTACAGACTGTGATCTACAGACTGTGACCTACAGACTGTGACCTACAGACTGTGACCTACAGACTGTGACCTACAGACTGTGACCTACAGACTGTGACCTACAGACTGATCTACAGACTGTGACCTACAGACTGTGACCTACAGACTGTGACCTACAGACTGTGACCTACAGACTGAACTACAGACTGTGACCTACAGACTGTGACCTACAGACTGTGACCTACAGACTGAACTACAGACTGTGACCTACAGACTGTGACCTACAGACTGTGATCTACAGACTGTGACCTACAGACTGTGATCTACAGACTGATCTACAGACTGTGACCTACAGACTGTGATCTACAGACTGTGACCTACAGACTGATCTACAGACTGTGACCTACAGACTGTGACCTACAGACTGTGATCTACAGACTGAACTACAGACTGTGACCTACAGACTGTGACCTACAGACTGTGATCTACAGACTGTGACCTACAGACTGATCTACAGACTGTGATCTACAGACTGAACTACAGACTGTGACCTACAGACTGTGACCTACAGACTGATCTACAGACTGTGACCTACAGACTGTGACCTACAGACTGTGATCTACAGACTGAACTACAGACTGTGACCTACAGACTGTGACCTACAGACTGTGACCTACAGACTGTGATCTACAGACTGAACTACAGACTGTGATCTACAGACTGTGACCTACAGACTGTGACCTACAGACTGTGGCCTACAGACTGTGATCTACAGACTGTGATCTACAGACTGTGGCCTACAGACTGTGATCTACAGACTGTGACCTACAGACTGTGACCTACAGACTGTGACCTACAGACTGTGGCCTACAGACTGTGATCTACAGACTGTGACCTACAGACTGTGACCTACAGACTGTGACCTACAGACTGTGGCCTACAGACTGTGATCTACAGACTGTGACCTACAGACTGTGATCTACAGACTGTGACCTACAGACTGTGATCTACAGACTGTGACCTACAGACTGTGATCTACAGACTGTGACCTACAGACTGTGATCTACAGACTGTGACCTACAGACTGTGATCTACAGACTGTGACCTACAGACTGTGACCTACAGACTGTGATCTACAGCCTGATCTACAGACTGTGACCTACAGACTGTGGCCTACAGACTGTGATCTACAGACTGTGACCTACAGACTGTGACCTACAGACTGTGACCTACAGACTGTGATCTACAGACTGTGATCTACAGACTGTGACCTACAGACTGTGACCTACAGACTGTGACCTACAGACTGTGACCTACAGACTGTGATCTACAGACTGATCTACAGACTGTGATCTACAGACTGTGGCCTCTGCTGTGGCACGACTGCTTTTGTTTGTGCCTAAGTCCTGGTCTTTACTGGTCTCATCGCCGTCTCCTTTAGTCACATGTTGTTGTCGTGGCAACGTAAATCTGACACAGACTGGGCATCGACAAACTTACGGCAATTACGAGAGTTAAAGCACATTTATAGAAATTCAGTTCAGTTCAATGTTATCCTTGTACAGCCCTAAATCACAGCAGCAAACGACAGATCAGAGAATCAAACAGTTCAAACACAGGGAATGCCCACTGTGCACCGTCAATTTACTTTTATGTGCTTTAAGATTTGTTATTTTATACTAGCTTATTTATTATGCTAAAGCTAGAGATTTTATACTAGCTTCTTTATTATGCTAAAGCTAGAGATGTTATGCTAGCTTCTTTATTATGCTAAAGCTAGAGATTTTATACTAGCTTCTTTATTATGCTAAAGTTAGAGATTTTATACTAGCTTCTTTATTATGCTAAAGCTATAGATTTTATACTAGCTTCTTTATTATGCTAAAGCTAGATTTTATACTAGCTTCTTTATTATGCTAAAGCTAGAGATTTTATACTAGCTTCTTTATTATGCTAAAGCTAGATTTTATACTAGCTTCTTTATTATGCTAAAGCTAGAGATGTTATGCTAGCTTCTTTATTATGCTAAAGCGGGAGATGTTATGCTAGCTTCTTTATTATGCTAAAGCTAGAGATGTTATGCTAGCTTCTTTATTATGCTAAAGCTAGATTTTATACTAGCTTCTTTATTATGCTAAAGCTAGATTTTATACTAGCTTCTTTATTATGCTAAAGCTAGTGATTTTATACTAGCTTCTTTATTATGCTAAAGCTAGAGATTTTATACTAGCTTCTTTATTATGCTAAAGCTAGAGATTTTATACTAGCTTCTTTATTATGCTAAAGCTAGATTTTATACTAGCTTCTTTATTATGCTAAAGCTAGAGATTTTATGCTAGCTTCTTTATTATGCTAAAGCTAGAGATTTTATACTAGCTTCTTTATTATGCTAAAGCGGGAGATGTTATACTAGCTTCTTTATTATGCTAAAGCTAGAGATGTTATGCTAGCTTCTTTATTATGCTAAAGCTAGAGATGTTATGCTAGCTTCTTTATTATGCTAAAGCTAGATTTTATACTAGCTTCTTTATTATGCTAAAGCTAGATTTTATACTAGCTTCTTTATTATGCTAAAGCTAGATTTTATACTAGCTTCTTTATTATGCTAAAGCTAGTGATTTTATACTAGCTTCTTTATTATGCTAAAGTTAGATTTTATACTAGCTTCTTTATTATGCTAAAGCTAGAGATTTTATACTAGCTTCTTTATTATGCTAAAGCTAGAGATTTTATACTAGCTTCTTTATTAGGCTAAAGCTAGAGATGTTATGCTAGCTTCTTTATTATGCTAAAGCTAGATTTTATACTAGCTTCTTTATTATGCTAAAGCTAGATTTTATACTAGCTTCTTTATTATGCTAAAGCTAGATTTTATACTAGCTTCTTTATTATGCTAAAGCTAGTGATTTTATACTAGCTTCTTTATTATGCTAAAGTTAGATTTTATACTAGCTTCTTTATTATGCTAAAGCTAGTGATTTTATATTAGCTTCTTTATTATGCTAAAGTTAGATTTTATACTAGCTTCTTTATTATGCTAAAGCTAGAGATTTTATACTAGCTTCTTTATTATGCTAAAGCTAGAGATGTTATACTAGCTTCTTTATTATGCTAAAGATAGATTTTATGCTAGCTTCTTTATTATGCTAAAGCTAGTGATTTTATACTAGCTTCTTTATTATGCTAAAGCTAGAGGTTTTATACTAGCTTCTTTATTATGCTAAAGCAAGATTTTATGCTAGCTTCTTTATTATGCTAAAGCTAGTGATTTTATGCTAGCTTCTTTATTATGCTAAAGCTAGTGATTTTATACTAGCTTCTTTATTATGCTAAAGCTAGATTTTATACTAGCTTCTTTATTATGCTAAAGCTAGAGATTTTATACTAGCTTCTTTATTATGCTAAAGCTAGTGATTTTATACTAGCTTCTTTATTATGCTAAAGTTAGATTTTATACTAGCTTCTTTATTATGCTAAAGTTAGATTTTATACTAGCTTCTTTATTATGCTAAAGCGGGAGATGTTATGCTAGCTTCTTTATTATGCTAAAGCTAGAGATGTTATGCTAGCTTCTTTATTATGCTAAAGCTAGAGATGTTATACTAGCTTCTTTATTATGCTAAAGCGGGAGATGTTATGCTAGCTTCTTTATTATGCTAAAGCTAGAGATTTTATACTAGCTTCTTTATTATGCTAAAGCTAGATTTTATACTAGCTTCTTTATTATGCTAAAGCTAGAGATTTTATACTAGCTTCTTTATTATGCTAAAGCTAGATTTTATACTAGCTTCTTTATTATGCTAAAGCTAGAGATTTTATATTAGCTTCTTTATTATGCTAAAGCGGGAGATGTTATGCTAGCTTCTTTATTATGCTAAAGCTAGATTTTATACTAGCTTCTTTATTATGCTAAAGCTAGTGATTTTATATTAGCTTCTTTATTATGCTAAAGCGGGAGATGTTATGCTAGCTTCTTTATTATGCTAAAGCTAGATTTTATGCTAGCTTCTTTATTATGCTAAAGCTAGAGATGTTATGCTAGCTTCTTTATTATGCTAAAGCTAGAGATGTTATACTAGCTTCTTTATTATGCTAAAGCTAGTGATTTTATACTAGCTTCTTTATTATGCTAAAGCTAGAGATGTTATGCTAGCTTCTTTATTATGCTAAAGCTAGATTTTATACTAGCTTCTTTATTATGCTAAAGCTAGAGATGTTATGCTAGCTTCTTTATTATGCTAAAGCGGGAGATGTTATGCTAGCTTCTTTATTATGCTAAAGCTAGAGATTTTATACTAGCTTCTTTATTATGCTAAAGCTAGAGATTTTATGCTAGCTTCTTTATGATGCTAAAGCTAGAGATTTTATACTAGCTTCTTTATTATGCTAAAGCTAGATTTTATACTAGCATCTTTATTATGCTAAAGCTAGATTTTATACTAGCTTCTTTATTATGCTAAAGCTAGAGATTTTATACTAGCTTCTTTATTATGCTAAAGCTAGAGATTTTATACTAGCTTCTTTATTATGCTAAAGCTAGAGATTTTATGCTAGCTTCTTTATGATGCTAAAGCTAGGTACTTATACTAGCTTCTTTATTATGCTAAAGCTAGAGATGTTATGCTAGCTTCTTTATTATGCTAAAGCTAGAGATTTTATACTAGCTTCTTTATTATGCTAAAGCTAGATTTTATACTAGCTTCTTTATTATGCTAAAGCTAGAGATTTTATGCTAGCTTCTTTATTATGCTAAAGCTAGAGATGTTATGCTAGCTTCTTTATTATGCTAAAGCGGGAGATGTTATGCTAGCTTCTTTATTATGCTAAAGCTAGAGATTTTATACTAGCTTCTTTATTATGCTAAAGCTAGAGATTTTATACTAGCTTCTTTATTATGCTAAAGCTAGAGATGTTATGCTAGCTTCTTTATTATGCTAAAGCTAGTGATTTTATACTAGCTTCTTTATTATGCTAAAGCTAGAGATTTTATACTAGCTTCTTTATTATGCTAAAGCTAGAGATGTTATGCTAGCTTCTTTATTATGCTAAAGCTAGATTTTATACTAGCTTCTTTATTATGCTAAAGCGGGAGATGTTATGCTAGCTTCTTTATTATGCTAAAGCTAGAGATTTTATACTAGCTTCTTTATTATGCTAAAGCTAGAGATTTTATACTAGCTTCTTTATTATGCTAAAGCTAGAGATTTTATACTAGCTTCTTTATTATGCTAAAGCTAGAGATGTTATGCTAGCTTCTTTATTATGCTAAAGCTAGAGATTTTATACTAGCTTCTTTATTATGCTAAAGCTAGATTTTATACTAGCTTCTTTATTATGCTAAAGCTAGAGATGTTATGCTAGCTTCTTTATTATGCTAAAGCTGGAGATGTTATGCTAGCTTCTTTATTATGCTAAAGCTAGAGATTTTATACTAGCTTCTTTATTATGCTAAAGCTAGAGATTTTATACTAGCTTCTTTATTATGCTAAAGCTAGAGATTTTATACTAGCTTCTTTATTATGCTAAAGCTAGATTTTATACTAGCTTCTTTATTATGCTAAAGCTAGAGATTTTATACTAGCTTCTTTATTATGCTAAAGCTAGATTTTATACTAGCTTCTTTATTATGCTAAAGCTAGATTTTATACTAGCTTCTTTATTATGCTAAAGCTAGATTTTATACTAGCTTCTTTATTATGCTAAAGCTAGATTTTATACTAGCTTCTTTATTATGCTAAAGCTAGATTTTATACTAGCTTCTTTATTATGCTAAAGCTAGAGATGTTATGCTAGCTTCTTTATTATGCTAAAGCTAGAGATTTTATACTAGCTTCTTTATTATGCTAAAGCTAGAGATTTATACTAGCTTCTTTATTATGCTAAAGCTAGAGGTTTTATACTAGCTTCTTTATTATGCTAAAGCTAGAGATTTTATACTAGCTTCTTTATTATGCTAAAGCTAGATTTTATACTAGCTTCTTTATTATGCTAAAGCTAGAGATTTTATACTAGCTTCTTTATTATGCTAAAGCTAGAGATTTTATACTAGCTTCTTTATTATGCTAAAGCTAGATTTTATACTAGCTTCTTTATTATGCTAAAGCTAGATTTTATACTAGCTTCTTTATTATGCTAAAGCTAGATTTTATACTAGCTTCTTTATTATGCTAAAGCTAGAGATTTTATACTAGCTTCTTTATTATGCTAAAGCTAGAGATGTTATACTAGCTTCTTTATTATGCTAAAGCTAGATTTTATGCTAGCTTCTTTATTATGCTAAAGCTAGATTTTATACTAGCTTCTTTATTATGCTAAAGCTAGATTTTATGCTAGCTTCTTTATTATGCTAAAGCTAGATTTTATGCTAGCTTCTTTATTATGCTAAAGCTAGATTTTATACTAGCTTCTTTATTATGCTAAAGCTAGATTTTATGCTAGCTTCTTTATTATGCTAAAGCTAGATTTTATGCTAGCTTCTTTATTATGCTAAAGCTAGATTTTATGCTAGCTTCTTTATTATGCTAAAGCTAGAGATTTTATACTAGCTTCTTTATTATGCTAAAGCTAGTGATTTTATACTAGCTTCTTTATTATGCTAAAGCTAGATTTTATGCTAGCTTCTTTATTATGCTAAAGCTAGAGATTTTATATTAGCTTCTTTATTATGCTAAAGCGGGAGATGTTATGCTAGCTTCTTTATTATG
Source organism: Knipowitschia caucasica (assembly GCA_964034765.1). NCBI lineage: Eukaryota > Metazoa > Chordata > Actinopteri > Gobiiformes > Gobiidae > Knipowitschia > Knipowitschia caucasica. Next base: position 42,309,033 of record OZ035830.1, read on the forward strand.
CTAAAGCTAGATTTTATGCTAGCTTCTTTATTATGCTAAAGCTAGAGATTTTATACTAGCTTCTTTATTATGCTAAAGCTAGAGATTTTATACTAGCTTCTTTATTATGCTAAAGCTAGAGATGTTATGCTAGCTTCTTTATTATGCTAAAGCTAGTGATTTTATACTAGCTTCTTTATTATGCTAAAGCTAGATGTTATGCTAGCTTCTTTATTATGCTAAAGCTAGATTTTATACTAGCTTCTTTATTATGCTAAAGCTAGAGATTTTATGCTAGCTTCTTTATTATGCTAAAGCTAGATTTTATACTAGCTTCTTTATTATGCTAAAGCTAGAGATTTTATACTAGCTTCTTTATTATGCTAAAGCTAGAGATTTTATACTAGCTTCTTTATTATGCTAAAGCTAGATTTTATACTAGCTTCTTTATTATGCTAAAGCTAGAGATGTTATGCTAGCTTCTTTATTATGCTAAAGCTAGAGATTTTATACTAGCTTCTTTATTATGCTAAAGCTAGAGATTTTATACTAGCTTCTTTATTATGCTAAAGCTAGAGATTTTATACTAGCTTCTTTATTATGCTAAAGCTAGAGATGTTATGCTAGCTTCTTTATTATGCTAAAGCTAGAGATTTTATACTAGCTTCTTTATTATGCTAAAGCTAGAGGTTTTATACTAGCTTCTTTATTATGCTAAAGCTAGAGGTTTTATACTAGCTTCTTTATTATGCTAAAGCTAGATTTTATGCTAGCTTCTTTATTATGCTAAAGCTAGAGATGTTATACTAGCTTCTTTATTATGCTAAAGCTAGAGATTTTATACTAGCTTCTTTATTATGCTAAAGCTAGAGATTTTATACTAGCTTCTTTATTATGCTAAAGCTAGAGATTTTATACTAGCTTCTTTATTATGCTAAAGCTAGATTTTATGCTAGCTTCTTTATTATGCTAAAGCTAGAGATGTTATACTAGCTTCTTTATTATGCTAAAGCTAGAGATTTTATACTAGCTTCTTTATTATGCTAAAGCTAGAGGTTTTATACTAGCTTCTTTATTATGCTAAAGCTAGATTTTATGCTAGCTTCTTTATTATGCTAAAGCTAGAGATTTTATACTAGCTTCTTTATTATGCTAAAGCTAGAGATTTTATACTAGCTTCTTTATTATGCTAAAGCTAGAGATTTTATACTAGCTTCTTTATTATGCTAAAGCTAGTGATTTTATACTAGCTTCTTTATTATGCTAAAGCTAGTGATTTTATACTAGCTTCTTTATTCTGCTAAAGCGGGAGATGTTATGCTAGCTTCTTTATTATGCTAAAGCTAGATTTTATGCTAGCTTCTTTATTATGCTAAAGCTAGTGATTTTATACTAGCTTCTTTATTATGCTAAAGCTAGAGGTTTTATACTAGCTTCTTTATTATGCTAAAGCTAGATTTTATACTAGCTTCTTTATTATGCTAAAGCTAGATTTTATACTAGCATCTTTATTATGCTAAAGCTAGAGATTTTATACTAGCTTCTTTATTATGCTAAAGCTAGATTTTATACTAGCTTCTTTATTATGCTAAAGCTAGAGATGTTATGCTAGCTTCTTTATTATGCTAAAGCTAGAGATGTTATGCTAGCTTCTTTATTATGCTAAAGCTAGATTTTATACTAGCTTATTTATTATGCTAAAGCTAGAGATTTTATACTAGCTTCTTTATTATGCTAAAGCTAGAGATGTTATGCTAGCTTCTTTATTATGCTAAAGCTAGAGATTTTATACTAGCTTCTTTATTATGCTAAAGCTAGAGATGTTATGCTAGCTTCTTTATTATGCTAAAGCTAGATTTTATACTAGCTTCTTTATTATGCTAAAGCTAGATTTTATACTAGCTTCTTTATTATGCTAAAGCTAGAGATTTTATACTAGCTTCTTTATTATGCTAAAGCTAGAGATTTTATACTAGCTTCTTTATTATGCTAAAGCGGGAGATGTTATGCTAGCTTCTTTATTATGCTAAAGCTAGAGATGTTATGCTAGCTTCTTTATTATGCTAAAGCTAGAGATGTTATACTAGCTTCTTTATTATGCTAAAGCGGGAGATGTTATGCTAGCTTCTTTATTATGCTAAAGCTAGATTTTATGCTAGCTTCTTTATTATGCTAAAGCTAGTGATTTTATACTAGCTTCTTTATTATGCTAAAGCTAGAGGTTTTATACTAGCTTCTTTATTATGCTAAAGCTAGATTTTATGCTAGCTTCTTTATTATGCTAAAGCTAGTGATTTTATGCTAGCTTCTTTATTATGCTAAAGCTAGAGATTTTATACTAGCTTCTTTATTATGCTAAAGCTAGAGATTTTATGCTAGCTTCTTTATTATGCTAAAGCTAGAGTTTTTATACTAGCTTCTTTATTATGCTAAAGCTAGATTTTATACTAGCTTCTTTATTATGCTAAAGCTAGTGATTTTATACTAGCTTCTTTATTATGCTAAAGCTAGTGATTTTATACTAGCTTCTTTATTATGCTAAAGCTAGAGATGTTATACTAGCTTCTTTATTATGCTAAAGCGGGAGATGTTATGCTAGCTTCTTTATTATGCTAAAGCTAGATTTTATGCTAGCTTCTTTATTATGCTAAAGCTAGTGATTTTATACTAGCTTCTTTATTATGCTAAAGCTAGAGGTTTTATACTAGCTTCTTTATTATGCTAAAGCTAGATTTTATGCTAGCTTCTTTATTATGCTAAAGCTAGTGATTTTATACTAGCTTCTTTATTATGCTAAAGCTAGTGATTTTATACTAGCTTCTTTATTATGCTAAAGCTAGTAATTTTATACTAGGTGTATCACCTACCACTAAAAACATGTACCATATGTGAAGGGTTTGTTTAAAATGTTGTGAAAAAAAGTTGTACATTAATTTACACCCAGGATCCAAAACAGTGGAAACATGTGCACAGTTCAGGAAAAAACAGGACGTACTGTCAGCTCAGAAAAATAATAAAATAAACCGTTTGATACTCCACCCCCCCGACAGGACACCAGAGTGAGAACACGCATTCTAAACAGTTAGCTCCGCCCCTGGACTAACCCATTATATTGATAGGGGTTTGGGGAAAACACAGGTAAATGGACCGTAATCTTCTTAAATAGAGACCATAACTCGGTCCTCCCCACTTACATGTGTCACGGCAACACAATATAGAAAAATGCAACACTTTAATTCATTAAAGACAAAGTCCTCTGGTCCACCGATGCGTGCAACCATGTGTCACATATGGTACGACCAGGAAGTGCCTGGTTTTGGCCTGTGTAGTGGTAGTAGTAAGTAATCTTTATTTATATACCGCCTTTTCACTGCAGATCTGAGTCTCAAAGCAGTGGACGGCAAATGTGTGGACGGCAAGTGTGTGGACGGCAAGTGTGTGGACGGCAAGTGTGTGGACGGCAAGTGTGTAGACGGCAAGTGTGTACCCGTGTGCGCTACGGGGGGTAGTATTGGCGGGGAAGAGTCTGAAGTGGACGGAGGCTTATATCTCCACGCTGCCGACTGCACAACAGAGTAAAATGTATGCACTGTAGTTAGAAATGTTTGTAATGGATGTGTTTTCTGCTGCCGGGGTCGATTCACTGTCTATCGATCTGAATGAAGATTACTTAGTTACTACTTACTTAATCAGAATCATTTTTATTGCCGTGTGAGTAACAGGAAGTCAAACACCGTAGATACTGTATTATCTACGACGCAAACAGTAGATAATATAATATAGTAAATAACAGATTCAAAGACAGAAAACGGACAGAATCCAAAACATAAATCTTCCATCTTGAGGTAGAGGTTAAACTGTGCAGCTGTATGAGTTGGGATGTGAACCCAGTTTGGACATGGTTTGATTATGATTCTGTTCTAGCACTTTACTAGCTTCTTTCAGTTTCCAGTTGCCAGTCTCAAATTTTCAGAAAGACTGTTACAGAATTTAGCAGCATGAATCTGAAACGCTGCCTCCTCAAAGCGTGAAGTTTGGGCTGTTGCAAAAGTGCTTCTCTTTCCTTTTTAAAGTTGAACATAGGTTTGAACATGTTTATTTTGAATGATAATCCTTACAGTGTGGTTCCCTCGGCCCCGGACGCTCTGCGCTGAGACTGATTTAGAAAGAATTGTGTTTTAACCTGTGTATTTTGACACGCTGCTGTCCGCCTCACGGGTAAGAGCCGACACGGGTCTGAACAACTCGCTGACCTTTCCCACCGTTATCCTGGGTTGACACAGTATTTTATATGCATTTGTCACATCACAGGCTTATATACAGCCTAAATTATACAAACACATCTCTTTGTATTTTTTACCTTTAATAAGTGCTAAAACCAGCGATAACTGTTTGTTGAAATGCTAACAAATGCTAACTGCTACAGGTAAACCCGTGTGTTGCTATGGTAACTAGCGCTGGCCCAGCTCTGGTGGAAGGACCGTAGAAATTTAAAGAACAAGCAACCAAAAAATGGCAAGTTTTGAATTTTACAACAGGGCGATTGGAGTTAAAGGTAGAGGTAGAGTAACTGGAGCACCCGGAGGAAATCTGCGCAGACACGGGTAGAACATGCAAACTCCACACGGGAAGGTCTATAGGGGATGGAACTGAACCGAACCCAGGACCTTCTTGTTGTGACATACCATTCATATTAATATAATGTATGTTTGAAAATTCCCCACGGCAGGACCGACAAAGAATCACTTATTTTGTCTTCTATAACAAATTTGCCAAGAAGTAAAATGTACTTTTTCTGCAAATACTCTTCGATGACAAGTATTTATCTGCAGAAATTCCATGTACGCCCTCTGAGGTTGAGAAACACTGCTCTATTCAACACAATGATTGATGCAATAATCTGCCACATTTGATTTTGAAAGATAATTTACACAACTTTACTGCCACAAACCCCAGGACGAGTCGGATCCGGTTTGAAGTGTTTTGGCGAAGTGACAAAGACGTTCTGTTACGACTCGCTTTGTGTCTGGTTTGTAAATTAACGAATAAAAACGATGTAATGATATTGGTTCTGATGTAATTAAACCTCCATAAATGTCCTGGATCATTCTTAGACCTTTTGAATCGGCAAAGAACCACTTAAAAAACCCAGGTGGAAGGAAATGAGAAACTTCCACTGACGGACTGAGGCTGTAGACCCAGGACTGAGGCTGTAGACCCAGGACTGAGGCTGTAGACCCAGGGCTGAGGCTGTAGACCCAGGACTGAGACTGTAGACCCAGGACTGAGGCTGTAGACCCGGGACTGAGGCTGTAGACCCGGGGCTGAGGCTGTAGATCCAGGACTGAGGCTGTAGACCCAGGACTGAGGCTGTAGATCCAGGACTGAGGCTGTAGACCCAGGAATGAGGCTGTAGACCCAGGACTGAGGCTGTAGACCCGGGGCTGAGGCTGTAGATCCAGGACTGAGGCTGTAGACCCAGGAATGAGGCTGTAGACCCAGGACTGAGGCTGTAGACCCAGGAATGAGGCTGTAGACCCGGGGCTGAGGCTGTAGATCCAGGACTGAGGCTGTGGATCCAGGACTGAGGCTGTGGATCCAGGACTGAGGCTGTAGATCCAGGACTGAGGCTGTGGATCCAGGACTGAGGCTGTAGACCCAGGACTGAGGCTGTAGATCCAGGACTGAGGCTGTAGATCCAGGACTGAGGCTGTGGATCCAGGACTGAGGCTGTAGATCCAGGACTGTGGCTGTAGACCCAGGACTGAGGCTGTAGATCCAGGACTGAGGCTGTAGATCCAGGACTGTGGCTGTAGACCCAGGACTGTGGCTGTAGATCCAGGACTGTGGCTGTAGATCCAGGACTGAGGCTGTAGATCCAGGACTGTGGCTGTAGACCCAGGACTGAGGCTGTAGATCCAGGACTGTGGCTGTAGATCCAGGACTGAGGCTGTAGATCCAGGACTGAGGCTGTAGATCCAGGACTGTGGCTGTAGACCCAGGACTGAGGCTGTAGATCCAGGACTAGCCCGGACATTCGTCCCCCAATCCCTGAACATTGATGAAAAGTTGTGAAATTTTGGCCAAAATTCAGAACCGGCAAAAATTTTATTTTTTGGTGTTTATTTTATGGGACTACAAAAAATGATAGAACAGCGCCCCCTACAAAAATCAGTTTACATTGCACCTATGAGAGGGGGTCGGAGGTCAAGTTTGTTGTAGAGCCACAAAATTCGGTACACATGTTCCTCAAAGCTGCACTAACTGACTTTATTTTTGTATTCATTACTAAAGTGCTATCCATGTCCATGCAGTGCTTTGGGATAAACGTCCTTTTGAAGAAAAAGTAGCACAGATTTGTGCTGGCCTGACATTATATTTTAGATCGAGTTTTGATGAAACAAGGAAGAGAATGTGTTTCGGGTCGCAGATTGTGACCAATCGCAGCGCACCACTAGCCCCCACTTTTGTGAGAAATCTACAGGTCTGTTAGCATAGACGGCTGAGTTAGCACAACAAGCGGCGGAGCTAACCTGAAGCTTCGTGTCTTCGTCACCGGTTACTGCTTACACAGCGAGACAGCCATCCAAAAGAAAGTCCCGTTCCTCTGCACTTCCCGGTTCTATCGTTCTATGGTCACGCCATCCACGTGCAAATCCATATCCATGTATTATCCATATTGGGAGACGCTAGCTCCGTCAACAACAGTGGGTGTGTGTGGGGGGCGATAGCTTCGTGGGTGCGGGGAGGGGAGCAGAAAGAGAGGCCAGCGAGTCCACGGCTTCAAAATCCGCCATGCCACCATTTGCACCAAAGCCCGATTTGCAAAACATTTGAAATGATTGTTCAACTCTCGGGTTTGGGTAAACTGAAAGTGTAAAAGACAAAATTGCAGCAATAGCGCCCCCTACAGACAGAAGTGTTCCATGGCAAGAATGAGGCATACCTTTTGAATAGAGACACACAATCACTGATCATAGGAATTCAAAACACAGTGTTGCTCCCATCAGGGCTTTATGGAAAATGGCGTGTCAGCTGTTCGACGCCATAATTTTCTATTGATATCGAACACATGTCTATCGCGATATATCTCGTTATTGTTTTATTGCCCAGCCCTAGCGTGTGAAGCGCTCTTTTTAGTAATCATAGTTTATTTTCTTCAGCCAATATGCACACCAGTCAATTCTTTTGTTTTGTTTTTCTCATTTCAAATGTCGAAATAAAACATTCACTAATTCTCCATCCTTCATTCTACAAAACTGCAAAAATAAACTATTAAAATATACAAAAATCCAAAAACAAAACTCAACTGGATGTAAAAACACAGGAACTGAGGACAAACGGACTGACAACAAGAGGGGGATTGAACCCTAACACAGGTGTAACACATCAGGGGGCGGGGCCGTCAACAAAACAGGAAGTAACACTCAAAATGACGACCAAGAATGACAACCATGACGTCACCTCATATTTTATCATATTTTGCAGTGCATCCATCCATTTTCTTCCCCTAAATCCATTTCTGGGTCAAATAGTGAGTCCACAGAGCGACACATCCACATTTCCAAGAGTTTGATGGTTGTATGACAGAAATATAAAAAATACAGTGAATATCTACTGTATATGACCAGGGTTGTCAGAGTAGCAAGGGGTAAATTAGCAAGGCACTTTCTCTCAGTATAACATTTTACAAGCTTCTCATTCTTCCCAGTTTGACTAACTACTCCCAGTATTTGCCGCTGAACAAGTTACGGTCTCTCGCTTTAACCCCGTGAGTATTTACACCAGCGATGGAACAAATCTGCTCTTTCAGATTCCAGATTAAGTGTTTAAATCCTGTCTCGCTTTCTCCGGCTCCGTCAACAAGCTCCTAATCTCACCTGTGTTCACGAGGGAGGAGCAGATATTAAAGTCTGAACCTCGCCACAGCCGCAAACACGGGGCCGACTCACTATTTGGCAAAGGAGACTGAGTTTGAAATTCAGACTGAAAGACATGAAGGAGTAAGTTCAGAGCGCTCCAAGTCCTCCCACTGTCGCTTCAGCCAATCAGCTCTCAGGACCTTTTAGAAATGTATTAATAACATTTATGTCTCTGCTGCTTATGGACCAATGGCTCTGTGTTTTTTATCATCGCATTTCTTTGAACTGATTCTCTGATCTGTGTCGGCAAATTCTACGGTTTTGCTAAGTCCTCCCAGATGTCTGTTGTTGTGATATAGTTTGACATCTGCACCATAACAGCTGAATAGACAAGAGTTTAGTCAACAACAAATCTATAACCAACACCTTTTTCACAAAGATAGAAATCCTGGTCTTATTCCTTGTTTTGTCGTTAATAATTTTAGAATCATAACAAGACCTTTTTTAGTTCTGAGCCACATGGTGCTTTACCAGTGAGATTAGCTCCACATGGTACTTTACCAGTGAGATTAGCTCCACGCGGTGAGTTCTGGCGCCCGGATCAAAGACTTTCTGATTGGTGAAACGGTGGAGGGCGGAAAACAATAACAAAATTTAGAGGCTGGAAAAGTAATTTAGAAATTCAAATATCTCTGAACTACTTTTAGCAGTTAAAGAAGGATTGGAAAAGAGCAGATTATTATTATGACAGATTAGGGCCCTTTAATGATAACAGATTAGGGCCCTTTAATGATGACAGATTAGGGCTCTTTAATGATGACAGATTAGGGCCCTTTAATGATGACAGATTAGGGCCCTTTAATGACGACACATTAGGGCCCTTTAATGATGACAGATTAGGCCCTTTAATGATGACAGATTAGGGCCCTTTAATGATGACAGATTAGGACCCTTTAATGATGACAGATTGGGGCCCTTTAATCATGACAGATTAGGGCCCTTTAATCATGACAGATTAGGGCCCTTTAATGATGACAGGTTAGGGCCCTTTAATGATAACAGATTAGGGCCGGTTAATGCTGACCGATTAGGGCCCTTTAATGATGACAGATTAGGGCCCTTTAATGATGACAGATTAGGGCCCTTTAATGATGACAGATTAGGACCCTTTAATGATGACAGATTGGGGCCCTTTAATGATGACAGATTAGGGCCCTTTAATCATGACAGATTAGGGCCCTTTAATGATGACAGATTAGGGCTCTTTAATGATGACAGATTAGGGCCCTTTAATGATGACAGATTAGGGCCGTTTAATGATGACAGATTAGGGCCTTTAATGATGACAGATTAGGGCCCTTCAATGATGACATATTAGGGCCCTTTAATTATGACAGATTATGGCCCTTTAATGCTGACGATTAGGGCCCTTTAATGACGACAGATTAGGGCCCTTTAAAGATGAGTTGACATGTAAATCTCACATATTGCGACTTTAAGTCTCTCAGCTTTAATGACATCGCCTGAAGACAGATTGTGTTCATTCTTTCACTCTTTTGTTGTGATGAGCTCTGATAAGATAATCCTTGCAGAGTCTCCGTCAGGACATGATCCCCCAGGACTCAGTGGATCCGGGGGTTGAAGGTCTCCCGGTCTCCTCCATGGTCTCCTCCAGGCGTCTGCAGAACTGTAAACAAAAAAAAAAAAATGAAATGGTTCAAGTCCCAAAGGTCTCAGAGGATTTCACAACCAGGATCCAGTCCTTCAGTCGTCGAGTCGAACAGCCTTTGATCCACTGACAAGACCCGGCCTGTCGCTGCCACCCAACGAGAGAGTAGTAAAGAACATTATATATCCATCTTCCACTGAAAACATATTCGTAAATATTATTATCACGTACTATCGACATGTGCCAACACCAGCAATGGCTCCACACCAGGTGCTACTCGTAAAGCTGGGGGACCTGAAATACAAATAACAACGACTGATGAAAGAATCCAGTTAGTTACAGTTAGTCAGTACTTTGTTTAAACAGTGCATTTTGACAGAGCGAACACACTGGTCCATCAAAGCCTCCGACCAAACACCCTCCACTCTCTCAGCACATTCAGACTGTTCTGCATGGTTTCAGTGAACAGACACAGAGCAGGCTTCGGTCCAGAGGGAGTGGGATGATCACTGTCCGTAAATGTGGGCATTGCCAGATCCAGTCAGACCTCTGAGGCTAAGCAGGGCAGGGCCTGGTTAGTACTGTGATGGGAGACCTCTGGGAACACCAGGTGCCACAGTGGGTTGGCTCCCTGGGCAAGACACTTCACCCGCACTAGAATGAGTCTGGTGTGTGTGGGAGGGGCTGATGGCACAGACTGGTTGCCTCGCTTCTGTCAGTGTGCCCCAGGGCAGCTGTGGCTATTAGCAGTAGTTTATCACCACCGTGTCTGGAGTGGAAGAATGGTGACATGTGAAGCGTCTTTGAGCGTATATAAAACCAATGCATTATTATTTGAATTGTTAATAAATGTTCTATAGACTCTCCTGCATTGGCAAGGAACACACACAAAAAATTGTACAGCCCTAAATCACAGAAGTAGTTACTAGATCTGAGAGGACTTTACAAAGCTGCTGATTTTCCAACACAGATCAGAGAATCCAACAGTTCACAGGAAACGCAAAAATAAAACTCATCAGGAGCAGAGACCAACGAGTTTGAATTAATGTCCAATAATGTGGTTGATTGTGATGTCCTGGATCATCACCACTCACTTCAGAAAACACTACACTTCTTTTGTCTTCTCAGTTTATAAGAACCTGCAGCTTTTTGACAAATGACAGATGTTCCAGCGCTCTCCAGGTAAAACCGACCAATCACATCCGCTCTCAGTGTGACCCTGAGTGTGCGAGCCTGACCCTGCCTTTGCTTCTGACAACTCGAGATTAAGAAAGACTTTCCTTCTCCGTGGGGAAATTTGAGGCTTCTGTAGCTGCAGGTGACAGCAGTGCAGACCCAGGGGACCCCCGGGGACCCTCTCTGGATCACCTACTGTATGGCTCCTACAGCAGAGAGACCGGTCTGTTTCTGCTGATTGGTCACACATGAAAAACATTTTATAGAGTTTTGTGTCTGTGCATAAACTGGACAATATCATCTGTTATCATTATTCAGAAATGACTAAAATAAACTTTATTGATCTGACAACGGAGAATTAAGTAAGTAATCTTAAGCACATAGAGGGGGGGGAGGCCATGGTTTTAGTGGTAGGGGAAACCGGAGCACCTGGAGGAAATAGATGTAGTATTCAAACATAAAGATATAAAAAAATATAAGTGGGACACAGTCGTGAAGTGGAACAAAATTTATTGGATAATTTAAACTTTTTTAACAAATAAAAAACTGAAAAGTGGGGCGTGCAATATTATTGGGCCCCTTTACTTTCAGTGCAGCAAACTCAGTCCAGAAGTTCAGTGAGGATCTTTGAATGATCCAATGTTGTCCTAAATGACTGATGATGATAAATAGAATGCACCAGAGTGTAATCAAGTCTCCGTATAAATGCACCTGCTCTTTGATAGTCTCAGGGTTCTGTTTAAAGCACAGAGAGAACCATGAAGACAAAGGAACACACCAGGCAGGTCCGAGATACTGTTGTGGAGAAGTTTAAAGCCGGATTTGGATACAAAAAGATTTCCCAAGCTTTAAACATCTCAAGGAGCACTGTGCAAGCAATTATATTGAAATGGAAGGAGTATCAGATCACTGCAAGTTCTATACAAATAAACATGATGTATGAACTAAACTGTTTTCAAAAGACATGCAAAAGTTTACATTTCCCCCAAACTCGCTTCACACACACACACACACACAGACACACACGCACACACACACACACACACAGACACACAGACACACACACACAGACACACACACACAGACACACACTGACACACACACACGCACACACAGACACACACACACACACGCACACAAACACACACACAGACACACACTGACACACACACACAGACACACACACACAGACACACACTGACACACACACACAGACACACACACAATATTTCAACCTGAACATAATGTTCAATTTTTCAGACATTTCCATTTCAATTTGGAGAGACGTGAAAACAAGAATGCTTTTGAGTATTTTAATGAAAGGTGGTTTGGCGCCCTAGGCCCCGGTGCGGCCTTCAGTTCGGGGAGGCTCCTGCGCTGGGGCGCGTAGAATCCCCAAAAAGGCTGTGTGAGTTGATGGAGTTTTGCAGCCTGGTTTGCAGGGGACAGACGTCGTGACCGCTATCGCTATGCTGTGACCGCTATCGCTATGCTGTGACCGCTATCGCTATGCTGTGACCACTATCGCTATGCTGTGACCGCTATCGCTATGCTGTGACCGCTATCGCTATGCTGTGACCGCTATCGCTATGCTGTGACCGCGCTATGCTGTGACCGCTAGCTATGCTGTGACCGCTATCGCTATGCTGTGACCGCTATTATCGCGCTATGCTGTGACCGCTATCGCTATGCTGTGACCGCTATCGCTATGCTGTGACCGCTATCGCTATGCTGTGACCGCTATCGCTATATGCTGTGACCGCTATCGCTATATGCTGTGACCGCTATCGCTATATGCTGTGACCGCTATCGCTATGCTGTGACCGCTATCACTATGCTGTGACCGTTTATGCGCTAACCATTTTTTGCTATGCTGTGACCGCTAACGCTAACGCTATGACCGCTATCACTGACGCTATGACCGCTATCAGCACCGCTACGCTGCATCACTGACGCTATGACCGCTATCACTGACGCTATGACCGCTATCACTGATGCCTACATGATGCATGACCGCTATTACTGATGCTATGACCGCTATTACTGACGCTATGACCGCTATCACTGACGCTATGACCGCTATCACTGATGCTATGACCGCTATTACTGATGCTATGACCGCTATTACTGACGCTATGACCGCTATCACTGATGCTATGACCGCTATCACTGACGCTATGACCGCTATTACTGACGCTATGACCGCTATCACTGATGCTATGACCGCTATCACTGACGCTATGACCGCTATTACTGACGCTATGACCGCTATCACTATATGCTGTGACCGCTATATGCGGTTATCTTTGGGCGCCGGGACGTGAGCGCTCGCATCACGATCAACCAGACGCTGCGGCAGGGTTATCTTTGAGCGCCGGGACGTGAGCGCTCGCATCACGATCAACCAGACGCTGCGGCAGGGTTATCTTTGAGCGCCGGGACGTGAGCGCTCGCATCACGATCAACCAGACGCTGCGGCAGGGTTATCTTTGCGCGCTGGGAACGTGAGCGTTCGCATCACGTTCCGTCAGGCGCTGCGGCAGCGGAGAGTGTTTGAGAAGTGCGTGCCGCCACCAGAATCTTATTGCTTCGCTTACTTTGCTTCGTATTGCTTTGCTGGGAGCTTACGAAGAAGCCAGTAGGCGTTGTGCAGCCAGGATGGCGGACGCGTCTGGGCTGATGTAGGCGGAGAAAGCCGAAGAGGACCAGCGCCCCAGCTGTTGCAGAGAGGTGTGGGGGAGCCCCAGCGAGGCCGCGCGCGTGGCAGCGCCTATCCTGAAGGAGTGGGCTGTGTAGAGCTGGGGAGACAATTGCAGAGGAGCAGTAGGGATCTTAGCTGAGCTCTGAACCAGGTTGCTGTCATGGGAAGGTTGACTGGAGTGAGAATTAGAGGTCCGTTAAAATCTCCTTTTTTCAGCGGAGGCGAGTGTAACGCATCATGGACCTGTAGGGGCAGAGAGATGTGTCGGAGCGAGCTATTATTATGTTGCAGGCGCCTTGGTCTTTGAATGTTTGAGATGAAGGTTGAATGGTCAGGGGACATTATGTTGGGTGAAAGGAGCGACCTTTGTGTGATGCTTCCACTACGTCGAGATTATCGCGCATGACAGAGATCCTCTTTCTCTGCCACGTGTGATTCCGCAGCGCGCAGGCCACGACCACTGGGAATATCACGTGTAGGGCAGAGGAGATGCTCCGGTGGAAGTAGCGGCCACGGCCCGGCAACCCAATGGTCCTGGAAGAATCCCCCAAAACCCACGGAAGGGGCAGCGTCCGTGTAGAGCGGAGACCTGTAAGGGCAGAGACATGTCGGAGAGGGCCATTGATGTTGCAGGCGCCCTTACGCTTAGAATCTTGGGTTGGAGAGTAGATAATCAGGATAGTAGGATGGTCGGGAAAGCCGTGTCTCGGACCGCATGAAGGTTGAGTGAGCAGTAGTGAAACGCTTATGCAGAGAAGCCACAGAAGGAGAGCAGGAAGATGCTGCGAGGAGGGCAGACATGTACTTGGAAGACGAGCCAGAGTTCAGTGCCGCTGCAGGATGGGCAGCGTGATGGGGAGCCTGCGATCAGAAGAGTGAAGAATACAGGTATGGATGCCTTTGATTAGGAGTCCGATTGACGGCTCAGCGCAGCTACTCGGCCGGCTGCATCTGATGAATCAGAAGATTAGGTAGAGAGATGAAGCATGACCGCCGAAGCGACCCTGGGAGCATAGGTGCGAGTCCAGCGCAGCGCGGCATACTCAGCCGGGCAGCATCCATTAGAAACAGGATAAGCTTCTGAGAGAGTGGGTTGCAGCAGTAGCAGTAGCAGTAGCAGCAGCAGTAACCTCAGATAATAACGGCAACAACCTGTATCAGCCGCGGCGGCAGCAGTTGCAGCATCCGTAGATAATAACGGCAAAAATCCTGTATCAAAGCCACGGCAGTAGAATATGTTGTAGCTGTTTAGTGTTTCAGTAAGAGAAGCGAAGTGAAGAGAGATGACAAAGTACATGAAGCAGCAGCAGCACGGCAGCAGTAGCAGTATGAAGCAGCAGCGGCAGCAGTAGCAGCAGTAGCGGTAGCAGTACGAGAAGCAGCATTAGCGGGAGCAGCAGCACCACAAGGCGAGTCATACGAACAAACAGACGTGTCACGCCAGCGTGCGCCGCTTGTCTCCGTGAGCCAGGTTACACACGTGTCTGAAAGAGCCGAGCCGTAGAGACCGGTGCAGCCTGGGAGCCCGCGGAGCGGCAGCGGCAGGAACAGCAGCAGCGGCACATGTAGTAGTAGGAGCAGGCAGCAAGGACAGACAGCAGCAGGAGCGGCAGCAGGAACAGGCAGCAGCAGGAGCGGCAGCAGGAACAGCGGTGGCGGGATCAGGCATCAGTAGGAACGGCAGCGGGGACCGGCAGCAGCGGCGGTCAGAGAACCATGCCCATGGTTGTTTAACAGTCTGAGGGAAAAAAAAAATCGACCCGAATCCGAAACATTCCCATGCGAATAACAGACGTCCCCTGGAGCAGTCTTCTGCTTTGGTTATGGCAGATACGCATGAACGATCACTGATCCATGCGTTCATTAGCTCCAACACCACTTCACACCCATTGCAGATTCACATTGGGCCCTTTTTCTTTCTGCTGCACTTTCAAAATGCAACAACTGCAGTTTAGTTACCTAATTTAATACCAGCGACCTAGCTATTTAATGCATGGTTTTACTGCAAGTGGCAGAACATGAATCTGAATTAATGCACATAGCTCCTCTTATATCCCTCAGACGATAGATTGATGCCATTTAATAGCATTGCCCCTCGGTTAGCTCAAACACATGTGAAAACGGAGCCTGCAGACCAAGCACGGGGCGAAAAAACTGACGCCTGCAGTCCAGTGCGCGGGGCAAAAACCAATCGCCTGCAGCCCAAAACTCCGGGATTAATCCGTCCGCGGTCAGCACACTCACTGTACTCACATGCCAGGAGACTTGGGAAAAGCAACGGGACAACGCGGCACCGCCGATCGAGGCAGGGACGCGCACGGCACCAGCAGACCACGAGGAACGAGCAGCACGAAACCCGCGGAGGGCCCCGCGGAGCAGCCCGCAGAAAGAGCCCGCAGAGGAGGAGAGCAGTGGGGATATGCGAACCACAGCAGGTGCAGGGACGCGGAGGAGGAGCAGACCAGTGCATGGACGCGGAGGAGGAGCAGACCAGTGCATGGACGCGGAGGAGGAGCAGACCAGTGCATGGACGCGGAGGAGGAGCAGACCAGTGCATGGACGCGGAGGAGGAGCAGACCAGTGCAGGGACGCGGAGGAGGAGCAGACCAGTGCAGGGACGCGGAGGAGGAGCAGACCAGTGCATGGACGCGGAGGAGGAGCAGACCAGTGCATGGACGCGGAGGAGGAGCAGACCAGTGCAGGGACGCGGAGGAGGAGCAGACCAGTGCATGGACGCGGAGGAGGAGCAGACCAGTGCAGGGACGCGGAGGAGGAGCAGACCAGTGCATGGACGCGGAAGAGGAGCAGACCAGTGCATGGGCGCGGAGGAGGAGCAGACCAGTGCATGGACGCGGAGGAGGAGCAGACCAGTGCAGGGACGCGGAGGAGGAGCAGACCAGTGCAGGGACGCGGAGGAGGAGCAGACCAGTGCATGGACGCGGAGGAGGAGCAGACCAGTGCATGGACGCGGAGGAGGAGCAGACCAGTGCAGGGACGCGGAGGAGGAGCAGACCAGTGCAGGGACGCGGAGGAGGAGCAGACCAGTGCAGGGACGCGGAGGAGGAGCAGACCAGTGCAGGGACGCGGAGGAGGAGCAGACCAGTGCATGGACGCGGAGGAGGAGCAGACCAGTGCATGGACGCGGAGGAGGAGCAGACCAGTGCAGGGACGCGGAGGAGGAGCAGACCAGTGCATGGACGCGGAGGAGGAGCAGACCAGTGCATGGACGCGGAGGAGGAGCAGACCAGTGCAGGGACGCGGAGGAGGAGCAGACCAGTGCAGGGACGCGGAGGAGGAGCAGACCAGTGCATGGACGCGGAGGAGGAGCAGACCAGTGCATGGACGCGGAGGAGGAGCAGACCAGTGCATGGACGCGGAGGAGGAGCAGACCAGTGCATGGGCGCGGAGGAGGAGCAGACCAGTGCATGGGCGCGGAGGAGGAGCAGACCAGTGCATGGACGCGGAGGAGGAGCAGACCAGTGCATGGACGCGGAGGAGGAGCAGACCAGTGCAGGGACGCGGAGGAGGAGCAGACCAGTGCATGGACGCGGAGGAGGAGCAGACCAGTGCATGGACGCGGAGGAGGAGCAGACCAGTGCATGGACGCGGAGGAGGAGCAGACCAGTGCATGGACGCGGAGGAGGAGCAGACCAGTGCATGGGCGCGGAGGAGGAGCAGACCAGTGCATGGACGCGGAGGAGGAGCAGACCAGTGCAGGGACGCGGAGGAGGAGCAGACCAGTGCAGGGACGCGGAGGAGGAGCAGACCAGTGCATGGACGCGGAGGAGGAGCAGACCAGTGCATGGACGCGGAGGAGGAGCAGACCAGTGCAGGGACGCGGAGGAGGAGCAGACCAGTGCAGGGACGCGGAGGAGGAGCAGACCAGTGCAGGGACGCGGAGGAGGAGCAGACCAGTGCATGGACGCGGAGGAGGAGCAGACCAGTGCATGGACGCGGAGGAGGAGCAGACCAGTGCAGGACGCGGAGGAGGAGCAGACCAGTGCATGGACGCGGAGGAGGAGCAGACCAGTGCATGGACGCGGAGGAGGAGCAGACCAGTGCATGGACCGAGGAGCGCAGGAGGAGCAGGGAGCAGACCAGTGCAGGGACGCGGAGGAGGAGCAGACCAGTGCATGGACGCGGAGGAGGAGCAGACCAGTGCATGGACGCGGAGGAGGAGCAGACCAGTGCATGGACGCGGAGGAGCAGACCAGTGCATGGACGCGGAGGAGGAGCAGACCAGTGCATGGACGCGGAGGAGGAGCAGACCAGTGCAGGGACGCGGAGGAGGAGCAGACCAGTGCATGGACGCGGAGGAGGAGCAGACCAGTGCATGGACGCGGAGGAGGAGCAGACCAGTGCATGGACGCGGAGGAGGAGCAGACCAGTGCATGGACGCGGAGGAGGAGCAGACCAGTGCAGGGACGCGGAGGAGGAGCAGACCAGTGCATGGACGCGGAGGAGGAGCAGACCAGTGCATGGACGCGGAGGAGGAGCAGACCAGTGCATGGACGCGGAGGAGGAGCAGACCAGTGCATGGACGCGGAGGAGGAGCAGACCAGTGCAGGGACGCGGAGGAGGAGCAGACCAGTGCATGGACGCGGAGGAGGAGCAGACCACAAGCAGCCAGGCGGAGGACGCCAGGGTCGCGCCGAGTAGCGTGAGTAGACGAAAGCGATTCCTCCAGACGATTCTCTGCAAGGCTTCAGGAGCATGCGAGGCTTCGGGAGGCCGTAAGTGGGAGTTGCTCCGCTTTTAAGCGGCTGGTCTGTCCGGCACGGTGTGATTGGAAGGGGGCGTTTGCTGCGCGATAGGCTGAGGATGTGAGTCGGCCCGGAGGGGGTAGCTTTTGGCTGACGTCTTCTAAATTGAATTTCCGCGGGCAGCATTTGTCGTTTGTGGAGAAAAAAAGTCTCGTCTGAAGTTTCGAGACGGTGTCGACACAAACGTCCTTGGGTCGAGATGCTTCTGTTGTGATGTCGCATGAACCCAGAGAGCACAGAATGTTGACTTCCTGTTCGAGGCTTTTGTAAAGACTCAGCTTTGTGCCGCGACGAAGAGGAACCAGAAACATACAGTCTGTGGAAGCACTTTACAAGTGATGCCACACAAAGAGTTGTGTGGCATTGGTGACTCAGACGTGTGTGTGTGTGTGTGTGTCTGCGAGTGCGAGTACAAGAGTTAGTGTGTCAGTGTATTTGTGTGTGTGTTTGTCTGTCTGTCTGTCTGTCTGTGTGTATGTGTGTGTCTGTATGTGTATGTGTGTGTGTCTGTATGTGTATGTGTGTGTGTCTGTATGTGTATGTGTGTGTCTGTCTGTATGTGTATGTGTGTGTCTGTCTGTATGTGTATGTGTGTGTCTGTCTGTCTGTCTGTCTGTGTGTGTGTGTGTCTGTGTGTGTTTGTCTGTCTGTGTATGTGTGTGTGTCTGTATGTCTGTCTGTGTCTGTCTGTCTGTGTGTGTGTCTCTGCGAGTGCGAGTACGAGAGTGAGTGTGTTTGTGTGAGTGTGTGTGTGTCTCTGTCAGAATGTATGTGTGTCTGTGTGTGTGTCAGAGTGTATGTGTGTGTGTGTGTCAGACTGTGTGTGTGCGTCTTTCTGTGTGTGTGTGTGTCTGTCTCTGTGTGTGTGAGTGTGTGTGTCAGACTGTGTGTGTGTGTCTCTGTGTGTGTGTGTCTTTCTGTGTCTCTGTGTGTGTGTGTCTCAGTGTGTGTGTCTCTCTGTGTGTGTGTCTCTCTGTGTCTCTGTGTGTGTGTCTGTGTGTGAAAGGGTTAATCGAAGCTGAACGAGTCTGAACAGAGACTGAGATGAAGCTTTGATTGTTCTTTAACGACTGGAGGTGAAAATGTTTATTGGTGAAAAAGAGAATTCACCTTTAACCCTTTGAGGCGTCTTCAAACATGACATAATAATAATAATATAACAATGGCGCACAATTTTATTTTGGTCTCAAAAAATGTGAATAGCCATTTTAAATTTACTATTAAAACTATATAAACTGGTAAATCAAAGTACAAACAGCCAAAAATACCTGTAAAAACTGCAAAGAAAAACTGGGTTAGGGAAACAACTGAAAAAACAATAATTAGAAGAAAAACTCGGTTAAAATTATGAATGGGGAGTGAACAGAGCACCACTCTCTCTGCGATGACAGACGCACACACATTACTCCAGCCTCTGTGTGTTCGGGGCCCGGCCTCCATCCATCACCTGCACCCCCCCCCCCCCCCCCCCCCTCCACCGGGGGTCACCGTGCAGAAACCAGACCCCACTGAATGAATGCGCTCCCACCTCCGACCTCTGACCCCTCCCACATTCCGGGTGGGAGCAGGTTTGAGACGATCGCAGACAAGTACAGAGAATAAGTTTTAGAGGAGTGAGTTCTCTCCTGTGTGGCCCCGGAACCGACCTCCACCACGTACACGGAATATACACAGATACGTACATATATATACACATAGATATATTTTTATACTTGGGCGGCACGGTGGCTGAGTGGATAGCACTCTCGCCTCTCAGCAAGAAGGTCCTGGGTTCGAATCCCGGTTGGACCAGGGCCTTTCTGAGTGGAGTTTGCATGTTCTCCCCGTGTCTGCGTAGGTTTCCTCCGGGTGCTCCGGTTTCCCCTACCACTAAAAATATGTACAATAGTTCTGGCATGTGCCTCCTGTACTGGCCCCGCTCCCAAAAATAACAATTGTAAACCGCTTTGAGACTCCGATGTGCAGTGAAAAGGCGGTATATAAATAAAGATTACTTACTTACTGTGGGTTAGCAAGGCACAGGGCCACGCAAACTGACACGGAGGACCGCAGTTGGCTCGCGGGCCTTGGTTTGGACATGCCTGATATAGACTCATTTGTTTGTTATAATTGCAGTCCATTTTCAAAACACTAAATCTTTTCATTTCTGTTTGATAATGTTGTGTTTGAATAAGCTGTGAGCCAATGAAAGAAGCAGGTTGGATCACAGAACTATAAATGCTAATGTTTGCTAATGTTGGGAGTTGTAATCTTTATTTTAGATTATTAATTACTTATTCTCTGTGTTCTATCGCCCTCAGTGCTCTCTGTGTGGCCCCAGAAGCATTTAAACCACAAATAAGCACCGACCTCCACCACCAGGCAAAGGCCAAAGAAATTCCTGGACCCAAATCATTCATTTCAATAGTTTATGTTGTGGGATTCTATTTGGCCTTTGGGCCTGAGGGTTGTGGGTTCGAGTCCACCACAAGACCTGCTCCAACGACTGTTTCTAAGTCGCTTCTTGAGACTTTTTACTTTGGCTTTTGACTCAGTGGGTTGACTTTCTGTGTGATGTGTTTTCTTGAGTCTGTTCCGATGTTATTTTGTGTTTTTAGACTTTGGTCAACTGCTCTATAGATAATGTTGCACTGAATTGAATGTCTGCTGTCATTGTGTCCATGGGCAAGACACATACCCCCGCTTTGCCTGAAGCACCCTCGGACCTTCGGTTCACAGAGGGAGAGGTGTTTAAAATCACAGACAGAGACAGTGGTATGATCCAGATGTGAATTATGTTAAGAGATAGATATTAGGGATGCAACGGTTTGAAAAAAATCCCGTTTTGGATCGTTCCTCGGTTCAAAGGCCACGGTTCAGTTCATTTTTCAACTAAAAAGTTTTGTCTTTGTAATAAACTCTGCTCATGTGGACTCAGCACCTGCAGGAGGATCAGTGATTAAATTTGTCGACTATTTAATCATCAGTATAGTTACAGTGGAGCCAAAATGCTCTCATACCGGGGATTTAAATGACGCAGGGCTTTCAAGTTCCTCCACTCGCCATGATTACGCCGTGTGTGAAATAAACAACATAGTGAGAGTGCACAACTTTTTTTTCATAAATCAAACCGCGGATCACGTCTGTACCGAACCGAAGACGGTGATCTGAACAGATCCCGGATCAGTGATGAACCGTTGCACCTCTAATAGATATTTACAAAGGCAGGGGATAGATTACACACACACACACACCACACACACACACACCACACATTCACAATATTTACAATATTTACAAAAAATAATTGAACGGGTTTTGAGTGAGAGAGTCCGGTTGAGTTGGGTTTGGCAGGTTGGTTTGAAAAGGTGGAGCGTGTACTTTGCAGTAATCCAGTTCAGGTTATTGTCTCAGTTTGTGGTGTTGTATGAGGGAGACTGCTCGCCTCCTACCACACTGTAGGGTTGACGATCTCTAGGTTTTCGGCCTGGGGCAGCTCGCCATCAGAAGAAGTCCATATGGACGGACGGATCCAAGGAACCTGGCCTGCATGACAGGACCAATATAAATATCCAACAGTTTCATTTAGCAATATATCACTACTACAAAAATACATGTACATGTTCAATAAATATATACTCAATAATCAGAGTGCTCATTCTCACTTCATAATTCACAATTAATCCTCTGCACCATAAATCACAATACAATTCATTCAGTTCAGTGCACATATCAAAAATAAATGTATTAATACTTTTGGTTCAAGAACACACAAGCAAATTTCATGCTCTGGTAACCATACATGAGCACATAGAAAGGCATAGTCGGCTACACAGGGAATCAACATGAGAACAACAATATTCGAGTTCAACATCACATCAGAGGCTAGCGCTAGCATCCTAGCTCTGTGCAGCACAAAAATGCTTAAACTCACCAGTTCCCTCTTTGATTTCACGCACACAGTGTTGACAGCGTGTCACAGTGATTGTAGGAGGCGTCTGCAGTGAATGGCACACCAGTTACTACTTTGAATGTGCAAAAAGAAGTTTAAATGGCGCATACACCTGCAGCTGCTGGCTCCTGGCTTCACCCACAGCTACACGTGTGTGTGTGTGTGTGAAGCACGCAGCTTATCCCCGCAGTAGTGTCCGCTGGGTCCTAGTGCCGGCCACCAAAAAGCGCTCAGACAAAGAGGGAGATGCTCTTATTTTTAAAACAGGACAGATACAGTGAGAATAATGCGGAGATGCCGGCGTGCCAGTGTTTATTCCGCGGCGTGCCACATGTGGCACGCGTGCCCTAGGTTGCCGACCCCTGATCTACTGTATCTATCTATCCGGCAGCTTTGTAAGGTTTTCCAGGATGACTGTTTTTGTGATTCAGAGCTGTGCAAAAACACATGGAATCAAATGAAATGTTTTTGGTCCAGCTCAACTCAAGGACCTCTTATTCTTTGTTTTTGTCGCTATAGAACCAAAAACAAATGCATATTTTTGCTCTGATTCTCTGGAGGCGTCTTCACAGAACTGTGCATCATTAATGAGTCAACAACATTTTAAATACTTCACATTTTTCATCTGAATAAACTTGTCGGGACGAGCCGTGTGAGTCACAATCTGAGGCCTTGGGGCCGACGGGTGAGTGCGAGACAGCTGGAGGAGCAGCATCTCTACTCTGAGCTCTACCCGACATTGGCTTTGTTTGATTATAATGTATTGGTGATTTCAGTAAAAGCTAAAGTTTCAGTCACAAAGCTAGTTTTTAACTGTAGTTTCAGGGCTTAAAGGATGAAGATGTCATTCAGATGAGAGAAGAGAACCTTTTGTTCGTCCCACAGTGGGGAAATTTCAGTGTTGCAGCGCACCGACAGGACAGTATTAAGAGCACACAGAATATACACAGATAAGAATCCGTAAATGCATCATAACAAGAGCAATACGTATATACATGGATAAAGTTTTATATTTTGGGTTAGCGAGGCACAGGGCCATGCAAAATCACACAGAGGACCGCATTTGGCTCGAGGGCCATAGTTTGGACATGCTTTAAAAAGGCCTATTAGTTTGTTATAATTACAGTCCAACATTTTTTTATTTACTAATGTTTTTAATCTTTTATTTGGTCTGGGCCAGGTTGAACTACAGAACTAAAAATGCTGATGTTTTGAGTTTCCCTGAAGAGCGGGGGACTCTGTTGTTGTCGTTATTTTACAATACATCAAAAGTCAAACTTATTTTACAGAGAAAATAGATCCACAAATGATCTCCTTCTATGGGATTCGGTTCTACACTGCAAAAAGTAATGAAAAATAAGTCAAAAACTGCAAAAAATTTGGCTAAATGTGTCTTTTAGTTTGAGCCCATTGGAGAATCTGATTTTAGATTTTTTAAAAAGCAATAATTACCTAAATATTTAATCCTTTTTTTGCAGCGTTCAGGTTAAATCGTCAATACCAACATCTTTAAAACACACACAACATTTGGTCCGCCTCCTATTGCTACGCTTTTGTCTTCATCTTGGTGATAAATGTTTCTCTTGCAAACACCGCTAACGACTCGGCTGCAAATCTGTCATCGCTCCAGAGAAAGTGGCGCATTCACAATATTTACCTCCCGCCTCTCGCTCAAAGCCGTCCTTTGGTTCGTCGGACTCTCGGTGAAATGAAGTCGGGACAGAGGCGATGACAAACAGCCTTCACCTGCGCCTCTCCGACATTCCTCTGATCGCTCTCTCTCTTTTGGAAACAAACAGATGGACTCCTGACGCTGCTGTGGTTTTACTTGACTGGATAATTGGGCACTCAATTGTTTTGGTCTAATTAGATTCAGATTCATTTATTTGCCATTTGCAGTAAAACCACATTGGAAAAACTGTGCAAGACTACCCCAGTGTGCACCAGACGACACACACAAGAGCTCTTGCCAATTACTCAGCTATGGGCTGTATGCACGGGGGAGGCGTGATGTCATTTCCTGTCAACGCAGATCAGCCCGTTCACTTCCTGTCTCGTTCACTTCCTGTCTTTGCTGTCCTACGGCTTTTAGGTGAGTTTTAGTGACGTTTTTTAGTAATTAGATCGATACTTTCAGCTGAGACTGACCCAAAAGTGTCTCTGTGCTTTCTCTCTGAGGTAGAGCTGTGACTGTAGCCACTCAGAGAGATTTATAAACTTTATAAAAACACAATGACAGCACAATCAGAGAGCACTGCTGTGTCCCAAAACTGCCCAGTATCTACAGTTTAAGTCCCGTTTGAGCATTATTTGGGAAACTTTTGTAAACCACTGAACTCCAGTGAGACTCAAGCCGTTTCCCGCGAACAGGAAGTGAGGCGGGGCTTTAGCTAAAACGCGGAAGTGGTGCGTGCATAGAGTCCATTGTACCTTTTTGGGGCGTTTCCATAAGAACTGTGTGACTGTGTGGTTATGTGACATCACAAGGGTCTTCACTTGTATTTGAACTGTCTATAACCCTTTAATGTCCACACCTTGGAAGAAAGCAATGTGATATATATATATAGATATCTTTGAATTTGTAAGATGTAGGGGCACTAATAATGTGTTTATTTCCGTTTTACGTTTTTAACATTAAAGATGTAGTCAGGGATTTTTTCCAGATGATTTTTATTTTTTATTGTGGGAAAACGTCCCTAAACCCTAAAAGTATCAAGTTATCATGTGTTTTCAAATAGTAATGGAATTGACCAGTTGCCTGTAGTCTACAATAATTAATAGAACATATTTTGGAGCAGATCGATAAAAATAAAGCAATGGGATTCGTTCATCTCCAACGAACCAATGGGATTCGTTCATCTCCAACGAACCAATGGGATGAGTGCACCGCCTTCACCCTCTTCCTGTTTCTCAGACTGGATTTATCGGATTATTTTCTAAAACCTAAAATGGCCGAACAGAAAATGTCAATTTCACGTTTGCTTCACTCTCTCTGTGACAAAGAGAAGAAAATGCTGGATGTTTGGTTTGGTTTGGTTTGACCTGGAGCTGTGTGAGTACCATGAAGGACCCAGAGCTGTGTGAGGACCATGAAGGACCTGGAGCTGTGTGAGGACCATGAAGGACCCAGAGCTGTGTGAGGACCATGAAGGACCTGGAGCTGTGTGAGGACCATGAAGGACCCAGAGCTGTGTGAGGACCATGAAGGACCTGGAGCTGTGTGAGGACCATGAAGGACCCAGAGCTGTGTGAGGACCATGAAGGACCTGGAGCTGTGTGAGGACCATGAAGGACCCAGAGCTGTGTGAGGACCATGAAGGACCCGGAGCTGTGTGAGGACCATGAAGGACCCGGAGCTGTGTGAGGACCATGAAGGACCCGGAGCTGTGTGAGGACCATGAAGGACCCGAAGCTGTGTGAGGACCATGAAGGACCCGGAGCTGTGTGAGGACCATGAAGGACCTGGAGCTGTGTGAGGACCATGAAGGACCCAGAGCTGTGTGAGGACCATGAAGGACCTGGAGCTGTGTGAGGACCATGAAGGACCCGGAGCTGTGAGAGGACCATGAAGGACCCGGAGCTGTGTGAGGACCATGAAGGACCTGGAGCTGTGTGAGGACCATGAAGGACCCGGAGCTGTGTGAGGACCATGAAGGACCCGGAGTGAGGACCATGAAGGACCCGGAGCTGTGTGAGGACCATGAAGGACCCGGAGTGAGGACCATGAAGGACCCGGAGCTGTGTGAGGACCATGAAGGACCCGGAGCTGTGTGAGGACCATGAAGGACCCGGAGCTGTGTGAGGACCATGAAGAACCTGGAGCTGTGAGAGGACCATGAAGGACCTGGAGCTGTGTGAGGACCATGAAGGACACGGAGCTGTGTGAGGACCATGAAGGACCCGGAGCTGTGTGAGGACCATGAAGGACCCGGAGCTGTGTGAGGACCATTAAGGACCCGGAGCTGTGTGAGGACCATGAAGGACCCGGAGCTGTGTGAGGACCATGAAGGACCCGGAGCTGTGTGAGGACCATGAAGGACCCGGAGCTGTGTGAGGACCATGAAGGACCCGGAGCTGTGTGAGGACCATGAAGGACCCGGAGCTGTGTGAGGACCATGAAGGACCCGGAGCTGTGTGAGGACCATGAAGAACCTGGAGCTGTGTGAGGACCATGAAGGACCCGGAGCTGTGTGAGGACCATGAAGAACCTGGAGCTGTGAGAGGACCATGAAGGACCCAGAGCTGTGTGAGGACCATGAAGGACCAGGAGTTGTGTGAGGACCATGAAGGACCCGGAGCTGTGTGAGGACCATGAAGAACCTGGAGCTGTGTGAGGACCATGAAGGACCCGGAGCTGTGTGAGGACCATGAAGAACCTGGAGCTGTGAGAGGACCATGAAGGACCCGGAGCTGTGTGAGGACCATGAAGAACCTGGAGCTGTGAGAGGACCATGAAGGACCCAGAGCTGTGTGAGGACCATGAAGGACCAGGAGTTGTGTGAGGACCATGAAGGACCCGGAGCTGTGTGAGGACCATGAAGAACCTGGAGCTGTGTGAGGACCATGAAGGACCCGGAGCTGTGTGAGGACCATGAAGAACCTGGAGCTGTGAGAGGACCATGAAGGACCCAGAGCTGTGTGAGGACCATGAAGGACCAGGAGCTGTGTGAGGACCATGAAGGACCAGTGGCCATTTTTTAAAAGACGGCAGGAGGTGTGGCTGCCGGATTCGTCCCGGAAGTTCAGTTTGCGTCAAAAAGTGTAAATAATAATACATGGTTTTCCATCACGTGCTTTTTACCCATGATGCTTTGCGCGAACGGCATTTTCAAGTGAAGCTTATATCGCACGTATCATTAATCACTGATAATTTGATATTATCAGTTTTATAATAATATAATAATTTATAATATTATTTTTTTTTTTATATTATTTTGATATTAATAACACAGAGAGACCAGTGGACTTCAGGACATTTGGATCCATATGAAACACAGAGACCAGTGGACTTCAGGAGGTTTGGATCCATATGAAACACAGAGACCAGTGGACTTCAGGAGGTTTGGATCCATATGAAACACAGAGAGACCAGTGGACTTCGGGAGGTTTGGATCCATATGAAACACAGAGAGACCAGTGGACTTCGGGACATTTGGATCCATATGAAACACAGAGAGACCAGTGGACTTCAGGACATTTGGATGAGCTGCCGCAGGAAGTACATCCTCTGCTGGGCCTTCTTGATGGTTTGGGGAAGCTGATGGTCGGCTCCCACTTGAGGTCCTGGGTGATGGTGGTGCCCAGGAAACGGAAGGACTCCACAGAGGTGATGGGTGAGTCCATCACGGAGGGTGGGGGCGGGGGAACAGTGCTCTTCCTGAAGTCCACAATCATCTCCACTGTCTTCTGGGCGTTCAGCTCCAGGTTGTTACCACTGCACCAGGACACCAGCCGGTCCACCTCCCTCCTGTAGGCGGACTCATCGTTGTTGGAGATGAGTCCAATGAGGGTGGTGTCGTCCGCGAACTTGATCAGCTTCACGGAGTCGTGGCTGGAGGTGCAGTGGTTGGTGTACAGGGAGAAGAGCAGGGGAGAAAGAACACAGCCCTGTGGGGCTCCTGTATTTATAATCCGAGAGTCCGAGACATTCTTCCCCAGACGCACTCGCTGCTTCCTGTCCGTCAGGAAGTCAGTGATCCACCTGCAGGTGGAATCGGGCACGTTGAGCTGGGAGAACTTGTCCTGGAGCAGGGATGGCAGGATCGTGTTGAAGGCAGAGCTGAAGTCCACGAACAGGACCCTGGCGTAGGTCCCCGGGGAGTCCAGGTGCTGTAGGATGTGGTGGAGGGCCAGGTTGATGGCGTCGTCTACAGATCTGTTGGCTCTGTAGGCGAACTGCAGGGGGTCCAGGAGGGGGGAGGTGAAGGACTTGAGGTGGGGGGTCCAGGCGTTCAAATGACTTCATAACTACAGATGTCAGTGCCACAGGTCTGTAGTCATTGAGTCCAGTGATCCGAGTCTTCTTGGGGACCGGGACAATGACTGCCACTAGGTCCATCGGGATGGTAGGTCTGATGTTTAGAAGCTCCCCACTGGTGTAGGAGCAGAGACACTATTATTAAAAGAGGAAAAGAGCGCACTAGAGAACCTAGGCAACCATACGCGACGCCATCTTAGATCTAACAATTTAAGGCTTTGTTTCCTGTGTCTGCAGCATGGCGAGTGTGAGCTTTGCCACGTCTGAAGACCAGTTCCTGTGCTCCATCTGTTTGGAGGTCTTCACGGACCCGGTGACCACAGCGTGTGGACACAGCTTCTGCTCCTCCTGCCTCAACAAGCACTGGGACGTCTCCGAGAGCTGCCTCTGCCCTGTCTGCAACGAGGAGTTCAGCTCAAGACCAAACTTAAAGATCAACAGGTTTATGTCCGAGATGCTGAGCGAGTTTAAGAACAAACCGGGCTGCAGACCAGAGCTGGGGGCAGCAGAAGCAGGAGCTGTTGTGTGTGACGTGTGTCCAGATGTAAAGCTGCAGGCGCTGAAGTCCTGCCTCATGTGCCACATGTCCTTCTGCTCGCTCCACCTGCAGCCTCACCACACTGTGCCCCGTCTGCAGAGGCACCAGCTGATCCGGCCCGAGCACGACCTGGACCAGCTCATCTGCCCAGAGCACGATCGCCCTCTGGAGTTCTACTGCAGAGACCACCGCCAGCCCCTCTGCGTCCTGTGCACCTACACCCTGCACAAAGACCACCACACTGTCCCACTGAAGGAGCAGTGCGAGGCCCAGAAGAAAGACCTGCAGCAGAAGATTCAGGAGAGAAGAGGCAAAGTGCTGGAGGTGCAGCGCTCAGTGGATCTCAGTCTCACCAAGGCCAACGCCGAAGAGGAAGAAGGAGTCCAATTCTTCAACGACATCATCAAAAGTGTTCTACAAAGTATGGTTCAGTTCAGACAGAGCATTGAAAAGAAGCACGAGGAAGTGAAGGAGGATGCAGAAGGGTTAATGGCAGATCTACAGTCGGAAATCTCTGAGTTGGAGCTGAGGCAAAAGGAGATGGAGGAGGCATTGAACTCCGACAACCATTTAGATTATATACAATTCTTTACTTCAGTCAAACCTGCTCCAGAGCTGAATGACTGGACAGAAGTCTCTGTTCAAGTTCCATCGTACAAAGGCAGATTTGACATAGCTCTGTCTGAGTTAAAGATCAAACTGTTTCCAAAAATAAGGATCGCTGTCGAAGAAGCACTGAAACAGGCAAAGAAATACTCAGTCGAGGTGACTCTAGACCCACTCACAGCCCATCCCAACCTACACCTGTCCCTCCGTAATAAACTCGTTCTTTGCAGTCCCCAAGTAAATCCTCGAGTAGACAACCCTCAAAGGTTTTCAAAATTGTACAATGTTTTAGGAAAAGAAAAGTTTTCCGCTGGTCAGTTTTACTTTGAGGTTCAAGTCAAAGACAAACCACAGTGGTTCCTCGGCGTCACTGAAGGAGATGCTAATAGGAAACTGAAACCTGACGACTTAACTCCTGAAAATGGATACTGGGTCAAGGCCGGTGGGAATCAAAGGAACCGCTGGTCTTCTACAGAAAAGGTCGGTGTGTTTGTGGACTACGACGAGGGTCTGGTCTGTTTCTTTGACACAGAAACATCAACAATCGTGGACTCCTTCACTGACTGCTATTTTCGCACAGACGTCCTTCCACTGCTCAGTCCTGGATCGTGTTACTCTGACAAAAACACTGCTCCCCTGATCCTTACACCTGTTGTTGCTTAGTGTTCAAGGGAGAGAATTGTTTTGAGTCCAATTTAGACGGAGACGCTGTGGCAGGAAAAGCGTGAAGAGGAAGGTGCGAATTCTTTGCTGCTCTGACCCCAGCTCCCCCACATTTGGACATGCGCAGTAGCCGAGAACAAACGTAAACAACAATGGCGGCGGGTACGCTGATTAGCTACGTCTGCTTCAAGCGCTACACAGAGGAGGATTCTTCTTCTCTGTAGACTCCGTCCAAAAGAAAGAAAGTTTCCTGGGCGCTAGAACTACACCGTTTTTCATCCACGTATGAACGCCGTGAATTTGCATAAGGAGCCTGGTCGTTTCTGTTCATAATTGGCAACGTCTGCGCAGCCTTCGTCTAAACAGGGCCTAATCCTCCCGACAGAGGACATGCTGTCACGATGTAGGTTTTGTTAATAATTGGTGCAGGGTTTTATTTTGAGTTCTCAGTTCTCAGCCTTGACCTCTTTCACCTGTGTCTGTGTGTCTTTGTTTACCTTGTGCTCATGCTGTTGCTGGTCCATTGTCCTTGTCTTTGCCTCTGTGTTTTTGCCCCGGACTTTGGACTGTCCTTTTTTGGTCGTCCACAGCTGGGTCTGTGGGGACTCCACATTGAACTGCCTCTAATGATGTGCTTGTTTTGCCCGTTAGAAATTATTTCACAACAAACTCTAAAAAGAGGCGTTAACTCCGGATCAGGCGTGCAGTGAGTTTAAATGCAAAGTCAATGGTGATGTACGTCGGTGCAAATATTATTGATATAACACGACAAGTACTGCGACTCGACACAAGCTGTGAACGCAGGAGATGGACATTGTTCAGCTTCCTCGCTCCTCGCTTGTGCAGCAGCCAATCAGAGAGCAGCAGAGTGGTCACACGGACACAAGTCGGTCAAAACAGGAAGACAGACACTCAAAAACAGACTCGTAGATCTAGCTTTTCAAATAATCAATGACTCTGGCCCCTGGAAAAGCCATGTTCCAGCTTCTTCCCTACGGCTGAAGTTATGGTTGGCCGGTTAAGAACATCTGGATATGCTAACATGCTAACAGCTTCTTTCCATTACTGTTATCAGTCTGAACAAAGCATGGAATGATCTTGCACTTGTATTATGGCCATTGTTTCTTGTACTGTTTATGTTAGTCTGGTGCACACTGGGGGACTTTTGTACATATATTCTAATGTGGTTTTAATTGTTAATGGCAAATAAAATGAATCTGTAAGTTCTGCAAATACTTTTCCCATCAATTTTCTTCCCCTTAATCCATTTCTGGGTCAAAGCTGCACCCAGTACACAGAGCACCAGCCTCTCACTGATCCTCCTGCTCCTCCTGGTCCTCACTGATCCTCCTGCTCCTCCTGCTCCTCACTGATCCTCTTGCTCCTCCTGGTCCTCACTGATCCTCTTGCTCCTCCTGGTCCTCACTGATCCTCTTGCTCCTCCTGGTCCTCCATCATCCTCCTGCTCCTCCTGGTCCTCACTGATCCTCTTGCTCCTCCTGGTCCTCCATCATCCTCCTGCTCCTCCTGGTCCTCACTGATCCTCTTGCTCCTCCTGGTCCTCCATCATCCTCCTGCTCCTCCTGGTCCTCACTGATCCTCCTGCTCCTCCTGGTCCTCACTGATCCTCCTGGTCCTCACTGATCCTCCTGCTCCTCCTGCTCCTCACTGATCCTCTTGCTCCTCCTGTTCCTCCATCATCCTCCTGCTCCTCCTGGTCCTCACTGATCCTCCTGCAGGTGCTGAGTCCACAGGAGCCTTGAGCTTTAGGCAAAGTGCGGTTAAGTGTCTTGCCCAAGGACACAACGACAGCAGACATCAGTGGGAGTCGGTGGAGAAGGTCTCAGATCGAACCCACGACCTTCAGGCTCAAAGACCAATGTTCCGAAATTAGTTTATTGTCTGCTAATTTTATTTTGAAATATGAGCTTTTATTTTGTTGGTACGCAGCCTCCGTCATCCTGAAGTAAGAAACAATTGTCAGGGAAATAAAATGCTTAATTATTTTATTATCGAGTTATTGTTCATGTGTCTTCGTTCTACCGTCCTGTGTCTGTAAACAAACCCACACAAACATAAGTGTTTCTGAAAGAGAAAAAGGCTCGAAACAAGACGACGGTTCTGTGGAAATCTCAAAACTTAGAAATAAAACAGCTCCACGGAAAGAAGTGAATCGTTCGACAAGGACTTTCTTTGTAATAAATAGTTGTTTTCCAGTACAGCGTTCGTTATTGATTTAAAATACAGGTTCATGTTTGAAAGAAAGAAAAAGAGACAGAAAATAGATTTAAAAGACATTGAAGAATTTAAACATGAATCCAAATCTAAATATCTGTGACGTCAATTATATCTCATGTTAGGCCTAATCCCTCAGTGTGGTTTAAGTAGCAATAAGAGAAAAGTACTTTGCAAAGAAGGGACTCTTGCCGGCCCTAGATCCTGGGTCTACAGCCTCGGTACCCGGGTCTACAGCCTCGGTCCCTGGGTCTACAGCCTCGGTCCCTGGGTCTACAGCCTCGGTCCCTGGGTCTACAGCCTCGGTCCCTGGGTCTACAGCCTCGGTCCCTGGGTCTACAGCCTCGGTCCCTGGGTCTACAGCCTCGGTCCCTGGGTCTACAGAGTTGCTACAGTTCCTCTTTAGTGCAGGACACTTTCTATACCGTGACATGGCTTCCCACAAAAGTTTCTCTACAATTTATCACACATTTTATTTTCTGTCTCTTATAGAAACGTTTTGAGGTTCCATCTTTTGTCTGTTTTACGCATTACTGAAAAAAAAAAAAAGTCCATAACCAGCCCTTTGGAAAAAAGGCTTTAACTCCAATCAAAAAAGTCAGTTATGAACAAAAACTGGGTATATGAGCAGTGATTACAATTCTAAAACCGTCAAATTGACTGTTCTATTTTCAAAGACATTAAATCTTGAATACATGTTATTTCCTCATCATTTCTCTCCCTTCCATCGGCTGCAGTGTCATCGGTGCTTCCCCTGGTCCCGGTGCAGGGCCCTCAGTGCGCCCCAGGACTGCAGCAGCAACAGTCCAGGCACTAGGACCCAGATGCCGTTGAAGAAGACCAGGTAGACCCACAGGTGCAACCAGGAAGAGGCCCGGTTCAGGTGAGGAGAGCCCTGGAGCCAGTCCGGAGCAAAGGTCATCCAGCCTCCGTACAGCTCACACACGCTCAGGGATATCTGCAGCAAGTGCCTGCAACACGCCAAGTTATTTATATATATATATATATATATAAGCGTTTTGTCTTCGTGTGGATATAGCCTAACTCTCACCTGTAGTGTTTGTGGTAGACTACGGCGTGGATCAGAGCGAGACCGAGAGCCGTGCAGAGGACCACAGTGAGAATCTCCACAGACACGATCCCGGGGTCAGAGATGAGCCAGCGCTGGTCTGCCTTCCCGTACTCCTGCCCTGCACACACCCAGGACAGAGAAGAGTTGTGTGGTCTAAACTCTAAAGGATTACCTTGGCCTGTTATGAAGCTGTCTATATCTACGGTTTTCAATCAGTGGTCCCCGAACCCTCAGGGATCGAGCCTTCTCTGCAGCTGCCATCAGTCACGAGGGTCATTTTAAAGAGTTCATAGACACACACACTCTACACAAACACAAACACACACACACACTACACAAAAACACACACACACACTATACACAAAAACACACACACTATACACAAAAACACACACACTATACACAAAAACACACACACTACACAAAAACACACTACACAAAAACACACTACACAAAAACACACTACACAAAAACACACTACACAAAAACACACACACACTCCACAAAAACACTACACAAACACACACTACACAAACACACACTACACAAAAACACTACACAAAAACACTCTACACAAAAACACTCTACACAAACACACACACTACACAAACACTCTACACAAACACTCTACACAAACACACTACACAAAAACACACACACACACACACACTATACACAAAAACACACACACTATACACAAAAACACACACCACAAAAACACACTACACAAAAACACACTACACAAAAACACACTACACAAAAACACACACACACTCCACAAAAACACTACACAAACACACACTACACAAACACACACTACACAAAAACACTCTACACAAAAACACTCTACACAAACACACACACTACACAAACACTCTACACAAACACACACACACTACACAAAAACACACACACACTACACAAAAACACACTACACAAAAACACACACACACACTACACAAAAACACACACACACACTACACAAAAACACACTACACAAACACAAACACTCTACACACAAACACTCTACACAAACACACACACTCTACACAAACACTCCACAAACACACTCTACACAAACACACACACCTGTTCCTCCCACAGAAAGTAAAGGTCTCTGAGTTTAAGCGTTTGGAACCAACAGATGTAAGAAAAGCTAAGACAGCTTTTAATAAAATAATACTAAAAATTTTAAGAATTGTCCTGTTTAACTAATAACGAGTAATCCAAGTCCAAATCCAGAGAGAACCCAGGGGCCGAGGACAGAACTGACACAGACGTGGAATGAGAACGACGGAACAGGAAGTGAATGAACAAACAGGGATTAAATACACAAGACTAATGAGACCCAGGTGAGACACATGAGGGCGGGGCATCAGGAAACAGGAAGTAGAACCATGGACGACACAGGGATCTAACAAACTACAAAATAAAACAGGAAATACACCTAAACCGTGACATCACTCTCTGGACTCTAGGACTCTATTCAGAACGACAGCTCCTGTCCAAAACTGATTACATTTAACTGTTTACGATTCAATTCACTTCAGATCTTTCTGTGTGGAGTTTGCATGTTCTCACAGGGTTTGCTCCGGTTTCCTCCAGGTGCTCCGGTTTCTTTCACCACTAAAAACTTGTTCACTGGGTCTGGCATGTGCCTTCTGTACGGCAACCACACTCAAAATTCAATATACTTTTACATTCTTTTTCACAAATCAAAGCTTTTCATGCGCCAAAAAACGTTAAGTATTATAACTAATTCAAATAATGTTCATGAAAACCATTACAGACGTGCTGTCGACAGACAGACAGACAGAAAGACAGACAGATAGTTAGATAGACAGACAGACAGAAAGACAGACAGATAGTTAGATAGACAGACAGACAGAAAGACACATACAGTAGATAGATAGACGACAGACAGACAAAAATAAAAAATACAATTGATCATTCTAAACAGTTAATAATAGTATCAGCCACAGCCTCAGGTCAGAGCAGCAGAGGTGGAGCCTCTGGGTGGAGCGGGACAGGTCAGAGCAGCAGAGGTGGAGTAGCTTCTGGGTGGAGCGGGACAGGTCAGAGCAGCAGAGGTGGAGTAGCTTCTGGGTGGAGCGGGACAGGTCACAGCAGCAGAGGTGGAGTAGCTTCTGGGTGGAGCAGGACGGGTCAGAGCAGCAGAGGTGGAGTAGCTTCTGGGTGGAGCGCGGGACAGGTCAGAGCAGCAGAGGTGGAGTAGCTTCTGGGTGGAGCGGGACAGGTCAGAGCAGCAGAGGTGGAGTAGCTTCTGGGTGGAGCGGGACAGGTCAGAGCAGCAGAGGTGGAGCCTCTGGGTGGAGCGGGACAGGTCAGAGCAGCAGAGGTGGAGCCTCTGGGTGGAGCGGGACAGGTCAGAGCAGCAGAGGTGGAGCCTCTGGGTGGAGCGGGACAGGTCAGAGCAGCAGAGGTGGAGCCTCTGGGTGGAGCGGGACAGGTCAGAGCAGCAGAGGTGGAGCCTCTGGGTGGAGCGGGACAGGTCAGAGCAGCAGAGGTGGAGTTTATTAGAGCAGGACTCACACAGTTGGGCCAGAGGTCCTTCAGACGTCTCCACGGACCCCCACAGAGACATCCACACGAAGGGTCCCTCCTGAAACAGATCTAACCTTAACACGGACCAGAACTAGATTATTGTTACATTTGTGACATTTATATCACATTAAAGGTAAAGGTGCACATTATTTACCCCCGTAGGGAAATTCATCCTCTGCATTTGACCCTGATGCCGCTGAGGCTTACGTCAGGAGCAGTGGGCACTTTTTGGTTTTTAGTGGTAGGGGAAACCGTAGCACCCGGAGGAAACCTACAAAGGCACGCAGAGAACATGCAGACTCTACTATTATGCGGCTGCTCCACCTCTGCTGCTGTGACCGAAAGTGCCGTTGCTTTTTGTTATTATTCTTTGCTACCTTTAGAATTATCTTTTTATTTTGTTTGTTTGGATGAGTTTCTGATCTGAAAAAGTCAAATCTCGGCCAAATGTATTCACTAAAAATAACATTAATTAAATACTTTTTTAAATGAGAATAATTTTGCTGCTTGAATGTAGTTTGTCATAAGATTATTTTACTAGTTTAAAGTGAATAATACTTCATAACATAATCTTATTAGAGAAAAAAGTCTGAGCAGTGAGTTTTTCAGCTTGATTTAAGTATTGTTCTTGTTCAGATAAAATAAGTCTTTGATGCTGTATTTTCAGAAACCAACAGAAATAAGTAAATAATACTTGAAATATATGTTTTAAACTAGAATCAAGTCATTTTGGAGCTAGTTTTATTTGATTATTTTCAGAAACCTTGCATTTCCTTGTTCTATTGACAGATCATTTTTATCATGCTGCTAAAACAGTCTTCCTGAAGATGTGAGACAGGCCTCCTCTCTGACAATGTTTAAAACCAGGTTAAAGACAGTTCTGTTTAGCTGTGCTACAACTGAGGGATTTTATATTTTAATCTTTCTTTTTAATGTTCTGTTATTTAAGATTTTAATAATGATATCCATGTGTTGTTTTTAGACGTTCTGGATCTACAGCAAATCTCTCTCTTCTTCTGGACCAGAGCCTTCTATGAGTTTGGTCCTGGGTTCGATTCCACCTCCAGGCCTTTCTGTGTGGAGTTTGCATGTGTCCCCCTCTGTGTAGGTTTCCTCCAGGTGCTCCGGTTTTCCCCTACCACTAAAAACATGTACAATATATCTGGCCTGGCGAACCCGCTTTGTGACTCTATAAACATAAATGTGGCGCTGTTTAAAAACACTTTCTCATTTACTATTTAGAGAACTACAAAAACACATTGACTCGATGTAGAAGTTAGTCTGGTGACATCACTGTACCAAGGTGACGTGGACGATGACGTCGTAGAAGAGCCAGGTCAGCACGCCGCGGTCCACGGTGGAGCATTTCCCGCCCACTCGCAGCATCAGCAGATAGGCCGCCGCCCCCTGCAGAGCACAGGCCAATAGGGAGACGGCCGAGACCACGGAGAAGGCGGGACTATCTCTAACAACCATCTTTTCGAGACGATTTCACCAACTCCAGACCGCAGCAGAGTTTACAGTCTCCTCACGTTTATGACTAAGTTCTGCTAGAAATTGAAAAAAGTTGCAAAAAAGTGCTCCCCACCTTCTGAAGTGCAAACTGAAGCCCTGCCGTATTGTGAACTTGCCTCTTCCTCGTCCTCCCTGGCTTCTGATTGGTTCAATAACAAAACAGGCCACTTTAGGCCCGCCCCCAGCCCCTCCCTCTTCGCTCTGATTGGTTCTCTGGATTTTTTTTTCACCGTTCAAAGGTTTGAATCTTGGGTCAAACTCTGCACATAACAGTGTGACCTGACACAAAGTTAAAGCTGAGGTGCCTAACTTTCAATAAACAAAGAAACAGACCTACAGTGTGTTTGGGTTCAGAGCCTAAATCCTTCTGGGTTAATTTATCATTCCATGGGTTCACACGGAAAAAAATAACACAACATTAGGTAATAAAAGCTTGAGTTAAGTGGTTTTTATCTTAGTTTGAGTAAATTCTGACACTTAGTTTTATTTGAAGAACTGTAGCTTTTTTTCTGATTCCAATTGAGACTTTTCTGTATCTTGAGACTTTTTTTTCGAAATGTAAGCAATTTTTAACTTATTTTTTAACTTTTTGCAGCATAGCTTTAAGTTGGCGTTAAAAAAAACAAATGTCATAGGCACACACACACACACACACACTGTCATAGGCACACACACACACACACACACACTGTCATAGGCACACACACACGCACACACACTGTCATAGGCACACACATACACACACACACACTGTCATAGGCACACACACACACACACACACACAGTCATAGGCACACACACACACACTGTCATAGGCACACACTCTCACACACACACACACTGTCATAGGCACACACACACTGTCATAGGCACACACACATACACACACACACACTGTCATAGG
>OZ035830.1:42352188-42370760 GCA_964034765.1 Knipowitschia caucasica
CCTCCATGATTTCTTGCAGCCTAATGA
Source organism: Knipowitschia caucasica (assembly GCA_964034765.1). Classification (NCBI taxonomy): domain Eukaryota; kingdom Metazoa; phylum Chordata; class Actinopteri; order Gobiiformes; family Gobiidae; genus Knipowitschia; species Knipowitschia caucasica. Next base: position 42,352,216 of record OZ035830.1, read on the forward strand.
ACCACACACTTGCACCTTTTTCTAGCCTGACACCTGATTTCCTCTGTTGTGCTGCTCCATGATTGGCTCCAGCCTGCTGGACTGAAATTGCCCCAGTGTGCCCCTCCTTGATATCCCGCAACCCACCACCAGGGTTCCGACACATAACACACTTTTTTCAGGAAAGTAAACCTCCAGGGGTCCTTTCCATATTTTTACAGAGACTGCATAAGGACCGTTAGAAAAGCATTACCCATTGATTATTAAGCTTGGACCAGTGGGGTCCGGTGTTCGGGCCCCACCACGTAAAACCAGTCCCCATGACGTGAGTGGAATCTCAGGTTATGGAACCCACCAGGAGTTGAAAACAAGTGCACACACACTGTTGATCAAACACACACACACACACACACACACTGTCGATCACACACACACACACACGCACACTGTCGATCACACACACACACACACACACACTGTTGATCACACACACACACACACACACACACACACACTGTTGATCACACACACACACACACACACACACACAAACACACACTGTCGAACACACACACACACACTGTTGATCACACACACACACACACACACACACACGTTATGTTCATCACATCTGCACTGGTGTGTCCTTCTCTTGGTGTGTCCCTTGTGCACCAAAATAACCCAAAGTAAAAAATAAATAAAAATACTAACTTGAGCGAGGTTGCCAGGTAAGGAAATGGTTGTGTAGTTTCAGCCTCTTATTGATCACCTCAGACACACCTGCGCTACTTATTCTTCAAAAGGACGTATATCCCAAAGCACTGCAGGGATATGGATTGATCCTAATGAATACAATTATAAAGTGAGGTAGTCCTAAGTTGTGTGTGTGTGTGTGTGTGTTTGTGTGTTTGTGTGTGTGTGTGTCTGTGTGTGTGTCAGGGCCGCTGTTACGGAGGCCGCTGTAAGACCAGGGACGGTCAGTGCCGGACTCTCTGGGGCTACAGTAAGTCCTCATTATTTCATATTTATATATTTTATTGGGTTCATATCTGTATCGTTGTGTTTTCAGACTCAGCCGACCGATTTTGTTACGAAAAACTCAACTCTGAAGGAACAGAACAAGGGAACTGTGGTCACGACGCCACGGGACACGGCTGGGCGCCCTGCAGCAAACCGTGAGGACATCAACCTTCTCCACGCCATCTCAGAGACTTCTAACTGTTTTGATTTGATGGACTGAGGCTGTAGATCCAGGACTGAGGCTGTAGACCCAGGACTGAGGCTGTAGACCCAGGACTGAGGCTGTACAATACAATTACAATACAATACAATGTATTCTTGTATAGCCATAGGTCACAACAGAAGTCATCTCAGAGGACTTAACAAAACCATTGAAATCACCAACACAGGTCAGAGAATCAACAGTTAAAACACATGAAGAATATAAAGCACACACAGAAGAAAATGTCCATACATGTTGTAGAATGCTAAAGTGTCCTGATCATCACCAATCCTTTCTGTTGGACACTAACTGTCCAACAAGACCCTCCTGCATCGACAAGGAACAACTCTTAAAAAACCCAGTGGGAAAAAGTGAGAAACCTTGGGGAGAACTAGGGAAACCCACAGGGAGGGAGACCCATATGAGAAAGGGATCCGCTCCTCCGGACGGACAGGCTAATGATCTAGGACCTAAGCTAGCTACAGAACGTGGACCAGTGGACGCTGAACGTGGACAGGTCCGGTGCAGGACTGAAGCACTCCCAGGCGGGTCGGGCGGGGCAGTCCGCAGGTGTAGATGGAAGAGGCCAGGCTCAGAGATCCCGTCATCGTACCATGAAACAGACAATGGGACAACGGGTGAATAGCAATGAACAAACTTACAGTCAGAATCCTAAAAATGCTAAACAGATAAAGTAGGAAGGAGGAGAGGATAGTGCTCAAGTTACCATACTTCTCCCAGCAAACTGACTCCCTATGCAGCTTGACTAACACTCTGAGGAGTTTAACCTTCTCCGAGTCTTACCTTCCTAGCCATATGCTAAACTAAAGAGGACTGTTTTAAACCTAGCCTTGAATAAAGAATAACATACAGCATAATATATAACATAATATACAACATAACACAATACATTATTGAATAATATATAACATAATATATAACATAATACAGCATATATATATAATATATACACTACATATTATATGCTAAATTAAAGTAAAGCACACACAGAAGAAAATGTCCATACATGTTGTAGAATGCTAAAGTGTCCTGATTATCACCAATCCTTTCTGTTGGACACTAACTAAGACTGAGGCTGTAGACCCAGGACTGAGGCTGTAGACGATCTATTCTGGTGCATGTACATCTAGGCTGCGTGTCATCAGCAGACGGGTCAATAGTGTACGTCCGGGCGCTGCTGCAGCTGTGGCTCCGATGGAAAGTCTCCTCGGGCCAATTCAATGGTGACCTGTGGCCCCTGTGTACTTATATTATCAATGCCATACATCGCTGTAATGCACTGACTCTGTTGAACGTGCAGAGGCCGCGTGACCAGCCGCGCTCAGAGCTGTTTGGTCAAAACAGAGAATGGAAAAAACCTCAAGTGAAGACCTGCTATTGTTTCAGACTTTAAGTTGGATTTGATGCTGTTTGTTGAATGCTGTAATTCTGACTTGAACTAACATATGAGGCTGTAGATCCAGGACTGAGGCTGTAGGACGAGGACTGAGGCTGTAGACCCAGGACTGAGGCTGTAGATCCAGGACTGAGGCTGTAGGACGAGGACTGAGGCTGTAGACCCAGGACTGAGGCTGTAGATCCAGGACTGAGGCTGTAGGACGAGGACTGAGGCTGTAGACCCAGGACTGAGGCTGTAGGACGAGGACTGAGGCTGTAGACCCAGGACTGAGGCTGTAGACCCAGGACTGAGGCTGTAGACCCAGGACTGAGGCTGTAGACCCAGGACTGAGGCTGTAGATCCAGGACTGAGGTTGTAGATCTAGGACTGAGGCTGTAGACCCAGGACTGAGGCTGTAGACCCAGGACTGAGGCTGTAGACCCAGGACTGAGGCTGTAGACCCAGGACTGAGGCTGTAGACCCAGGACTGAGGCTGTAGACCCAGGACTGAGGCTGTAGACCCAGGACTGAGGCTGTAGACCCAGGACTGAGGCTGTAGACCCAGGACTGAGGCTGTAGACCCAGGACTGATGCTGTAGACCCAGGACTGATGCTGTAGACCCAGGACTGAGGCTGATGCAAGAATGTCCTGAGTCCAATTCCACCTCCACCCGTTTCTCTGAGGAGTTTGCATGTTCTCCCCGTGTCTGCTGCGGTCTAACTCTCAGCCACATTTGAACAGAAATACAACAATTATGTTTTTAAATCTTCCAAAAGTGAACCTGCAATGAAATACAAATGTTTTGGAAGCCATTTTAGTATCCTCCTCAGCCATATTTAGTCGCTTTATTGTCCGGTATTTTAACTGTCCAGAAAATGTGTTGACAAATACTGTTTCCAGTCTGACAGAGAGCCGTGGTGGATGTGACGGCCTCATACATATTCACGATGTGTTTCCATGCGCCGCTGTGGGACGGGAGCTGTCAGTCACTCCAACATGGCCGCCGACCTCTTTCCGTCACAGTGGAAGTCCTCCTCCCTCCTCCTCGCTCTCGGCTCCTGATGAGGATAATTACTACTGTTTAACTGATTTAACTTTCCCTGTTTGTGCCTCACTGCACTCCCACCACATACAGAACTAAACTGCTTTTATAGGCCGCTGCTAACGTGCAAAGAAGGTTATAAAAAACTACCTTGGTTTGATTCCACCTCTTTCTATTCTTTCTATGTGGAGTTTGAAGGTTCTTATCTGTGTATGGGTTTCCTTTACTATCATGATTTTCATGCTTGGCCCCGGGCAGCACAGAGCGGGACAGGAGCAGACTGAACAAGCTGGTCAGGAGGGCCAGCTCCACTCTGGGCTGCTCCCTGGACTCTGTGGAGGAGGTGAGGGACAGGAGGCCCCTGGACTCTGTGGAGGAGGTGAGGGACAGGAGGCCCCTGGACTCTGTGGAGGAGGTGAGGGACAGGAGGCCCCTGGACTCTTTGGAGGAGGTGAGGGACAGGAGGCCCCTGGACTCTGTGGAGGAGGTGAGTGACAGGAGGCCCCTGGACTCTGTGGAGGAGGTGAGGGACAGGAGGCCCCTGGACTCTGTGGAGGAGGTGAGGGACAGGAGGCCCCTGGACTCTGTGGAGGAGGTGAGGGACAGGAGGCCCCTGGACTCTTTGGAGGAGGTGAGGGACAGGAGGCCCCTGGACTCTGTGGAGGAGGTGAGTGACAGGAGGCCCCTGGACTCTGTGGAGGAGGTGAGGGACAGGAGGCCCCTGGACTCTTTGGAGGAGGTGAGGGACAGGAGGCCCCTGGACTCTGTGGAGGAGGTGAGGGACAGGAGGCCCCTGGACTCTGTGGAGGAGGTGAGGGACAGGAGGCCCCTGGACTCTGTGGAGGAGGTGAGGGACAGGAGGCCCCTGGACTCTGTGGAGGAGGTGAGGGACAGGAGGCCCCTGGACTCTGTGGAGGAGGTGAGGGACAGGAGGCCCCTGGACTCTGTGGAGGAGGTGAGGGACAGGAGGCCCCTGGACTCTGTGGAGGAGGTGAGGGACAGGAGGCCCCTGGACTCTGTGGAGGAGGTGAGGGACAGGAGGCCCCTGGACTCTGTGGAGGAGGTGAGGGACAGGAGGGTGCTAGTCAAAGCCACCTCCATCATGAACAACACTTCCCACTGCACAGGACTGTAGAGGAGCTGGGGCCTTTATCCCCACCGCTGTCAGACTGTACAACAAGTCACTTTAAGTCACTGCACCATAACTGATTAGAAACCTGCACTACTATTGACACTTCTTTCTAATTGCCACTTTATTTGTACATAATATCCGGCATTAACATGTTCCACATTTCTTACTTTTGCACAATTCTTGAGTGTTCCTGTCCTTGTCAATGTGACATGTATTTCTCCTGTGTGAGATTAATAAAGTCTTATCTTATCTTATCTTTGTTCCTTAAGTGCGAGGAAGGGGCTGACCTCAAGCCTGGTAAAGTTCAGGGACCAACGCTGCAAATAATTATAAAATATGAGGTAATAATTAATTGACTGTTTTATTAACTGAAAAGACAGTGAAAAGTTTACAATAAACTAGAAAACATAAAGACTTATGTTCACAAATTAATTTTATCTTCCAAATAAAGTTTCACACTGCGGTCGCTGTATCGGACCGTTGTGGTAAGGAGGGAGCTGAGCCGAAAGGCAAAGCATCTTTTTCTGGTCGAGCACTCATGTTTGGAGGTGCTGATTCTCATCCCAGCCCCTTCACACTCGGCTGCAAACCGTCTCAGTGCATGTTGCAGGTCCTGGTTCAATGGATTCAACAGGACAACATCGCCGACAAAGAGCAGAGATGAAATCCTGAACAGAAGGGCAGCCTTGGCGGAGGCCAACATGCACCAGGAACAGGTGTGACTTACTGCAGGTGATGCCAACGCAGCTCTGGCTCCGGTCATACTTCGGTTGTCCTCTACCCCCAACCCTACTCTGACCCTCTAATCCTTACTCTGACCCTAAGCCTAACTCTAAACCTAACCCTCTAACCCGGTCATACTCCGGTCATTCTCGAAACCTAACCCTACTCTGACCCTCTAATACAACACAATACAATGTATTCTTGTATGTCCCTAAATCACAACAGCATCATCTCAGAGACTTAACAAAACCATTGATATCACCAACACAGGTCAGAGAATCAACAGTTAAAACACACAATCCTAACCCTAACCCTAACCCTAACTCTAAACTTTACCCTACTAATCCTAACTCTAACTCTAACCCTCTAACCCTAACCTTTGGGGGGTTCCCAGGATCCTGTACTCCCAGAGAACCGCGCAGAGGACACCCAGGGAACACAGTCGAATGCCTTCTCCAAATCCACAACCCATTTGGACAGGTTGGGCGAACTCCCATGAACCCTCTAATACTACATACTAATACTAAATTTCCACTTTAGTATAAGTATTTAGTATTTAGCACTTTGCTGCTCCAAAATCCTGTGGGAACCGTTTACAGTGTTCTTTGGGTTGTCCAAGTTTTGTCCAATTTCGGAATTGTACAGAACTCAATGTGACAAAAACCCAAAGCTCACGGCTCACTTTCCCAAAGAGTCTGGTCTACGGCATCGCAGGTGATGCTGTAGACTCTGAAGTAACCCTTCAGAGTCTACAGCCCAGACGTGTCCAAACAGATGCATAAAGGGCTGCTGTGGCTGCAGGTTTTTTAGGGTTGACCTGAGTGAACAAATGCCCATGACGGGCATTGGTTCACATAATCACCCAGAACCAACCAGCGCTTAAAATGGGGGAAGGTCTGTAAACGTCTGGTATCCAGACGTGGCATAAAAGAAAAGCAGCAGTAGCCTACTGCCACCAACGACAGACTGGTCACCGCCACTTTCTTTGCCAAGTTTCTGATATTAAACCAAAAGCTACCCTGGTTTGACTCTTTCTAGCGGAGATCATTTTGCTCCCGCATGTCATTGTCCTCCTCCATACTCACCTGTGGACCACAATCTGCTCTCTCTCCGGCCGCTACATCCTCGATGGTCATCGGGGTCTGCTGTCAGACTGTACGGTGGCCGAGTGGATAGCACTCTCGCCTCTCAGCAAGAAGGTCCTGGGTTCGAATCTCGGCCGGACCAGGGCCTCTCTGAGTGGAGTTTGCATGTTCTCCCCGTGTCTGCGTAGGTTTCCTCCGGGTACTCTGGTTTCCCCTACCACTAAAAAAATATGTCCAATAGGTCTGGCATGCGCCTCCTGTTCGGCGACCCCGCTCCCATTTCTGTGTGGAGTGAGAGACAAGTGCCCAAAAAATAACAATTGTAAACCGCTTTGTGACTCTGGTCTGTGAAAGGCGGTATATAAATAAAGATTACTTACTTACTTACTTACAATAAGAACTGCTGAGCCTGTCAATTTCATTCATCTGTAATTAATTTAAGTAAATCCTTAAATTATGTGCAATGTGCAATACTGCAACTTCAGAATGACACAGAACAATGTCACTTTACCTGATGTCACTTTACTTATATACTTTTTATCCTGCACTATTTAACTGTACAGTATATAACTGCACTACTACTACATATATATTTTTTGATGGTATTGAAGCATTTTCAGCATCTACAGCTAGTTATATTAGTTAAGAAACATAGCTACTACTTATTTTGTATATAGTGTATATATTGTGTGTGATCCCTGTGTGCTCTTACTACTGTCCTGTATGTGCACTGCAACAACGGAATTTCCCCACTGTGGGACAAATAAAGGAACTCTTATCTTATCTTAAAAACAAATAATACTGACTTGCTTGTTTTTAAAGTCTAACCCTTCTGTTGTGAGTTAGGGCTATACAAGAATAAATTGTGTTGTATTGTATTGAACAACAGCGCCCCCTAGAAATTCAAATTTTTAGTCTGATACCAAAGAACACCAAAATAATACATTTCATGCCAGAAAACTCACCAATTGTGGCAAAATGTTGCAAGTTTTTGTGTTTGTTATGTGGGTCAAATATGAGATCAAACTACAGAAAAACCCAAATAACTGTATCCCCATGTAAACCTTTACTTAGCCTGTAGGGGGCGCTAATGGGCCAATGTCATTGTTCACACTGTCATGTGACCTAGGCCCAGGAGTTGAACAATAGAGTCAAGTTTAGTGCAAATCAGAGTTTGTAAATGTGCTCCTGTTTGCACATACAATCTGTGAGTGTGTCCACACAGTCTCCATTGGATAACATGGGAACTTCACACCTCTCTATGAAAATAACCACACTTTGGGAGTCTGTCACGCTCAGACTGTGTTGATCAAAGTTTGTGCAAATTAGACTTTGTTTGTGCAAACGGGAGTAAATTTGCTATAGTGAATAATTGAAAAAAAAAAAATGTGTTAGTGGAATTGTATAGGTTATCATTTAAATGTATGTGAATGACCTACATTGGAGTGTGGAAATCTACAAGCTAATAATTATCCACAGTGTCCACAACTATAGCCTGGTCTTATCCATCCGTACTCTCCGGTCCATCATCATGTCCTGCATGTAACGTCTGGGTCTGGTCCCTGTGTTTGCGATTACAATCAGTTGAATTTTGACCAACCAATCAGAGAGCGCAGGAGGCGGGTGTTGTAGTTAGATGTGGGAGACGTCAAGAGTTTGCGTCGAACGGGAAGGTCGTAGTTTGGCGGAGAATGCGATAGTAAATTATTCTGGTCTGGTTCTATCAAGAAACTGAAGCCGGAGCAAGAGGAATGTTTAGTAAATGTAATCGCTGGAAAAAATTGTGGCGCTACTCCCCACGGGCTCCGTTAGCGGCAAAGGAGATGGCTAAAGCTAGGCTAAATGCTAAATGCTAACAACAGACTCGGGCTCATTACATACGTGACGGTAAACTCAGATCCAATGGTTTCAATCTGCAAAAGGAGTTAACCCCTCCCACCTGTTAACGGAGTCAATGGAGCAACTCAAGACCTCAGTATGAAATGTCATTTGTACTATGGTGTGGTACGATCAGGCTAACACATTTGAGGTGATTTGTGAAAACTATGTTACAAGACGATGTCCAACAAGTAAGTAATCTTTATTTATATACCGCCTTTTCACTGCAGATCTGAGTCTCAAAGCGGTTTACAATTGTTATTTTTAGGCATTTGTCTCTCACTCCACACAGAGATGGGAGGGGTCAGTACAGGAGGCGCATGCCAGAACTATTGGACATATTTTTAGTGGTAGGGGAAACCGGAGTACCTGGAGGAAACCTACGCAGACACGGGGAGAACATGCAAACTCCACTCAGAAAGGCCCTGGTCCGACCGGGATTCGAACCCAGGACCTTCTTGCTGAGAGGCGAGAGTGCTATCCACTCAGCCACCGTGCCGTGGTTAATGTTTTTATCTTGTGGGCCCATTCTGTGTGAGGGTGTGGGTTATCTGTTCTGATATTAATAAGCCGCCTGCAGAGCATCAGGCAGGACTTGGCTTTTGGCTGCACAGGCCTCAGGCAGCTGCATCTCCTCCTTGTTACATGCAAGTAACAAACTAATCCCTGTCTGTTGTGTGCGTTTGTCCAGATACAGTAACTGTAGTAGAACCCTTTTTCACATAGAGGCACATTTTGCCGCTCCCTGTTTGTCAGGGGGCGGAGCCATAATCACTTTTTTCATGTTTTGACTTGAGGAACATGTGTTTTGTGAATTTCGTGGCTCTACGACAAACTTGACCCCCTCCCATAGGCGCAATGTAAACTGACTTTTGTAGGGGGCGCTGTTCTGGCATTTTTTTAGTCCCATAAAAATAAACACCAACTAAAATGTATCTGTTGTGGAATTTCTAAGGAGTGAAATGCACAATATTAAATATAAAATAAACAACAAGAGCTGTAATTCAAATCAAAGTGTGGTTTATTATCTCAGTAAAAGTGACATATACAGGAAATACAACCGTGTAACCGCGTGGCAGGTCCCGGGTAGATCTGCTGAATAGTGCTCATTCTCTCTCACATTTATAGGATGGAATAAACAGAAGAGTCTATCTATGGCGCCTCTGAGTCCGAGATTAAGCGGCAGCTATGGCCCAAACCCCCCTCTCTCCTGACGTCTTACTCTGATAGACTCTGATATTAGGAAGAATTGTCAGTATGACCGGTGAGCCTGCTCTTCTTGCCCCTGGTATCAATCTAGTATCTGCCTCCACCCCGTTCATTGGCCTCGCGTCTCTAGAGAAAAACAGTTTAGTTAGTTTCAACAGATTTACTGGCTTTGAACTTTGTCCCAGATATCCCATTTCATCATTAGATTTATTCTTAAATTAAATTGATTTATAATCCCAGTAAGATTTCTATAACATATCCTTAGCCGGTTCTGAATTTTGGGCAAATTTCACAAGTTTTCATGCACGTTCAGGGGGTCAAATTAAGGGTCAAAGAGCTTCGCCCAGGCATTACTCCAGTCGGGGCTCGGTCTAATAAATGAAATCCAATTCATAATGTGTGCTCTCTGGCTTTGTGCTTATGAGATAGAGCCATTATTCTGGGTGGCATCTCTGGCCACCGCCCCAGAAATGGACTGAGGGATGGATGTATTGTTCACAAGTATTCACCTGTAGAAGAGGAGGGTTAGTTCAGGAACAGGATGTTGGGTCACAGAGGAAGAGCCGAGACACAATCATGAGTCACCGGTGGTTTCTGATAAGATTAAGGTCAAACCCCAGACAGAAAACACGGATCTGGACTTGAATTTACTTTGGTCCATCCCACTAATCTTTCATATCCAGTAATGTAACGTCTCGATGAGTGACTAATGCAGAGACAGAGTTGATCTGACTGAGAGACAGTTTTACTCCTTACTTTACAATGATTAGTTACTTTGCAGTTGGTGACATGGCATTCAAAAAGGGATTCCATGCCACCGAGGCGACAGAGGCCCAGTGTGTAGAGCATTGGCCTTGGAGCCTGAAGGTTGTGGGTTCGAGTCCACCTCAAGACTTTCTCCACACAGACTCCCACTGATGTCTGCTGTGGTTGTGTCCTTAGGCAAGACACTTCCCCCACATTAGACTGAGTCTGGTGTGTGTGTGAATGGTTGTTGGTGGTGGGAGGGGCCAATGGCACAGACTGGCTGCCTTGCCTTCTGTCAGTGTGCCCCAGGGCAGCTGTGGCTACAGTAGTAGTTTAGCACCACCGTGTTTGGAGAGAAAGAATAATGACATGTGAAGAGACTTTGAGTGTCCAGAAGAGTGCTGTATAAAACCAATGCATTATTATTATTCAGATTTCAGATATTGTTCCAATCATTCCACACACGGCTCCTCATCATGATCTGTGATTTATTTGAAGTTTGTGTGTTTCCAGAGTGTTAGACTTTTTCTGATGCGCAAATTCAAATTCCGAAACATGATGCTCCAAAACACAGTTTATATTTTTGCCAGAGGGAACATGTTTATTGTTGTCCAAATCTTGAATTTCATGCGTGTTTTGGCGTGTTGTGACGAAGGGTGAAATGAGCGTACACATTTACACCACCTCCAAACTTGGCGTAAATTCTGTGCGTACCGTTCACTCACGTCCAGATTGATAAATGCGGAACAGTGTAAATATTTTGCGCACCCAAGTTTCACACATGAGGCCCATTGTGCATGTTTTTAGTGGTAGGGAAAAACGGAGCACCCGGAGGAAACCTATGCAGGCACGGGGAGAACATGCAAACTCCACTCAGAAAGGCCCTGTTCCAACCGGGATTCGAACCCAGGACCTTCTTGCTGAGAAGCGAAAGTGCTATCCACTCAGCCACCGTGCCGCCAAAAAATAACTAATCTTTCATATCCAGTAATGTATTGATTCCTCTCTTTGGTTAAGACTCGGACGTCTGTCACATCTGAACAATGGCTGTTAATATTCGGACTCATACAGTACAAGTGCAGTCATGAGTATTTCAAACAGGAACTGAGCTCAATTAGAACCACACTGAGAGAGAGAGAGGACACTTATTGATTTGGAAATATGGTGTATTAATGAGAAACAGTCTTTGCTGCTGTGTCAATGGGGTCATAACACAACAGTTATTTATGGACACTGGTCTTCCTGCTCCCTACGAAGTGTTGCAATTCTTATATTTAGGGATATGTTACAAAAATAGATTGAAATGGAATGAAATTGATCTGAATACAAGTTATTTTTAGACTGAAAAGTGAAAAACTGAGAACCACCGTCTCTCAGCTCTCGGTTCAATGCGTCAAATACAGATTGAGTTTGTTTGCTATTTGCAGTAAAACCCTATTGGAAAAACTGTACAGAAGTCCCCAGCAGACAAGTGCAGGAATAAAACCAGCAAGAATTGTCACAGTGAAACCAGTTCAGCTGCAATACCAGGTGCAAGATCAAAATGGTGGCTGTCGTGATCTAGGGCGTGATCTAATGCAAAATACATTGAATAAAAAAAAAAAAATAATGCGTTCATGGACATTTGCAACGTGAATCTGTCTGTCTGTCTGTCTGTGTGTGACATCATAAAGGGGACACACTTTCTATGGTACAGACCGTAACCTCCGGGTCGGTGTGAATCATCCTGACTCAGATTGCGTCACATTCGAAAGCCTGATGTTTAACGACAGCAAAGAAGGAAACGCTGCCGGGGTTTCAAAATCACTGGTGTTGGTTCTGCTCTGTCGTCTCCAGAGCGAGAGGTTAGATAAAAATAAAAGCAGTAGTTGTTCGAAGCGTCATTTTACAGCTTGTTAAAGCTTTTTTGGAAAGAGCAGCTTCAGATAAATGAATAAAGGTTAATGTGTAATGATGAGGTCTCAATATTGTATGTAGTGGTTCTTGGCAAATATCAATGTAAAACACAACATCATTTTTGTTACCACTATGTATTTTTGTCCATACATATAAAACAAAAAGAAACATACACGTACACAAGCAGACCAGACAGGACAAATAATAGGCGGAAATACAATAACCAATATTATATTGATAGTTAATTATTCAATACATTACTGTCAACGGTTCTCCTGTTCTGATGTATTAGTGTCCATGTTTTCTCTTATTTTCCTTTGTGTCTGTGATCCCCATATGTGTGATTTACGTTTTGCCTTCATCCCATCTTAAAAAATAAAAAGTAACGTTGTTGTGATTGCTCATGTTGTTTAAGATTATGCCGCCATCTTGTGGATTTATCTCTCAACTACAACTGCATCTAATTGGCTGATTTTGTGATGTGCTTTTTTATGATTGGCTGTTGCGACAAGTTGCGTTGACAAACCTACTCCGAGTGGAAATTCTGCCACTTGACATTCAAACAATTTAGAATAGCGGTATAATATATATATTTAATCCCTAATATAGATATAGTTGTATAATAAGTAGTTATATAGTACATACACGCTGAAATATTGAGTTATTTCTAGATAGAATCAGGGGGAGAACTACAGCCGTTTGTGAGTTCCACCCGGACTGTTTTAGCGGACGCACCGGCTGTGGCAGAAGGAGGAAGCTGACATGTTTTGGTTTTGAGACGTTTCCCTGAAGAGAAAAAGCCCCAAAATGCGGAGATTTGCGGCTGGTGCGTGGTCGTGGCTGGTTCTGCTGGTGGTCGGGTTCGTTCCGGGGTTCGGAGACATCACAGACGGGAACGCGGAGCACCTGAAGCGGGAGCACTCTCTGACGAAGCCGTATCAGGGTGAGGGACCGCGGGCTGGCTGCGCTGGCTTCCTGCGGTAGAACATTTAAAAAATAAAAAGAAATGCAGATTTTTGTAGATAATTAACACTAATAATAATGTATATTTTCCACAATCTAAGTCTCATCAATACATCAAATATTGAAATTAAAATGGTCTAAAATTAATAGTTTAATTAAAAGTTAAATATGCCAGGTTCACTTAAAGCTGGGTTACCTCACTTTTTGTTTCTTATATGCAAGTAAAATGTAATTTCTGTGATAATGTATGGTATTATTAGCACTGCTGCTCCCTCCTGGTACGATGCATCACTCCTTTTGGCTCATGTTTATTGTATGTACACTGTCCCTGTAAAGCTCAAAAACATACCATGTGAAATGTAGTGATCAAACTAAACTATTTTCAGAACGAGGAACTAGTTGGATTGGTTTTGTTTGGAAGTTGGGTACCTCGGCCTTTTTATGGGAGGTTATTAGAATATAATACCACCAGATTCTAATGGAAATGCAACCAGGTAGAGTAGAGTAGAACCGAGTAGAGGTGGGCTGGTGGAAACAGGGCTAAAGTCACACAGCAGGCAATCATACAAATGTGTTTTATTTTACTTATTGTATTACTTTTGGGAATTTAGGGTTTGAATTGGCTTCAAGGTTTAACCCTTCTGGACCCTGGGAATTCAACTTTCCCGCTATTTTCCAAAGTTTAGTCAACTCTGTTCTTTTATAAAACTGTAGTAGCGGCTTCATACGGATGCGGTATGGGTCACTGCTGTTATAACCAGTTAATCAGTACAGAAAACAAAACACTTTCGTTAAACACTTCAGCTTTGAGCTCTGTTTGCCTTTGAGGCGTGAGACATAGCAGAACAGGTTTGCGACACTTATCTTTGTCAAACAGTTTCTTGTCATTTGTCCTTCACTTCATAAAGCCTGTGCAAAAAGTTAGTCTTTGCGACATATTCTAAAGATAATGAAATATAACAAAACACTTTTTTCCTGCTCACTCATTGTTAGTGTTTTGTTTAGTCGTATATTGTCTATATTTTCACATTATAATTCAATTCTATGTATTCGTGTATATCCATAAATCCCAACAGCAGTCATGACAGAAGACTTTACAAAGTTGGCCAGTCGCAAACAATAGATCAGAGAACCAGAAACAGGATATGCAATTTTATTATATAACTTGGATCGTACGCGCGCTCTGATTGGCTGATTTGCGGTCTGATATTTTCCCATCTCGGACTGTTACCATGACAATTGAGTTGGAAGAGCCAGAGGAAGTAATAACAGCAAATAACCACAAAAACACAACTCCTAACAGTCAAGAAGAGATCGACAACTTGATTACAGACCAGAAAGGTAAAACCAGGAGCAGGAAAACCAAGTGGGACATGAACATCACAGATATGTAAAAAGCTTTAGTAAAGACACAGACTGAGAACTTACAGCGGGCGCCTCAATCCTCTGTTCTTCATGTCACAGTTTGGTTGCATGTGTTTTTAGTTGAAACCGATCGATATTTGCATAAATTAAAAATAGTCATATAATAAAACATTTATTAACCTCGCTTGCTCGGTCTGTACCTTGGTCTTTTTGCACAGACCTGGCCACGGCTCGGTCTGTACAAAAAGGCCGCGGTCTGATATTTCTCTGCACAGACCTGGCGCTCGGTTAATAGGCCGTTAATACAAACACATAGGAGCCATAGGACGACCTCTGTCTATAAATGTCCTTAAAAGTCTCGGATCATTACTGTCCTTAGACTCTCCTGCATCGGCAAAGAACCACTTTAAAAAACAGTGCGGGAAAAAGGGGTCATTTTTTGTAGTTTGTAAAGTGTAATACTGTGATTGGTACTTTTTATGTCATTAAATAATACTGTGGCAAAATGTGAACATTTACTACAAGCTGATATGACCTGGTCTCAGTATCTACATCCTCAGCCTGAACCATCGCAGCAGGCTACTCCCGACATGTAGCAGCAGCGGCGGCTCTACTCCGAGCTCCTTTTGCGTCACTGACCGTATGTGTGTGTCTCCTGCAGGTGTGGGAGGTCAGTGGGACTTCTGGGGCAGCACTCTGGTCACCAGTTCTTACGTCCGCCTCACTCCAGACGAGCGAAGCAAACAGGGCTCCATCTGGAACACTGTGGTCAGAAAACATCCTTCACACATATTTATTTATATGGAACATGGTACTGACAAAAGTTTCCAAACAAGTTGGATGGGTTTTAATGTCTCTCTCTTTTTTCTGGTCACAGCCGTGTTACCTTAAGGACTGGGAGATGCACGTCCAGTTCAAGATCCACGGCTCCGGGAAGAAGAACCTCCACGGGGACGGGATCGCCATCTGGTACACGAGAGACCGCCTCCACCCAGGTCTGTGTGTGTGTGTGTCTGTGTGTGTCTGTGTCTCTGTGTGTGTGTGTGTGTGTGTGTGTGTGTGTGTGCGTGTCTCTCTGTGTGTGTGTGTATATATATACAGTGCCTTGCAAAAGTATTCGGCCCCTCGAACCTTTCAAAATTTCGCCACATTTCAGGCTTCAAACATAAAGATATAACATTTTAATTTTTGTCATGAATCAACAACAAGTGGGACACAACCGTGAAGTGGAACAAAATTTATTGGATAATTTAAACTTTTTTAACAAATAAAAAACTGAAAAGTGGGGCGTGCAATATTATTGGGCCCCTTTACTTTCAGTGCAGCAAACTCAGTCCAGAAGTTCAGTGAGGATCTTTGAATGATCCAATGTTGTCCTAAATGACTGATGATGATAAATAGAATGCACCTGTAAGTAAGTAAGTAAGTAATGTTTATTTATATACCGCCTTTCACAGACAAGGGTCACAAAGCGGTTTACAATTATTATTTTTTTGGGCAATTGTCTCTCACTCCACACAGAGATGGGAGCGGGGTCGCCGAACAGGAGGCGCATGCACAGACCTATTGTCTGTGAACAATAATTTACCTATTATTTGAACCCAGGACCTTCTTGCTGAGAGGCGAGAGTGCTATCTACTCAGCCACCGTACCTGTGTGTAATCAAGTCTCCGTATAAATGCACCTGCTCTTTGATAGTCTCAGGGTTCTGTTTAAAGCACAGAGAGAACCATGAAGACAAAGGAACACACCAGGCAGGTCCGAGATACTGTTGTGGAGAAGTTTAAAGCCGGATTTGGATACAAAAAGATTTCCCAAGCTTTAAACATCTCAAGGAGCACTGTGCAAGCAATTATATTGAAATGGAAGGAGTATCAGACCACTGCAAATCTACCAAGACCCGGCCGTCCCTCCAAACTTTCATCTCAAACAAGGAGAAGACTGATCAGAGATGCAGCCAAGAGGCCCATGATCACTCTGGATGAACTGCAGATAACTACAGCTGAGGTGGGAGAATCTGTCCATAGGACAACAATCAGTCGTGCACTGCACAAATCTGGCCTTTATGGAAGAGTGGCAAGAAGAAAGCCATTTCTCAAAGATATCCATAAAAAGTCTTGTTTAAAGTTTTCCACAAGCCACCTGAGAGACACACCAAACATGTGGAAGAAGGTGCTCTGGTCAGATGAAACCAAAATCGAACTTTTTGGCCACAATGCAAAACAATATGTTTGGCGTAAAAGCAACACAGCTCATCACCCTGAACACACCATCCCCACTGTCAAACATGGTGGTGGCAGCATCATGCTTTGGGCCTGCTTTTCTTCAGCAGGGACAGGGAAGATGGCTAAAATTGATGGGAAGATGGATGGAGCCAAATACAGGACCATTCTGGAAGAAAACCTGTTGGAGTCTGCAAAAGACCTGAGACACGGACGGAGATTTATCTTCCAACAGGACAATGATCCAAAACATAAAGCCAAATCTACAATGGAATGGTTCACAAATAGACGTATCCAGGTGTTAGAATGGCCAAGTCAAAGTCCAGACCTGAATCCAATCGAGAATCTGTGGAAAGAGCTGAAGACTGCTGTTCACAAACGCTCTCCATCCAACCTCACTGAGCTCCAGCTGTTTTGCAAGGAAGAATGGGCAAGAATTCCAGTCTCTCGATGTGCAAAACTGATAGAGACATACCCCAAGCGACTTGCAGCTGTAATTGCAGCAAAAGGTGGCGCTACAAAGTATTAGCGCAAGGGGGCCGAATAATATTGCACGCCCCACTTTTCAGTTTTTTATTTGTTAAAAAAGTTTAAATTATCCAATCAATTTCGTTCCACTTAGCAATTGTGTCCCACTTGTTGTTGATTCATGACAAGAAATTAAATTTTTATATCTTTATGTTTGAAGCCTGAAATGTGGCGAAATGTTGAAAGGCTTGAATACTTTCGCAAGGCACTGTATGTGTGTGTGTGTCATATCTGAATGTAGGGCTTCACAATATTGGAAATTATATTCGATATGAATGTTTAATATTACGATAACAATATTATTGTGATATTTTTGTCTTTCACCTAAGAATGCAAAGCTTGGTGTGTTTCTTCCTGTGCTCCACTTCAGCGTGTGGCGGCACAAGGTCGCAGCAGATTTGTCAAAGCGTGCATACAGGAATATTTCAAAATGGTCGCACGTCTTTTAGATATGGATATGGCACGTACCAGTATCACAATGACAATATTTTTCCATATATCGTGCTGCCCTCTCTGAATACATACATCTGTCATACATGTGTCATGCTTCTCATTCGCTTCGTTTTGTGATTGAGAACAGAAGCCGTATTTCTGTCAATCATGGTTAAAAGTTTATTTTGTCATTCTTTGATTTTTGTTTGTTTGCAACTAGAGCTGGACAATATGCACAAGTTTTCAATACACCACAACTTTATGCCGTCCGGTGGGAAAAAGTGAGAAACCTTGGAGACCTGGACGGAGGGGAAGGGAGTGCAACGCTAGACTGTAAATATTAACAGACGTAGTGACCAGTGTGGGCAGATCACGGCTCAAAAATGTCTAAAATGACATTCGCTGACCTGCTGCAATACCACCCCGGGCCTGTGGGGGTGGACCCGGAATAAGAATTATTCAATGCAAATGTACGTATCTTCAGACCTCTGGAAAACGTCTTTACAGGATGGTCCAGAAGTGGCTCTTGGCTCAAAGCTCCGTTCCACATGTGTGTCAATGCTGAGGGGGGTGAATTTTTTTAGACCAGTCTAGTTTACTTGCTGTGAAATTTTGAAGCCACTCGTCAAATGAATGGGGTCGGTGCAGCTGACGCATGTGCAGATGCGTTTTTTCACATTTTCCAGTCCCCGCAGCCATTTTGAAACTACCATTAGACTGCG
>OZ035830.1:42370770-42373270 GCA_964034765.1 Knipowitschia caucasica
AGACAGAGACCAGATAGAGACTAGAGAGAGAGACCAGAGAGAGACCAGACAGAGACCAGAGAGAGACCAGAGAGAGACCAGAGAGAGACCATAGAGAGACCATAGAGAGACCAGAGAGCGAGACCAGAGAGAGACCAGAGAGAGAGACCAGAGAGAGACCAGAGAAAGAGACCAGACAGAGACCAGAGAGAGAGAGACCAGAGAGAGACCAGACAGAGACCAGACAGAGACCAGAGAGAGACCAGAGAGAGATCAGAGAGAGAGACCAGAGAGAGACCAGACAGAGACCAGAGAGAGACCAGAGAGAGATCAGAGAGAGAGACCAGAGAGAGACCAGAGAGAGACCAGAGAGAGACCAGAGAGAGACCAGAGAGAGATCAGAGAGAGAGACCAGAGAGAGACCAGACAGAGACCAGAGAGAGATCAGAGAGAGAGACCAGAGAGAGACCAGACAGAGACCAGAGAGAGATCAGAGAGAGAGACCATAGAGAGACCAGACAGAGACCAGAGAGAGACCAGACAGAGACCAGAGAGAGATCAGAGAGAGAGACCATAGAGAGACCAGAGAGAGATCAGAGAGAGAGACCAGAGAGAGACCAGAGAGAGGCCAGAGAGAGATCAGAGAGAGAGACCAGAGAGAGACCAGAGAGAGACCAGAGAGAGATCAGAGAGAGAGACCAGAGAGAGACCAGAGAGAGACCAGAGAGAGACCAGAGAGAGAATAGGTTATATGATGATGTTAGAAAAACTCAGTGAGTGAGGGACCACTGCAGTATGTATTATGTCCAGCAGGGGGAGACACTACTTCAAACTGCCACATCAACAATCTTATCTTCAAGTCACGACGGCATCAAACATGTCATCAAAATGGTTTTATTTCAAATCCGTCATAATTCTTTTCATTTTGGTCAGCTGGGTTTCTCCTCCTCTCTCTGCGGCCCTTCCCAGAATGCATCTCTTTCCTCGAATCCCGCTGTCACCATCCATCAGATCAAACCGCGAACGCTCTCCTCGGCTCCGTATCTCCGGCTGAAGAAGAAATGACTGATGGGAAATGTAAGTTAGGATTGTTTACTGGTACATTATGAATCCGTGGCGTTCAGACAAAATGACAGCACTTTACTTTAGATGTTTCAGACGAGGACTAATGGACGTGAACGCAGACGGAGCCGGTCTGTGGATTCGGTCTCGCTCAAAATCTGGATCCGTCCCCGGCTGTCAGACCTGCTTCAGTGCCGCTGTCACTTTAACAGAGAGCGTCGGTACTCACTGAGGGTCCCACTCACTTACATTGGAAACTGAAGACTTACTCTGTGTCACACTGAGCTATTTGAGTTTTTAAAGATCCATGGATAAGTTCTCTGTGTGATCCTGTTGTGACAGGGCTGGGGAGTAACTGAGTACATGCATCGCCATCATGTAGATTAGTAGTAAGTAGTAGTAGTAAGCTTTATTTATATACCGCCTTTTCACTGCACATCGGAGTCTCAAAGCGGTTTACAATTGCTATTTTTGTTTTTTTTTTTGGGAGTGGGGGTCGCCAGTACAGGAGGCACATGTCAGACCTATTGTACATATTTTTAGTGGTAGGGGAAACCGGAGCACCCGGAGGAAACCTACGCAGACACGGGGAGAACATGCAAACTCCACTCAGAAAGGCCCTGTTCCAACCGGGATTCGAACCCAGGACCTTCTTGCTGAGAGGCGAGAGTGCTATCCACTCAGCCACCGTGCCACTCTTTCTCAGTAACTGTATTCCCTTACTGTAGGTCACGTGGTGGAAAGAGGAGGGCTCAAAATAATGATTGAATATAGAAGATAAATAAATGTTTTAAGGTAAAGGTGCAATTTATTAATCCCCGTAGGCAATTTCATCCTCTGCATTTGACCCAGATCCTGATGCCACTTAGGCTGACGTCAGGAGCAGTGGTCGCCGTAGTAACAGCGCCCGGGCACCCATCTCCAGACGTTGATGCTCGGCTTGGTTCAGGACCAGAGCTGGAGGATTTTAACCTAGTGAGCATGTTTTTAATGGCAGGGGAAACCGGAGCACCTGGAGGAAACTGAGTTGAACGGAACTGAGACTTGGAGTACAGCGTGAACGGGACCAGAGAACCAGATCCAAGCAGATCCACACGAGAGTACGGCACAGACCACAAGCAACGTTCAGGATAATATATACAAAAACATAAGAAAGAGCGGCCATAGCAGCAGGGTTTTCAGTCCTAGTGCATTAGTGACAGAAAGGGACTTATTGTACAGTCTGACAGTGGTGGGGATCACAGCAGGTAGCCAGGGCCTATGAAGCAAAACAATGAGAGAGTAAAGTGTAAAATCTCTGTGTTTTTTGCTGTTGACGAGAAGTTGTAGAAGTGGACTCTCTTTGTTTACCGCCTCCTTAGAGTCGTTCAAGTTTATTCCAAAGCTTTTGTTTTTTTAGTTCCTTGTCTGATTTCTCTCTGTGCAGTAGTGGTGCCCTGGGGCGGGAGTGTGGGCGGTA
>OZ035830.1:42375770-42400770 GCA_964034765.1 Knipowitschia caucasica
CTTCATATCTCTCTGAGGAGGAGCGAGGCTGTGAATATCTTTAAAGGTGAGAAGCAGGATTAAAGTACTGGATGCAGTGGGAGCCCGTGGGGGTCGCTGTAGGACAGGGGTGATGTGTTTGCTACAATCTCACTCCGGGTCTGTGGGGGTGTACCCGGAAAGAGAATTACCCAGTGCTTTTGTATGGCGTCTTCTTTCCTCTCTAAAACGGCTTTACAGGATGGTCCAAAAGTGGTTCTTGGTCCTCTTGGTTCCAGATGCTGTCTGAGGGGAGTGTGTGTGTTTTTGGACCAGTCTAGTTTAGCTGCTGTGGACTTTTGAATGCACTCTTCACATTCTCCAGCCCCGCGGCCATTTTGAGAAAGCCACAGAAGGCAAAAGTGATGTCACATTCAACATTTCAACAGCGGACATGGTCGTGACTACTACGTCCTTCATATTTACAGTCTATGGTTTAGAGTGACCCCTTAAAGGAACACACACCTCAGAAACTTCAACTAAATAATCCTGTGTTTTTGGACCATGTGAGACGCCTCCAGAACGGCACATGCAGCAGACAGATTGTATTATGTCTTCTTTACGGTTGTGGCTTTTAGCTCGATAGGTAAACCGACGGACCACCTCATATACAACCTCTCTCTGGGATTTAGATTTGGGCCTAAATGACATTGTTTTTGAGCAGAAGCCTCGAACGCTGCTGATCATATCCAACATTGTTTACTTCAGACTCACTGGAGTTGATGAAATTAAGGTGGGATCAGGTCAGGGCTGTGTTTCTTCTGGTTCAGTTCATCTGCGAAAGACAACGGATCAAAACCATAGACACTTTTTCTTATATTGTGGATTGTTTAAGCTTCTCTAAACATAAAAACGTCCCTCGTGGTCGTTCTATATGAAAAAGAATCTCTGCGGTCGTTCAGGAAGCGATAAACACGACAGGAGAGATGAGCTGCCGTTTCTAATGTCGACATCTGCAGTTTTAAAACCCTCGCTGTGAATTATGCGCCGCTTCATTTCCACAAATTGAAATAGCTCTTTTAAACTGATCCAGCAAAAAAAATGTGTATCTGTCGTTTTCAGAGCTGTTAATCCTACTTTTGGTTCACTTCATTTTTTATAATTATATCCGTGCTGTCCAACAATTATTCTTTTACTCATGATGTACTTTTCTCCAGTGTGAGATCAATAAAGTCTTTCTTAAATTATCTTATTAATCGCATAAATGTCACAATTAACTCACGATTAATCACAAATTATTATCTGTTCTTTATGTCCCTTGAATCATTTTAATCTTAGCTAATCTCACTGGTAAAGTACCATGTGGCGCAGAACTAAAAAAGGTCTCGTTATGATTCTCAAATCATTAACGACAAAACAAGGAATAAAACCAGGATTTCTATCTTTGTAAAAAAGGTGTTGGTTATATATTTGTTGTTGACAAAACTCTTGTCTATTCAGCTGTTATGGTCCCAGCTGGATTCGTCTGCATATCTGGCAACCTGAGTCAGGGACAGTGGGAGAGGCTGCAGTACCACTTTTGGCCACACGTTTACACACTGCTCCTTTAAATAAATCAAACTTTGACGGTGCAGGGAGCCGCTTCCTGTTGAGACGTTTTAGTTTTTGAAGTTTGGATTCAAAGTTTAAAAACAGAAACGTCACTCTGTGGAAGGAGCAGAGATGTAATTTAGGACGCGGCGGGTAAAGGAGCGCGGCGTCACGCTGGGCCCTGCATCTGTACGATGTAAATGTGTCATCAGCACAATCACTGCCGACGGGTTCAACTTCTCCGAGGCACAGATGGTGTTTGTCATCCTCAATATACTTTAGATGGAAGCGTCAAAAACTGTCAGACGTGTGAAAACCAAAAGACTGTTCGGATCCATCAGTCCATTCACTTCAAATCCAAAACACTTGTTGTTGTGTAGCCGTAAATCAGTCGTTATCTCTGAGGACTTTACAAAGAAAGACATGAAAACTTCTGCGTCAGCTTCATATCAATAACTTTGCACCGATACGATACTGGTGCAGAGTACCGCGTCGATACCATGGGTTTGTACTCGTACTCGACCTGATGCCGGCAACGACAGCAGACAGCTGTGCGCCACGTGTTGCCATGGTGACCACCCAAAGTCTGCAGCGGGAAATGAGAAAAAAAACATTTTACATTTCAGTTGTCGTAGTTTTATGAAATCCCCGAGGGAATAGAGATAGATTTGAAAAAAGTGGTATCAGTGGTACTACCAAGGTACCAATGACTATGACGATACATATTAAAGCATTATTATGGTTATGCTTTGGCTCAAAGTGCAAACAAAATATAAAATTCAAAATGGATTCAAGGCATGTTTAAATAATTACTATACTTACTCTATACTTACACTCTTTATACTATACTTATACTCGATTTAAGTTGTACCACTACTATACAAGAGCACACTAAGTACACACAGGTACACGCAGGTACACACAGGTACACACAGGTACACTGAATAAATGTGTTGCAGAAGTCCTCAAAATCCCGAACGACTTTCATTTAAAGAGAGATTGTGTGTTTGGCTGCGACCACAGACCAGACCAGACCAGACCAACTCTTCTACAGTTTCAGACTGAGCTCCATCTCCAAACTCTTACACAAATATTTTCATAATTAACTTTGTCCGCGGCCCTCGGTTTGCTCTCGGACTGAACAGAGTCTGGTTTGACACAGAACAGTCTCTTTGCACTAATAAAAAGGTCTGAGAGGGTTTCACTTCTGCTTTAGTCAGAACACTGTAAAAATATGTTGTTTTAAAATACTTAAAGTGTGAATTATGGAAATGTATTGTTTACCTGCGACATGTTAGAGCCCTGCTGGGACTCTGAGGAGCACAAGGACTGGCCTCCTGCTGGGACTCTGGGGAGCACAAGGACTTGCCTCCTGTTGGTGACTCTGAGTAGCACAAGGACTGGCCTCCTGTTGGTGACTCTGAGGAGCACAGGGACTGGCCTCTTGCTGGGACTCTGAGGAGCACAAACCCGGTCCAATCCAGAGAGAGAAAAGGTATCGCACCCAAAAGGGTCTTGATTGACAGTTACCATAGCAACCAAGAGAGAATTTCAGCTCTATCAAAACTATAGGATCAGTAGGACAACGCTATGATCTTTGATGCTATGATCAATGCTATGCTTCTCTGACTGTTGTGTGCATGTGTCTCCCTGTGTCTGGGTGGGTTTCCTCCAGGCGCTACGGTTTCCACCGAACGCCCCAAAATCCTCCAACTCCAGTCCTGACCAAATCATCCACATCTGGACCTCTCCTTTACTAAGCTGCCCTCAAAGTGACTCAAACATAACGATATAATTAACATGACTCTGGGATTGACAAGAAAGAAATCTGCATAGTAACATAAAGTAGCAGCTCGTAATTATGCAGCTTTGAAACATTCTTTGAAAATACCTTCGTGAATGCAGTGAGTGCAGTGAGTTGCTCTTGGCCGCGGTCCCTGAACCTCAAACTACTTAAATTGAAGTAAATGAGGACGATATTTTAGCAGTTTCCGACACTGATTCCCTTCTCTCCGGCGAGTTAAAAATGGCGTCTTGATTGTTCCCTAAACGGAGAAACAATTAGAAGCTTATTGTCGGCGACTGCGACTGGTTTGTTCACTTGACAAACGTGAAAGGATTGTTCTGTCAATGTTCTTGTTTAAGTCTTTCAACGGTAAATCACTCAGAGAAGAATAGTTTGTGTTAGCTTAGCATTAGCCGTCTGTAAACTCTGGTCCATGATCATCTCCTACATGTACGTCTGGTCTTACCATGTGTAAACTCTGGTCCATGATCATCTCCTACATGTACGTCTGGTCTTACCATGTGTAAACTCTGGTCCATGATCATTTCCTACATGTACGTCTGGTCTTACCATGTGTAAACTCTGGTCCATGGTCATTTCCTACATGTACGTCTGGTCTTACCATGTGTAAACTCTGGTCCATGGTCATTTCCTACATGTGCGTCTGGTCTTACCATGTGAAAACTCTGGTCCATGATCATCTCCTACATGTACGTCTGGTCTTACCATGTGTAAACTCTGGTCC
This sequence comes from Knipowitschia caucasica, assembly GCA_964034765.1. Taxonomy (NCBI): domain Eukaryota; kingdom Metazoa; phylum Chordata; class Actinopteri; order Gobiiformes; family Gobiidae; genus Knipowitschia; species Knipowitschia caucasica. The sequence continues at coordinate 42,379,850 of OZ035830.1, forward strand.
ATGATCATTTCCTACATGTACGTCTGGTCTTACCATGTGTAAACTCTGGTCCATGATCATTTCCTACATGTATGTCTGGTCTTACCATGTGTAAACTCTGGTCCATGGTCATTTCCTACATGTACGTCTGGTCTTACCATGTGTAAACTCTGGTCCATGATCATTTCCTACATGTACGTCTGGTCTTACCATGTGTAAACTCTGGTCCAGGATCATCTCCTACATGTACGTCTGGTCTTACCATGTGTAAACTCTGGTCCATGATCATTTCCTACATGTACGTCTGGTCTTACCATGTGTAAACTCTGGTCCATGATCATTTCCTACATGTACGTCTGGTCTTACCATGTGTAAACTCTGGTCCATGATCATCTCCTACATGTACGTCTGGTCTTACCATGTGTAAACTCTGGTCCATGATCATTTCCTACATGTACGTCTGGTCTTACCATGTGTAAACTCTGGTCCATGATCATCTCCTACATGTACGTCTGGTCTTACCATGTGTAAACTCTGGTCCATGATCATTTCCTACATGTACGTCTGGTCTTACCATGTGTAAACTCTGGTCCATGATCATTTCCTACATGTACGTCTGGTCTTACCATGTGTAAACTCTGGTCCATGATCATTTCCTACATGTACGTCTGGTCTTACATGTGTCTCTGTCTTACCATGTGTAAACTCTGGTCCATGATCATTTCCTACATGTACGTCTGGTCTTACCATGTGTAAACTCTGGTCCATGATCATTTCCTACATGTACGTCTGGGTCTGATCCTAGTGGCTGCAGTTTCCTCGGTTAAATCTCCTCCGACCAATCAGAGAGCGGGGGAGGCGGGTGTTGTAGGTCGTGTCGGTGACGTCAAGAGTTTGTGCTGAATTTGCTGGTTGTAGTTTGTCGGAGAATGCGATAGTAAAATAATCTGTTCTGGTTCAATCCAAATATCAAGAAACTGAAGCCTGTTGTGGCTCTACTCCCCACGGGCTCCGTTAGCGGCAAAGTAGATGGCTAAAGCTAGGCTAATGGCTAAATGCTAAATGCTAACGACTTGCTCGGGCTCATTACATACGTCACAGTAAACTCAGATCCAATGGTTTCAATCTGCAGAAGGAGTTAGCCCCTCCCACCTGTTCACGGAGTCAATGGAGCAAATCCAGACCTTAGTATGAAATGAAATGAGTGCCATGGTGTGGTAAGACCAGGATAGGCTAAACAGACCAATCCACACTTGCGAAACAAATTTAAACGGGAACGACTTTGTCTGAAAACACAATTACCAGCGGCTCGGTGCAATTTTCTGCCTCTGTTTCTGTTGTTTTGGCTCAAACTGCAAAGTTTTGGTTCATCGGCTAAAATGACTAATTCTCTGCAAGACCCTGTTTTTGCGGAAAAATATAGAAAATGAAAAAGAGCATAGTCGACAGTAACAACAACAGAAAGTTCAGATAGTTCTTTTCCACAATCACCATCTAAGTTTGTCTTGATGGCTCCAATTATTATTATTATTATTATTATTATTATTATTATTATTATTGTTATTATTATTATTATTATTATTATTATTATTATTATTATTATTATTATTATTATTATTATTATTGTTGTTATTATTATTATTATTATTATTATTATTATTATTATTATTATTATTACACAGTCTGTCTTCATCAGGATCATTTAACTATTTCTGTTTTTATTCCAGGCCTGTTTTACTTGTTTCTCTTGTGCCAAAGAAAATTACTTCAATTTTCTGAGCACAACCAAGTCAAGAATATTTTCGCATAATTTTTAGTAAAACAAACGCATTCAGAAGTTTGGTTTGATTTCATTTCGGAAAGTGTCATAATTTTGTTTTATATACAGTGGATTTGTGCAAATGTCAGGTGCCATTTTAATAAAACATATTATTATTATTATTATTGTTATTATTATTGTAGACACACCTGTTCTGTATCTGAACATGTACTTAATCCCTGTGCTCCTCAGAGTCCCAGCAGGAGGCCAGTCCCTGTGCTCCTCAGAGTCCCAGCAGGAGTCCAGTCCCTGTGATCCTCAGTCTGAGTGTAGTTGCTGGTACATTCCTCAGTGATAGATAATATTAGTGCATCACAATCTGACCTTTGAGAACACACAAAACGTCCTCAAATGATGTCACATTATTATTATTATTATTATTATTACCTCTCTCTGGTCTCTCTCTCTGGTCTCTCTCTCTGGTCTCTCTGGTCTCTCTCTGGTCTCTCTCTGGTCTCTCTCTGGTCTCTCTTTCTGGTCTCTCTCTCTGGTCTCTCTCTGGCCTCTCTCTGGTCTCTCTCTGGTCTCTCTCTCTGGTCTCTCTGGTCTCTCTCTGGTCTCTCTCTGGTCTCTCTCTCTGGTCTCTCTCTCTGGTCTCTCTCTCTGGTCTCTCTCTGGTCTCTCTCTGGTCTCTCTCTGGTCTCTCTCTCTGGTCTCTCTCTGGTCTCTCTCTGGTTCTCGCCCTGGTCTCGGTCTGCGCTCTCTCTGGTCTCTCTCCGGTCTCTCTCTGGTCTCTCTCTGGTCTCTCTCTAGTCTCTCTCTGGTCTCTCTCTGGTCTCTCTCTGGTCTCTCTCTGGTCTCGCCCTGGTCTCTCTCTGGTCTCTCCCTGGTCTCTCTCTGGTCTCGCCCTGGTCTCGCTCTGGTCTCTCTCTGGTCTCTCTCTGGTCTCTCTCTGGTCTCGCTGGTCTCTCTCTGGTCTCTCTGTGGTCTCTCTCTGGTCTCTCTCTGGTCTCTCTCTGGTCTCTCTCTGGTCTCTCTCTGGTCTCTCTCTGGTCTCTCTCTGGTCTCTCTCGGGTCTCTCTCTGGTCTCTCTCGGGTCTCTCTCTGGTCTCTCTCTGGTCTCTCTCTGGTCTCGCTCTGGTCTCTCTCTGGTCTCTCTCTGGTCTCGCTCTGGTCTCTCTCTGGTCTCTCTCGGGTCTCTCTCTGGTCTCTCTCTGGTCTCTCTCTGGTCTCGCTGGTCTCTCTCTGGTCTCTCTCTGGTCTCTCTCTGGTCTCGCTCTGGTCTCTCTCTGGTCTCTCTCGGGTCTCTCTCTGGTCTCGCTGGTCTCTCTCTGGTCTCTCTCTGGTCTCTCTCTGGTCTCTCTCTGGTCTCTCTCTGGTCTCTCTCTGGTCTCTCTCTGGTCTCTCTCTGGTCTCTCTCGGGTCTCTCTCTGGTCTCTCTCTGGTCTCTCTCTGGTCTCTCTCTGGTCTCTCTCTGGTCTCGCTGGTCTCTCTCTGGTCTCTCTCTGGTCTCTCTCTGGTCTCTCTCTGGTCTCTCTCTGGTCTCTCTCTGGTCTCTCTCTGGTCTCTCTCTGGTCTCTCTCGGGTCTCTCTCTGGTCTCTCTCGGGTCTCTCTCTGGTCTCTCTCTGGTCTCTCTCTGGTCTCGCTCTCTGGTCTCTCTCTGGTCTCTCTCTGGTCTCGCTCTGGTCTCTCTCTGGTCTCTCTCTGGTCTCTCTCTGGTCTCTCTCGGGTCTCTCTCTGGTCTCGCTGGTCTCTCTCTGGTCTCTCTCTGGTCTCTCTCTGGTCTCTCTCTGGTCTCTCTCTGGTCTCTCTCTGGTCTCTCTCGGGTCTCTCTCTGGTCTCTCTCGGGTCTCTCTCTGGTCTCTCTCTGGTCTCGCTCTGGTCTCTCTCTGGTCTCTCTCTGGTCTCTCTCGGGTCTCTCTCTGGTCTCTCTGTGGTCTCTCTCTGGTCTCTCTCTGGTCTCCGTGGTTGTGTCCTTTGGCAAGACACTTCCCCCACATTACAATGAGTCTGGTGTGTGTGTGAATGGTTGGTGGTGGTGGGAGGGGCCGATGGCACAGACTGGTTGCCTCGCTGCTGTCAGTGTGCCCCAGGGCAGCTGTGGCTACATTAGTAATGTATAGAGTAAATGAATAATGGCATGTGAAGCATCTGTGCCGAGGAGGGTCCTTAGCCCGGATGAAAAAAGGAGGAGGGTTGGGCGCAGGGCTAGTTTACCCCACTCTGTAAAAAAACCCAGCAGCTTCAGAAACTCCAAAGAGAGCAAACGTCTTTAAAAAACTGGAGACACTCGGACATGTCGGCGGCCTATGTCCGAGGGAGGGTCATCGGTAAGGAAGTAAGAAGCATCTCTGAGTGTCCAAAAATGACCAATTAAAACCGAAGCGTAATTATTATTATTAAACATTTAGTTGGTCTCTCTCGGGTCTCTCTCTGGTCTCTCTCTGGTCTCGCTGGTCTCTCTCTGGTCTCTCTCTGGTCTCGCTGGTCTCTCTCGGGTCTCTCTCTGGTCTCTCTCTGGTCTCTCTCTGGTTTCGCTCTGGTCTCTCTCTGGTCTCTCTCTGGTCTCTCTCGGGTCTCTCTCTGGTCTCGCTGGTCTCTCTCTGGTCTCTCTCTGGTCTCTCTCTGGTCTCTCTCTGGTCTCGCTGGTCTCTCTCTGGTCTCTCTCTGGTCTCTGCCGTCGGTAAGGAAGTAAAGCCTAGCGTACATCGACAGAGAAACTGGGGACAACTAGTTGCAAGGCGGCTTTTGGCGACTGAGAGGAGATGGTGGGAGATGATCAGTTGCCGAAATCGGTCGATGTGCGCGCTCTTACAACTGGAGATGATCAGTCGGTCTCCAGTTTCAGTCAGTTGCCCGTGTTCTACTTTTCGGCAACTAGTTGTCCTCAGTTTCGGAGATATGACCCGATGTGCGCGCTCCATGCGCCGCTCCGACAACATGTGTGTATTGCGTGTGTTGCGAGCCCGCAACAGTTTATGTCAGAAACACACTGTAGTTGAGGCCAGTTGCTGTCGATGTACGCGCTGTTATTCCCCAGACTGGTCTGATACTGGGAGTTGCCCGTTTTCGTCAGATTGTCGATGTGTGCGGGGCAGCAACTCAGAGGCGACGGATATAATCAGTTGCCAGTCCGATGTACGCTAGGCTTAAGAAGCATCTTTGAGTGTCCAAAAATGACCATATAAAACCGAAGCGTAATTATTATTATTAAACATTTAGTTGATTGCAGCTAATTTGCAAATATTAACTTGAATGATAAATTAGTCACGTGTTATTGGTGTAAAATTAGACATTCTTGGCATTACTTTGTGGAAATGCAAATCTAATCCACAAACATCCAAAGCCTTTGTGAGGACCAACAGCATCAGCGACCTCCAATACAGTCATTTCACATTATGGAGAAACAGGAAGTGGGATCGAGAGGTCGAGAGCTCTGAGATCAGAAATCACAAAAAAATAATTAGCTCCACAAGTTGAACCCCCAACCCTTCACCTTATTGAGTCGGTTTTTCAATTCATTCATGAAATGCACCCAGACGGTTATTTGTGTTATGGCAAAATAGCGTCTGATGAGTTATACTGATCCAAATGATTGGTTTACCGCCTTGGTGGCCTGTGTCTCTCTCTGGTCTCTCTCTAGCCTTTCTCTGGTCTCTCTCTGGTCTTTCTCTAGCCTTTCTCTGGTCTTTCTCTGGTCTCTCTCTGGTCTCTCTCTGGTCTCTCTTTAGCCTTTCTCTGGTCTCTCTCTGGTTTCTCTCTCTGGTCTCTCTCTGGTCTCTCTCTCTGGTCTCTCTCTGGTTTCTTTCTCTGGTCTCTCTCTGGTCTCTCTCTGGTCTCTCTCTGGTCTCTCTCTCCGGTCTCTCTCTCTGGTCTCTCTCTGGTCTCTCTCTCTGGTCTCTCTCTGGTCTCTCTCTCCGGTCTCTCTCTCTGGTCTCTCTCTGGTCTCTCTCTGGTCTCTCTCTGGTCTCTCTCTGGTCTCTCTCTGGTCTCTCTCTCTGGCCTCTCTCTGGTCTCTCTCTCTGGTCTCTCTCTGGTCTCTCTCCGGTCTCTCTCCGGTCTCTCTCTGGTCTCTCTCTGGTCTCTCTCTGGTCTCTCTCCGGTCTCTCTCCGGTCTCTCTCTGGTCTCTCTCTGCTTTCTCTCCCGTAGCCCTCTGTCCTCTATATCAAACATTACCACAACATAACATTATCTAACACATAAAAACAGCGACATATTAAAAGTTCACTACTTTGTACAAACGCTGTGTACGAACTGTGCCATACAAATAACCCTGCCTTCACATGTACATAACCATACGTGGAAAGGTTGCTCATTGACAGTGACCGTGGAGGATCAATGCTAACGCTGTGGATTGAGTGCTGCAGCCGTGTCCATAGCATCGGCGTTTCAGAACATGACCTTTCCCTTCAGAACGGTCTAATCTTTACAATCAACTGAAGCTTTAAACATGAGCGGATCTACAGGACATGACAATATGACGACGGGAGAGTTGGGAGCAAAACTTCGTCCATGAGCACTTCCTGATTGGGCTTCACTGAGCTAGCGGGTTAGCATTGTCCATCTGTATACAGTCATTTGTGTAACATGCTTCAAATATTCAGACTTTATCAACAGCAGTCTATAACGTGACCATTTATACAGAACTTAAATGATATTACAACATTTTGAATTGACTTTTTGGGAAAATATAACATTCTTTTTATATATTATTTCTTCTAAAGACCCGACACACGACATATTTACAAACCTTTACGAGTCTTGCTAATGCTTCACAATACACACATATGTAAGAGAGAGTTTCCTCTAACTGCCTGAGACCAGAGTGAGTGCGCCTCCTCTCATTGGTCAAATAATGTGAACAGAAGATAAGGTATTAAATGTAAATAGTTCATTTTGTCTTTTGTTTAAGGCTTAGACGGTTCTTTTAATAAGTAAGTAATTTATTATTTATTCATAAAGCGCATTGTTACAGACCAAGGTCACCCAAAACTCTCTCACAGATCTGTCAGACTGACCACGCCCCCTCAGACTGACAACGCCCCCTTAGACTGACCACGCCCCCTCTGAATGACCACGCCCCCTCAGACTGACCATGCACCCTCAGACTGACCACGCCCCCTCTGACTGACCACTCCCCTCGGACTGACCACACCCCCTCAGACTGACCACGCCCCCTCATACTGACCACGCCCCCTCTGAATGACCACGCCCCCCCAGACTGACCATGCACCCTCAGACTGACCACGCCCCCCCCAGACTGACCACGCCCCCCCAGACTGACCATGCACCCTCAGACTGACCACGCCGCCTCTGACTGACCACTCCCCCTCAGACTGACCACGCCCCCCATACTGACAACGCCCCCTGCCATCTCTAGAGAAGTGAGTCCCAAGTGTGAGACAAGGAGAAGGCCCCCTCGTCTCGGGTCATGGTCCGTGCGCCCCACCTCTCTCCATCTTTTGTATTTATGTTCTTTTGTTCCTACTATTGTTGCCTTTACTTTTTTGTCCTATTTAAAGAACCTTCTAAGTCTTAAAGATATTTTTAGAAGTGTGGTAAGCCTGTGGTAAGCAATGACAAAGGTCTGCCACGGCTCAAAAAGCTTGGGGAACACTGCCTTAGACCACACAGACTTCCAGGCTCCATCAACTTTGACATTATCCAAATAAAACAGTTCAGAAAATGTGTTTATTCAGCCCCAAAATGCTCTGTTTCTCTATTTATTCACAGCCAATATAAGTATACCTGAGGACTTCCACCTGAGGCACTTTCACAAACCAAACCAATAAATACATTTGGCTTTGAGGCTGACCATGTGGGAAATTGTTTTTGTTTTACTTTGGAACCGTGAATATAAAATCAAATATGAAATGAGACAGAAGAAGTCAGAAAGACAGTAGTAGAGGACCGACATAACTCTACAGTGGAAAACGAGAGGTGAGACTTTGGGCAAAATCTCTCCCTAAAGACCTTTTCTTACGATTTGCAATACAATACAATACAATACAATTTATTCTTGTATAGCCCTAGGTCACAACAGAAGTCATCTCAGAGGACTTAACAAAACCATTGAAATCACCAACACAGGTCAGAGAATCAACAGTTAAAACACATGAAGAATATAAAGCACACACAGAAGAAAATGTCCATACATGTTGTAGAATGCTAAAGTGTCCTGATCATCACCAATCCTTTCTGTTGGACACTAACTGTCCAACAAGACCCTCCTGCATCGACAAGGAAAAACTCTTAAAAAACCCAGTGGGAAAAAGTGGCAGCAGCTTTGGATCCTATTCTATCATTTTATGTCAGAATTAAACATTTCAAATCCACCCAACAACAAAAAAGACTGAAGCTGAGGAGGGCAGAAGGTTGAAAATGTTTGTGTGTGAAATCATTGGTGTTTGTTTTGTTTGCAACTGTAAGTTTCTGGAACCCTGACATTTTTTTGTGGGCATTTCTAAGTGGAGTTTGCATGTTCTCCCCGTGTCTGCGTAGGTTCCCTCCGGGTGCTCCGGTTTACCCTACCACTAAAACATGTACAATAGGTCTGTGCCTCCTGTACTGGCCCCTCCCACCTCTGTGTGGAGTGACAGACTATTGCCCACAATTGTAAACCGCTTTGACTCTGGTCTGAGAAAGGCGCTATATAAATAAACATTACTTAATCTGTACAGAGCAGGAGGAGATGGAGGAGTTGGGTTGTGCGTATAACATCATTCACAGAAGCTTCTAAACAGATTGTCGCGCAGCACTAGAGGCTGGTTTCACTCAAGTAAACATCAATGAGAAGAGAAGAGCATTGACCCTGGAGGACCGGATTTATCGCTTTCTTACAGTGTGAGTGTGTGTGCGTGTGTGTGTGTGTGTATGTGTGTGTGTGGTGTGTGTGTGTGCGTGTGTGTGTGTTGTGTGTAGAGTGTGTTATGTGTGGCGTGTTGTGTGGTGTGTTGTGTGTTGTGTGTTTTATGGATGTAGTAATAAGTGCCTCAAAGGTCTGAGCTCACATGACGTCTCAACTCAACGTCCTGTATTTCGATTTAAAGTAGTTTATGTGGGTGACAGATGAGAGCCCTTTAATGATGACAGATTAGGGCCCTTTAATGATGACAGATGAGAGCCCTTTAATGATGACAGATTAGGGCCCTTTAATGATGACAGATTAGGGCCCTTTAATGATGACAGATTAGGGCCCTTTAATGATGACAGATTAGGGCCCCTTAATGATGACAGATTAGGGCCCTTTAATGATGACAGATTAGGGCCCTTTAATGATGACAGATTAGGGCCCTTTAATGATGACAGATTAGGGCCCTTTAATGATGACAGAATAGGGCCCCATTATGATGACTCTTACATATTGCTGCTTTAACACAGACCCTTTCATACACATCTGTTCCTTCTTTCCTTCCTGCTCTGACCTCTGCGTCTCTCTCTCTCTGAGCATGTCCAAACACCGGCTCATGTTGTCTCATTTCGATTGACAGAGAGATATGACAGTCAGGATTACGGTGGATTATGTCAGATTTAGCCAGATTTTCTCTGAACTATACAAACCTCGGTGCGAATTACATCTGTGTAACGGCAGAAGCAGATCTATAAGGTCTGTAAGGTCTGTAAACAAACTCTTGACGTCACCGACACCGACCTACAACACCCGCCTCCCCCGCTCTCTGATTGGTCGGAGGGGATTCAACCGAGGAAACTGCAGCCACTAGGATCAGACCCGGACGTACATGTAGGAAATGATCATGGACCAGAGTTTACACATGGTAAGACCAGACGTACATGTAGGAAATGATCATGGACCAGAGTTTACACATGGTAAGACCCAGACGTACATGTACAGTAGGAGATGACCATGGACCAGAGTTTACACATGGTAAGACCAGACAAACATGTAGGAGATGATCATGGACCAGAGTTTACACATGGTAAGACCAGACGCACATGTAGGAAATGATCATGGACCAGAGTTTACACATGGTAAGACCAGACGCACATGTAGGAAATGATCATGGACCAGAGTGTACACATGGTAAGACCAGACGTACATGTAGGAGATGATCATGGACCAGAGTTTACACATGGTAAGACCAGACGCACATGTAGGAAATGATCATGGACCAGAGTTTACACATACAATACACAATACACAATACAATTTATTCTTGTATAGCCCTAGGTCACAACAGAAGTCATCTCAGAGGACTTAACAAAACCATTGAAATCACCAACACAGGTCAGAGAATCAACAGTTAAAACACATGAAGAATATAAAGCACACACAGAAGAAAATGTCCATACATGTTGTAGAATGCTAAAGTGTCCTGATCATCACCAATCCTTTCTGTTGGACACTAACTGTCCAACAAGACCCTCCTGCATCGACAAGGAAAAACTCTTAAAAAACCCAGTGGGAAAAAGTGAGAAACCTTGGGGAGAACTAGGGAAACCCACAGGGAGGGAGACCCATATGAGAAAGGGATCCGCTCCTCCGGACGGACAGACTAATGATCTAGGACCTAAGCTAGCTACAGAACGTGGACCAGTGGACGCTGAACGTGGACAGGTCCGGTGCAGGACTGAAGCACTCCCAGGCGGGTCGGGCGGGGCAGTCCGCAGGTGTAGATGGAAGAGGCCAGGCTCAGAGATCCCGTCATCGTACCATGAAACAGACAATGGGACAACGGGTGAATAGCAATGAACAAACTACAGTCAGAATCCTAAAAATGCTAAACAGATAAAGTAGGAAGGAGGAGAGGATAGTGCTCAAGTTACCATACTTCTCCCAGCAAACTGACTCCCTATGCAGCTTGACTAACACTCTGAGGAGTTTAACCTTCTCCGAGTCTTACCTTCCTAGCCATATGCTAAACTAAAGAGGACTGTTTTAAACCTAGCCTTGAATAAAGAATAACATACAGCATAATATATAACATAATATACAACATAACACAATACATTATTGAATAATATATAACATAATATATAACATAATACAGCATATATATATAATATATACACTACATATTATATATTACCTAATTATATGCTAAATTAAAGTAAAGTGCTTTAAGCCTGGCCTTGAATGTGGAGACCGTATCTGCTTCCTTAACATAAATGGGAAGCTGATTCCACAGTAAAGGAGCTTGGAGCTAAATGCTCTGCCACCAACAGTGACCTTTGAGACCTTAGGGACCACCAGACGTCTGGCGTTTTGTGAGCGCAACGCTCGACCTGGTTGATACGACACTAACGTGTCTTGGAGATAAGAAGGAGCCAAGCCATTTATGGCTTTATATGTTAAGAGTAGGATTTTAAACTTTATTCTGTACTCCACAGGGAGCCAGTGGAGTGATTTTAACACCGGAGTTATGTGCTCCCTCCTTTTGGTACCTGTTAAGATCCTAGCTGCTGTATTCTGAACGAGCTGGAAGCTCTTCAAAGAGGCTTTAGGGCACGCTGCCAGTAAAGCGTTACAGTAGTCGAGCCTTGAGGTGACAAACGCGTGAATGAGTTTTTCCGCGTCACTTTTAGGAAGGAAATTCCTAATTTTAGCGATGTTCCGTAAGTGGAAGTACGCCGTTTTAGTTGCTTGGCTTATATAAGCCTTGAAGGAGAGTTCTTGGTCAAAAATGACTCCAAGATTCCTCACAGTGTTACTGGGTATTATACTGACATTATCGAGAGTAACCATCTGGTTAGTGAGGGAGTCACGCAGGCGCTTCGGACCGAGTAGGATCACTTCTGTCTTCTCCGGGTTGAGAAGTAGGAAGTTAAGAGTCATCCACATTTTAAGGTCCTTTATGCAGGCACTGAGCTTTTCTAGCTGATCTGTCTGATTAGGCTTCATCGACAGATAAAGCTGTGTGTCATCTGCATAGCAGTGGAAATTAATTCCATGCTTTTTAATAATGTTTCCCAGTGGCAGCATGTAGAGAGTAAAAAGAATCGGTCCGAGTACCGAACCCTGCGGCACACCGAATTCCACTCCAGAATAAGGCGACGAGTCCTGATTCACATTGACGAAGTGATATCGATCTGATAAATAGGATTTAAACCAGCCAAGGGCTGTTCCTCTAAGACCTATATCACATTCTAGCCTCTGCAGTAGAATGCTGTGGTCTATTGTGTCAAATGCAGCACTAAGGTCCAGTAGGACCAGCACTGACACTTGTCCATTATCGGCAGCTAGTAGTAAGTCATTTGTGACTTTGACTAGTGCCGTTTCAGTGCTATGATGAGCTCTGAATCCTGATTGAAAGACTTCAAACATATCATTTTCCTGCAGGTGGCAGCGAAGCTGCTCAGCTATAAGTTTTTCCAGGATTTTAGATATAAAAGTGAGGTTTGAGATCGGTCTGTAGTTTGTAAGTATTTCTGGGTCCAGGTTTGTTTTCTTCAGAAGGGGTTTGATTACCGCGGTTTTAAAAGCTTGTGGGACATAGCCACATTGTATGGATGCGTTTATTATATTTACGATAGGCTCAATTATCAAAGGAAGTATGTCTTTGAAGAGCCATGTCGGGACTGCGTCTAACATGCAAGTTGAGGCTTTTGAGGATGTGACCACAGAGATCACCTCTGCTTGGCTCACAGCCATGAATTTATCGAGGCACACTGAAGAGTCTAAGTGGGAAGTCATGTATGCCGCTTCAACCTGTCCACTACCAACAGCAGGAGCAACCTCCTCCAGCTTGTCACGGATGGATGTAATTTTATTATTAAAGAAGTGGAGAAAGTCGACACTGCTCAGTGAGCTTGGAATTTTAGGCTCGATTGCGCTATGGCAGTTTGTGAGTTTAGCGACGGTACCAAACAAAAATCTACTGTTGTTTTTATTCGCTTCTATTAAAGTTGAATAGTATTGAGTTCGAGCCCCGCGAAGGGCCTTCTTGTAGTTTCGGAGACCTGCTTTCCACTCCCTGTGGACAGGCTCCGAGTGGGAGTGGCGATATAGCCTCTCCAATTTTCTGACGTCCTGTTTTAAAGTGTGGAGTTGAACACTGTACCAGGGCGACGATGATCTAATCCTAATGGTTTTCTGTTTTAAAGGAGCTGCTGCATTTAATGCAGATTTTAAAGACTCCATAGTGTTGCCCACCGTTTGGTCAATGACTGAGGGACTGCAGCTGCTGTGAACAGGTTCACCTGCAGCAGTATTCAACATAGGCTGTATTAGTTCTTTGAACCTTGTGATAGATTTATCATTTAAGGTTCTTTTCATTATGGTTTTATTTTGCGGGACAGGAAAGTCCTCCAAAGCGAGATCAAACGTGATCAAGAAATGGTCAGACAGCAACGAGCTTTGACGCTGGATGTCAACATTGGAGACATCACAGCCGTAGGTCAGGACAAGGTCCAAGGTGTGGTTATGAATGTGAGTAGGTTCCTCGACATTCTGAGTAAAACCAACACCATCTAGTACGGCGCTGAAAGCTTTGTTTAAGCTGTCAGTGCTGTCGTCCACATGTATATTGAAGTCTCCAGCTATAACTATGTTTTCCCATTCCAAAACTAGGTTTGAAATGAAGTCAGAGAATTCTGTTAGGAACTCGCTGTAAGGACCAGGAGGTCGGTATAAAACTATAAATAGTACTGCTTTTTGTTTTCTCCACCCAGGACAGGTGATTGAAAGTGTTAAGTTTTCAAACGAGTGAAAAGCATTGTTGGTTTTGGGACTAAGAACCAAGTTGGTGTGTGATATAATCGCAACACCACCGCCGCGACCTGTAGCTCTGGCTTTCTGGTAGTTAACATGCGTCGGAGGAGTGCACTCATTCAATCTAACGTAGTCGTCCTGTTGGAGCCAAGTCTCCGAGAGCGCAAACAGATCCAAGCCCTTGTCTATAATAAGTTCGTTTATGAGAAGCGATTTAGACGAGATTGATCTGACGTTCATTAAACCACATTTAACAACCCTACCGCTAGAACTATTTCTGTCTGTCTGAACTTTTATTAAGTTACTGTGTCTGACACCTAGGTAAGACCAGGTAAGACCAGACGCACATGTAGGAAATGATCATGGACCAGAGTTTACACATGGTAAGACCAGACGTACATGTAGGAGATGATCATGGACCAGAGTTTACACATGGTAAGACCAGACGTACATGTAGGAGATGAACATGGACCAGAGTTTACACATGGTAAGACCAGACGTACATGTAGGAGATGATCATGGACCAGAGTTCACACATGGTAAGACCAGACGCACATGTAGGAGATGATCATGGACCAGAGTTCACACATGGTAAGACCAGACGTACATGTAGGAAATGACCATGGACCAGAGTTTACACATGGTAAGACCAGACAAACATGTAGGAGATGATCATGGACCAGAGTTTACACATGGTAAGACCAGACGCACATGTAGGAAATGATCATGGACCAGAGTGTACACATGGTAAGACCAGACGTACATGTAGGAGATGATCATGGACCAGAGTTTACACATGGTAAGACCAGACGCACATGTAGGAAATGATCATGGACCAGAGTGTACACATGGTAAGACCAGACGTACATGTAGGAGATGATCATGGACCAGAGTTTACACATGGTAAGACCAGACGCACATGTAGGAAATGATCATGGACCAGAGTTTACACATGGTAAGACCAGACGCACATGTAGGAAATGATCATGGACCAGAGTTTACACATGGTAAGACCAGACGTACATGTAGAAGATGATCATGGACCAGAGTTTACACATGGTAAGACCAGACGTACATGTAGGAAATGATCATGGACCAGAGTTTACACATGGTAAGACCAGACGTACATGTAGGAAATGATCATGGACCAGAGTTTACACATGGTAAGACCAGACGTACATGTAGGAGATGATCATGGACCAGAGTTTACACATGGTAAGACCAGACGTACATGTAGGAAATGATCATGGACCAGAGTTTACACATGGTAAGACCAGACGTACATGTAGGAAATGACCATGGACCAGAGTTTACACATGGTAAGACCAGACGCACATGTACCCACGACCTTCAGGCTCAAAGGCCAATGTTCTACAAACTGAGCCTTTGTCTTCCCTTTGACATTGAACCAATAGTCTCTAAAAAGATCCATAGAAACGACCCAGAAATGAAAACCTTAGGCGGCTCTATGTATTTAGCCACATTTCAGGTTCTCGCTGAAAAACCACTTCACTGGAGACTTCTCTGCTTCGTGGACAAAAGCTCATTGTGTTTGAGACAGACCCGGCCTTCAGTCAAGAGTCGGAAAGAAACTCAATCATAATAATAACCGTGAAATGACAAACCTGCGACGACAAAATGGAAGTGATTTAGGACTGAAAGAAATCTCAGTCACTGTTTGAATTTATCAAACTAGCAACGCCGTGTATTAGTGTGTGTGTGTTTTAAACCAAGAGTCATCGTTACAAAAGAAATAAACAATGGGAAAATTAAAATGTATCAATTAAAAGCAGATTAACAAACGATCACAGGGAATACGCAAATTGAGGTGTTCAGAAGAGTTTCAAACACGGAACAGAAAGAAAGAGTTTAAAGGCAACGGATAATGTATAGACAGAAATATTATACAATTATTATTATCACTATTAATATTATTAGCATTATCCTTATTTATTGTAATTAAAGTTCAGTCATGGCGTGTGTGTGTGTGTGTGTGTGTGAGTGTGTGTGTGTGTGTGTGTGTTCTCTATAGTTGCTTTTTTAAAGTAAGTAATCTTTATTTATATACTGCCTTTCACAGACCAGAGTCACAAAGCGGTTTACAATTGTTATTTTTGGGCACTTGTCTCTCACTCCACACAGAGATGGGAGCGGGGCCAGTACAGGAGGCACATGCTAGACCTATTTTACATATTTTTAGTGGTGGGGGAAACCGGAGCACCTGGAGGAAACCTATGCAGACACAGGGAGAATATGCAAACTCCA
Organism: Knipowitschia caucasica; assembly: GCA_964034765.1. Classification (NCBI taxonomy): domain Eukaryota; kingdom Metazoa; phylum Chordata; class Actinopteri; order Gobiiformes; family Gobiidae; genus Knipowitschia; species Knipowitschia caucasica. Next base: position 42,395,523 of record OZ035830.1, read on the forward strand.
CTGCTAACCACTCAGCCACGGTGCCGCCCGACACTTGTTATGATTTTCTTGTATTTCTGTTTTGTTAACACCTGTTTTTGCTGTATCTGATTCTGTCACCTCGTGAAATCTTAAGGACCCCCTTGAAAATAAATAAATAAATAAATCTCTTTCGTGTGTGAACTGTGTTTAATCGTGTGATGAATGTTTTCTTGCTCTTTGTGTTTTTCTGGATTATTGTTTGACTTTTACTGTTATTACCTTTAGGAGACGATATACAACTGTCCCGGGACTGTCCTGGGACTGTCTAGGGACTGTCCTGGGACTGTCTAGGGACTGTGTAGGGACTGTCCCGGGACTGTCTAGGGACTGTCCCGGGACTGTCTAGGGACTGTCCCGGGACTGTCTAGGGACTGTCTAGGGACTGTGTAGGGACTGTCCTGGGACTGTCTAGGGACTGTCTAGGGACTGTCTAGGGACTGTCCTGGGACTGTCCCGGGACTGTCTAGGGACTGTCCTGGGACTGTCCTGGGACTGCAGATGGAAAAAGAACTCACCGCACAATGTCTCTGTCAAACAAAATAGTACAATAAAATTAATAAAAAACTGAAATGACACAGTTTTGAATGTACTTTCTCTGCATCATTTCTGTCTTATTTCCGCCCCCCAGGCCAGACTCATCACCGTGGGACACAGAGCCTTCAGCCACTCTGCCCCCCAGCTCTGGAACTCTCTCCCCCCTGACCTCCGGACCATTGACTCTCTTCCACTCTTCAAATCCAGACTCAAAACCATCTGTTCAGACTGTCCTACCCCATGGTCCTACCCCATGGTCCTACCCCACCTCACACACCCATAATGCACATCTGTTTCATTCTGTTGCTCCTGTTTTTAATGTTTTTATTACGCCTGTACAGTGTCCTTGGGAGTTTTGAAAGGCGCTTTTAAATAAAATGTATTATTATTATTATTACCACAGACTTTGGCGTTTGATCCCGACGGACTCTCGATGCTTTTCTGTGTCGCGAGCCTGAGTTTCCTCTGAGGGCTCATTAGTGTTTCTGTAAACTGTGACCTCCTCAGATCTGACCTGTGAGTCTGACCCCTGCAGGCCGCCGCACGTCACTGCGCATCAGATCACGGCAGAACCAAGAGGGAAAAGAGACGCTGAAGACGGCTCTGGATCAAACCCACGGGACGGAAAAAGCAGCAGGCACTGAAACTGCCTCACTCCAAACTAAATTATACTACTATGTTTTTTTGTATTATTGTTATTTTGTTTTTATTTATTCATTTACTGGACAGGGACATTGCAAGTCAACATAGAACAACACAAATTTTAATGCTAATTTTCAACTCCTGTCCCTGGTTCGGCCTTTCTTCTTTCACATGATCAACATTATCTTGGCTAAGTCTCAGCAAGAAGGTTCTGGGTTCGAATCCCGGTCGGAACAGGCCCTTTCTGAGTGGAGTTTGCATGTTCTCCCCGTGTCTGCGCAGGTTTCCTCCGTGTGCTACGGTGCCCCCTACCATCTCATTTCCGTGTGAGGGACAAAATGCCTTAAAAACAACAATTGCAAAGTGCTTCGTGACTCCAGTCTGTGAAAGGCACTTTGTGAATGAAGATTATCTACTCACTTAATCTGTAATTATAGATTATACATTGTGCAAAAACATGTGATTCAAAAACGGCAGATGTTTTGTACGTAACACTTTGTCCACTTGTTACGTACAAAACATCTGCAGCTGTTTATTTTACAGTGTGAACGACTCTGTTTAAGTAGAGCGCCCTCTACTGGACAAACACGTTTTCTCTGTAACTTTTAAAGGTGCATTATCTAACTTTCGTGGGAGGACACAGAGGTACAAAATATCATAAACTTTTCTTAGATGAATTGGACTTTCTTGGACAACCTTAAATCCGTCCGTCACATTTGTTTTTAACCATTTAGATGCAAAAAGCACAGACGTCTTCCCTCTTCAGACATGAGAAAGAGATGCTTTATACAAATACAATCTTAATATTTCTGCAAAGCTTTTGTTACATATGTTCACAAATTATGATTTTTCTTTCTTCCAATCACAATTTGACGCAAATTTCGGAGTTGAGCGGCGATCATTCAGATTTTCCGAGATGTCCTTGAAAGCAGCACGAGACCGGAGCTTTTTATAACAGATAGAGTGGAATTACAAGTGTGTGCTTAAAGTCCTGAAATGAGCATGAATGGATCTAAAAACAACTCCAGGTCTGGGACTGATAAGGGAACAGTTGACGGAGAAAAGCTCTAGTTGAAGTCCATTTGGATCCTTCACAGCCTCACATTTCACTTTCTGGACTTTACGTCACGTCCCTGGAGTCTGTGGGTTTGATTTGGATCTTTCAGATTGGATTAAGTTTCTCTGATTTTCCAACTGAGTTTTAAAGCTTTTGTGAGCTCTGTAAATATATAATTGTCTGGATTCTGGTCGTTAATTCAGACAGAAAGACGTAGAGACTCAAAGAGACTGGAGGTTTATTGTTATTGGAATTATATACTGTAGACTGAAATGAGGTATACAATAGTTTGTTTGTGGCTGGGACAAAAAACATGAGCAGAAAAGGTACAATGACTTTCTTTATCTGTTCTGGGAGAGGTTAAGAACCAATCTGGCAACCCAAATCACAAGACTAATGCTATAGTAACCTTGAAAAGCATTAGTCATTTGGTCGTGAGTTTGCACAAGCTCAGCCCCCTGGTGGCTGTACCCGGTATTGAGCTTTTTCATATCATATCGTGCAACAGCCCTCCTCCTCCCCATCGCTGCCTCGTTAACCGGGCCAGCTCTTCTCCTTCTCTTAGCTCCCGTCACTGGAGTCGAGGCCCCGAGGGATTTTGTCTCATGATCTGCCGAGGTCTAAAAACATTTCACGAACATTCTCTCATTTGAGTCTAATGTGTAAATTTATGTGAACGTTTTTTTTTTCCATGATCAAATATTAAACGTTTCTCTGAGTTTCTCCAGATTGATTTCTGTTAGGAGACGACAGTGGCTCAGTTGGCAGAGCATTGGCCTTTGAGCCTGAAGGTCGTGGGTTCGAGCCCAGCCCTAAATCACAACAGCATCATCTCAGAGACTTAACAAAACCGTTGAAATCACCAACACAGATCAGAGAATCAACCAAAAAATATAGACCACATGGTATTGGACCATGGAGAGACCAATGCCCATGAATGTTGATGGTCCAAACATGTTGTAGAACGAGGACTGTGGCTGTAGACCCAGGACTGAGGCTGTAGACCCAGGACTCAGACTGTAGACCCAGGACTCAGACTGTAGACCCAGGACTGAGGCTGTAGATCCAGGACTGAGGCTGTAGATCCAGGACTGAGGCTGTAGACCCAGGACTGAGGCTGTAGACCCAGGACTCAGACTGTATATCCTGTACTGAGGCTGTAGACCCAGGACTGAGGCTGTAGACCCAGGACTGAGGCTGTAGACCCAGGACTGAGGCTGTAGATCTTGGACTGAGGCTGTAGACCCAGGACTGAGACTGTAGACCCAGGACTCAGACTGTAGAACGAGGACTGTGGCTGTAGACCCAGGACTGAGACTGTAGACCCAGGACTGTGGCTGTAGATCTTGGACTGAGGCTGTAGACCCAGGACTGAGACTGTAGACCCAGGACTCAGACTGTAGAACGAGGACTGAGGCTGTAGATCCACGAATCAGACTGTAGACCCAGGACTGAGGCTGTAGACCCAGGACTGTGGCTGTAGATTCAGGACTCAGACTGTAGAACGAGGACTGTGGCTGTAGACCCAGGACTGAGGCTGTAGACCCAGGACTGAGACTGTAGAACGAGGACTGAGACTGTAGAACGAGGACCGAGGCCACGCAGCGGCCGCAGAGCAAGGCCCATGGGCAAGACACTTAACTCTGCTGCTCTGTGGATTGTGTGGCATCCCTGACGGCCACCCTCCACCCAGAAATGGATTAAGGGGAAGAAGATGGATGGATGGAGGACCACAGAACTCACGCTGTGTCAAAATGGGGAAAAAGTTCAGATTAAAAGAAGGATCACAGGACGCACAGGCTTTAGCGCTTTAGTCTCCTCCACAAATGTCTTGAAAAAGCAAAACGCTGTGACATAATAAGTCATAAGAAAGAACCATGTGAGCTTCCTGGTACTTTTGGAGTGAGCTGATTGGCTGCTGCAGGGGTCATCCGCCCTGAGACACAGAGACATGTGTTCGTCCCAAATGTTGTGGAAATAGAATTATGAGAACGAATCAGAGCACATTTAATCGTTTGGCACATGTAGGACTCAAAGACAAGAATGCCCAAAATAATGATTCAGTTAAAAAAAAGTCCAAGGTAAAAAACAGAACTTCAAAAACATAACCAGGAATGGACCAGCAACAAGGGCAGAGGAGCACAGGTACGGAGAGACACAGATACACACAGGTACATATAGAAACACAGAGACACAGGTACATATAGACACAGAGAGACACAGGTACACACACAGAGAGACACAGGTACATATAGACACAGGTACATATAGACACAGAGAGACACAGGTACAGACACAGAGAGACACAGGTACATATAGACACAGAGACACAGGTACATATAGACACAGAGACACAGGTACATATAGACACAGAGACACAGGTACATATAGACACAGGTACATATAGACACAGAGAGACACAGGTACATATAGACACAGGTAGATATAGACACAGAGAGACACAGGTACATATAGACACAGGTACATATAGACACAGAGAGACACAGGTACATATAGACACAGGTACACATAGACACAGAGAGACACAGGTACATATAGACACAGAGAGACACAGGTACATATAGACACAGGTACATATAGACACAGAGAGACACAGGTACATATAGACACAGGTACACATAGACACAGAGAGACACAGGTACATATAGACACAGGTACATATAGACACAGAGACAGGTACATATAGACACAGAGAGACACAGGTACATATAGACACAGAGAGACACAGGTACATATAGACACAGAGACACAGGTACATATAGACACAGAGAGACACAGGTACATATAGACACAGAGAGACACAGGTACATATAGACACAGAGACACAGGTACATATAGACACAGAGAGACACAGGTACATATAGACACAGAGACACAGGTACATATAGACACAGACAGACACAGGTACATATAGACACAGAGAGACACAGGTACATATAGACATAGGTACATATAGACACAGAGACACAGGTA
>OZ035830.1:42405770-42420770 GCA_964034765.1 Knipowitschia caucasica
GAATAAAGAAATCCTTAATTGTTTTCAGTTTCCCTGCGGTTTTTGCTTCGTTAATTAACCTACCGACTTCTCTCATTTTCTGCCTAATGTAATCATGCTTTGTCTTATCATGCCCGTGTTTTAAGTACAGGTGCTCTCCGAGTCTCAGAATCCCCTTTTCTGCTTTGACAACACCCGTGACCTCATCCTGATGCATTGCCCAAATTAAAGACCACAGCTTTTTGCTGATGCCCTCCGGTACAGGCTGGGCTAGGGAGCAGAGGGACTGGACCCTACTTCTACCTGGTTTAGCCTGGGCATCTTTCTGTGAAAGCCGGCACCTGGCCACATGCCTCCACAGCGACTTTCGCTTAAGCAATGCCCCACAGTCTATACAGTGCAAAAACTCACTGGATTTAACTGGGGAATTTGGCTGTTTAGCTGGGACTAAAGTTCCAATGCCGGCCTTTAAAACCTCAAAATTGTGCTCACGGTTTCCACTATTCCTGATCAAATCAAACTGAAGTTTACGTGCTTTAGATTTCACAGGTAGAGCCAATGCTCTGGCTACGTCACTTTCATTTCCATGTTTTCTAGTCAAATGACGGGACATTTTGTGGCAGGACATTGAACAGTAGAGGCAGAAGTGTCTCTTGCTGTAAACTCGCCCCCCATTTTTCTTCTTTTGCAGCTGCATGATAACAATCTTATTTGCCTTTGGTTCGTCACTTTCCGAGTCTTGAAGAAAAGTGTTTTTGATTTTTCTTTTTCCATACTTTTTTACAGGTTTCTTCTTGACAGTTAAATCGTCAGAATCTGAGTCGACTTCATCAATTAGGGACTCTTGACTAAGCTGCACAAACAACAAATAATTTGTAATCATTCTATATAACAATTTGAAGTCATGACTTGTAGTCAGCACTTACCAGTGGGTTGTAAGCGTGCGCTTCAGTGTGCTCCTCCATGATTTCTTGCAGCCTAATGAACCACACACTTGCACCTTTTTCTAGCCTGACACCTGATTTCCTCTGTTGTGCTGCTCCATGATTGGCTCCAGCCTGCTGGACTGAAATTGCCCCAGTGTGCCCCTCCTTGATATCCCGCAACCCACCACCAGGGTTCCGACACATAACACACTTTTTTCAGGAAAGTAAACCTCCAGGGGTCCTTTCCATATTTTTACAGAGACTGCATAAGGACCGTTAGAAAAGCATTACCCATTGATTATTAAGCTTGGACCAGTGGGGTCCGGTGTTCGGGCCCCACCACGTAAAACCAGTCCCCATGACGTGAGTGGAATCTCAGGTTATGGAACCCACCAGGAGTTGAAAACAAGTGCACACACACACGCACGCACACACACACACACACACACACACGCACACACACACACGCACACACACGCACACACACGCACACACACACACACACACACACACACACACACACACACACACACACACACACACACACACACACACACACACACACACACACACACAGAGAGAAAGTAGCAGCGGCAGAGAGGAGGAGGCAGAGAGGAGGAGGGACTATTACGCACTGTACCTCGGTCCATGTGCCCAAATCCACTCACGCTCCGAGCGCACCACAGCAGGACTCTCTCTCACAGTCTCTCTCACAGTCTCTCTCACAGTCTCTCTCACAGTCTCTCTCTCTCTGCACAGCTCTACAGTCTCTCACATGTAAAGGCATCCCAGTGTCGCGTCTCCCCGTTGCTCCATCGCAGCTTACGGACTTTTCCAAGACTTTTTTCTCTCCTCATTCTCTCCACATTGTCGCTGATCCATGAGCCCGACGCGCGTAAAGTCTCCATCCCCGCAGACCATGTGAGACCCCGAAACAGGACAGAACCACCCTGGTCTCGGAGCCACCGCGACTGTCATGCAACGCGCCGCACATCCACGCGTACAAATGGTAAGTCTAAAATACATCCGTGCGTTTGTCTGACTTCTGCTGCTGTGTTTTACTGCGTTATCGGAGGTGACGTGATTCTGGTTTGACCTTACGCACTCAATATCTCTGGGTTTATGGCGATTTACGCGCGCTGTGTCGCGGTGGAAATGTCAATGAGCGTCCTGCTGCCCTCGGATCGCAGTTTAGCAGCAGGATCCGCTTCTGGGAGACAATTCCTAGACGTTTGTGTTTGACATTTTGGGCTGAAGCTGAAATCTATCGCACTCAGCCTCAGGGCAACTGCAGCGACAACAACTGATCAGCCACTTGTGTTTTTGGGACTGTTTTGTTGATTGGCTCCGCGGAGATAATTGCTTCTGGTACTTTTTTGGATTGTTTGTTATGTGTATGTCTGGGGGCACTTTGGCTCATGTTTTCCAATGAATTTTTATGGCAAAGAACCTGAATCTGTCACAAAAGCCTTTTTAGGTATTTAGTAAAATGCGAGGGTCATATGGAAACCCTGACATCTATCTGTCTATCTATCCACCTATCTCTATCTATCTATCTATCTATATATATATATATCTATCTATCTATCTATCTATCTATCTATCTATCTATCTATCTATCTATCTATCTATCTATCTATCTATCTATCTATCTATCTATCTATCTATCTATCCACCTATCTATCTATCTATCTATCTATCTATCTATCTATCCAGCTATCTATCTATCTATCTATCTATCTATCTATCTATCTATCTATCTCTCTATCCGTCTATCCATCTATCTATCCGTCTATCCGTCTATCCGTCTATCTATCCAGCTATCTATCTATCTATCTATCTATCTATCTATCTATCTATCTATCTATCTATCTATCTATCTATCTATCTATCTAGTAGTAAGTAATTAATCTTTATTTATATACCGCCTTTCACAGACCAGAGTCACAAAGCGGTTTACAATTTATCTATCTATCTATCTATCTATCTATCTCAGTCTTGATGTATATATGTTTATAAATGTATGTCCCCTTTTTCATTTTACTTTAATTTCATGTTATTATCATTATTAATAATTAATAATTAACACAATAGAATACGGTCCATAGCTAATGGACCATATACAGTACATTCAGTACATTGCATATTGGGAAAGAAATGCATAGATAAAAAGGAGAATATTATTATCATTATAGACATTACAGGTGCTGTGCAGGTGAAGAGCAGAGGCAGAACTCGGGGCAGACCAGAGTTGGATCTATTGCTTTATTAGAGTTCCTAAACCCTGACCCCTGACCCCTGAGGTTAGGGGTTTGTAGTGTTATGTGTGTCTCACTGTTTCGTGGTGTCTCCTGTTTGTATTTCAGTGTAGTTTATTCTGAAAGTGGCAATAAATTAGGGCTGTCAAAAGTACGTTTATTACATTTTTCATTAATCGCTAAAAATATATATATATATCGCAATTGACGCATGTCCGTATGACCCACCCATGTATCCCATAATGAGTGACCCATGTACAGGGGGACAGTAGCTCAGTTAGTAGAGCATTGACCTTTGGGCCTGACGGTCGTGGGTTCGATCCCCCCACGAGACCTGATCCCACTGATGTCTACTGTCTTGTGTCCTTAACCCCACGTTGCCTGAAGCCCCCGCTGAAAGAACAAGGCTGTGTCACCGCTGACGGATCACATCCTCCATCTTCCTGTGGACTCACCCCCTGCAGAGGATCAGAGGGACTGGTGCTATGAGGCTAGGGTGCAGCTCTCATCCCGACCCAGAAATGAACTGATAAAGGGGATGAAAATTAATGAATGAATGACCCATGTATCCATAATATCACTCAGAGCTGCGGACACACGTGTGAGAGAGGTTTGCTATAAACTGAGGTCCGCCTCCTCTGTGGCCGCAGCGTTCTGACCCGGGGCAGCTGCGGCCGCTCTGGACAGAGGTTCCAGCTCCAGCGGCTGTGAACCGCTAACAACACGGCAAATGGCGCCGCGGTAAAGTCACTAAATTAAAGCTGGTGTCTGTAAATGTTCCCTTTCATGAACAGCTCATTTTGGTTGTTCCCAAAAGTAAAAGGTTCTGAATCAAACAGATTTAAGAACATTTGGTTTGAACGACAATCATTACATTTGATCTCATTTCACTTCAGTTGGATCTGAAACAGAATGTTTAAAATGTCATTAACTCACCATTTCTGTGCGATTAATCAACTACAAAATGTTAATCGTTTGAGAGCCCTGTTCTGCTGGTTCCACATGTTCTGCTGGTTCCACATGTTCTGCTGGTTCCACATGTTCTGCTGGTTCCACATGTTCTACTGGTTCCACATGTTCTGGTGGTTCCACATGTTCTGCTGGTTCCACATGTTCTACTGGTTCCACATGTTCTGCTGGTTCCACATGTTCTGCTGGTTCCACATGTTCTGCTAGTTCCACATGTTCTACTGGTTCCACATGTTCTGCTGGTTCCACATGTTCTGGTGGTTCCACATGTTCTGGTGGTTCCACATGTTCTGGTGGTTCCACATGTTCTACTGGTTCCACATGTTCTGCTGGTTCCACATGTTCTGCTGGTTCTATGTTCTGGTGGTTCCACATGTTCTGGTGGTTCCACATGTTCTGCTGGTTCCACATGTTCTGGTGGTTCCACATGTTCTGCTGGTTCCACATGTTCTGGTGGTTCCACATGTTCTGCTGGTTCCACATGTTCTGCTGGTTCTATGTTCTGCTGGTTCCACATGTTCTGCTGGTTCCACATGTTCTGCTGGTTCCACATGTTCTGCTGGTTCCACATGTTCTACTGGTTCAACATGTTCTGGTGGTTCCACATGTTCTGGTGGTTCCACATGTTCTACTGGTTCCACATGTTCTGCTGGTTCCACATGTTCTGCTGGTTCCACATGTTCTACTGGTTCCACATGTTCTGCTGGTTCCACATGTTCTGCTGGTTCCACATGTTCTGCTGGTACCACATGTTCTGGTGGTTCCACATGTTCTGCTGGTTCCACATGTTCTGCTGGTTCCACATGTTCTACTGGTTCCACATGTTCTGCTGGTTCCACATGTTCTGCTGGTTCCACATGTTCTGCTGGTTCCACATGTTCTACTGGTTCAACATGTTCTGGTGGTTCCACATGTTCTGGTGGTTCCACATGTTCTACTGGTTCCACATGTTCTGCTGGTTCCACATGTTCTGCTGGTTCCACATGTTCTACTGGTTCCACATGTTCTGCTGGTTCCACATGTTCTGCTGGTTCCACATGTTCTGCTGGTTCCACATGTTCTGCTGGTACCACATGTTCTGGTGGTTCCACATGTTCTGCTGGTTCCACATGTTCTGCTGGTTCCACATGTTCTACTGGTTCCACATGTTCTGCTGGTTCCACATGTTCTGCTGGTTCCACATGTTCTGGTGGTTCCACATGTTCTACTGGTTCCACATGTTCTGGTGGTTCCACATGTTCTGGTGGTTCCACATGTTCTGCTGGTTCCACATGTTCTGCTGGGTTTTTTTAGCGCTAAAATATTTATATAAAAAACTGGGCACATTTTTTTTCTGATGGAATTAATCTGTTTTTGTGAAGGACATAAATCATTAATATTGGGCACCGTTTGCATGTGACAGATCAGGTCAGACCTCTGTAGCTAAGCAGGGCAGGGCCTGGTTAGCACTATGATGGGAGACATCGGGAAACAGCAGGTGCCACAGTGGGGCGGCTGTAAAGTGCCAAACTGCTGTTGTGTCCTTAGGCAAGACACTCCCCCCACATTAGAATGAGTGTGTGTGGTGCCGTGGGGCAGCTGTGGCTACTGTGGTTTATCACCGTGTTTGTGGTGAATGAATAAAGCTGTGAAGTGTCTTTGAGAGTCCAAAAGAAGCGCTGTTTAAAACTGATAATATTATTATTATTATTATTTCTTCTTCATTATTCATTCTTCAGAGAGTCGTATTGTTGACGGTTTTACGTGTTTGTTTTGGCTCCACTTTATGATTGTTTTACACAAAGTACAGTCCGCTTTACTCTGGTCACTCTTTACTTTAGAGAACTTTAGAGACGGAGATCCAGTCCGTCTGCTGCTAAGCTAGCCGCTAAGCTAATCTAGCCGCTAAGCTAAGCTAGCCGCTGCAGACTTTTGGTTATCACCATAGCAACACTGTTGGCTGTTGTGAGGCTGATGTAAATGATAAATCGGTTCCGGCTCCTGTGGTACGAGTACAAACCTTTGGTATCGACTCCAGTGTCGTATCGGTGTTTCCCAAAGTCATTCAGCTGCAACTTTTTCACATTTAAAATTAGTTAGATTTGAGTGTTTTAGTTAAAATTGTTTTTTAGTTTTTTGTCACATCAAGGAAAACACTCTTTAAACAATGTAATAATATAAATGTAAAGCAAAAAAGCAACAGGCAGAACGTATTCAGGTCCATCCTGTTCTAGAGTTTGACCTGTTTTGTTTTGTTTTGTTCAAAATCACACATTTTTTATTATTTCCATTTTTCATCTCCTTTTAATGTTCAGGAGGAGCTACACCTCACAGGAGGAGCTACACCTCACAGGAGGAGCTACACCTCACAGGAGGAGCTACACCTCACAGCACCAGCTCCTGATCCTGCTCCAGGATCCACAGGAGCTCAGCTCTATCAAATACATCTACTTAGTCGAGGAAAATTGCCTAAAACAAAATAATATTAACTAATAACTTGCTTAATAATAGTAACTAACATAATAATAATCAATACATTTTATTTATAGAGCCCTTTACAACACTCAAGGCGACCAAAGTGCTTCACAATAAAATTACATAAAATCAATTTTAAACATGTATGCACTAAAACAATAAAACATAAAAAAAAAATTTAAAAAACATTTAAAAAAGCATTTAAAAATCTGCTGTTGAGTGATAAAAGTGTTCAAATCCATCCATCCATCCATCCATCCATTTTCTTCCCTTTAATCCATTTCTGGGTCAGGGGGGTGGCAGTCAGAGATGCCACCCAAGTCTCATAGCACCAGCCCCTCACTGACCCTCTGCAGGTGGTGAGTCCACAGGAGGACGGCTGCTTTCTGAGTGTGAGCATAGCCTTGATCTTTCAGTGGGAGCTTTTTGGGCAAAGTGGGGTTAAGTGTCTTGCCCAAGGACACAACGACAGCAGTCATCAGTGGGAGTCGATGGAGAAGGTGCAGAGGTGGGAAATCCGTGTTCAAATCCAGTCTGAATAAATACGTTTTGAGCCTGGATTTAAAAAGGCCAAATGCAGTAAGAACAGGCATATCAGGGGGCAGCTTGTTCCAGAGTCTGGGTCCAGGACTGAGAAGGACCGGTCTCCAGTGTTTGGACCTAGACCTAGTCCTTGGTACTTCCAGGAGGAGTTGAGATGAGGTCCTCAAGGATCTGCCTGAGTCACAAACAGTCAAAAGTCCAGAGGGCGAGACCATTGAGGGCGTTAAAAACAAAGAGTAACATTTTAAAATCAACTGGAGCCGCTGTAAAGGACTGGGGCGATGTGTTCACGTCTGGGCGTGTTTGTTAAAAAACCAGCTGCAGCATTTTGCATTAACTGGAGACGATTAAAACAAGACTGGGGAACTCCAAAATAAAGGGCATTACAGTCATCAATTCTTGAACTGATAAAAGTAAGTTTTTTTTATTTATTTATATACCGCCTTTTCACTGCAGATCTGAGTCTCAAAGCGGTTTACAATAGGGCACTGTCCGGTTTCCGAAATGTGCTAAAAATAGCTCAGATGACTGCGCATGCGCGCATGTTTCGGACAAACATTGTGTACGACTCGTTGAGTTCTACTGTGTTCTCCTCATACGCGTGTGTATTTATTTGGGCTAAATCATTGAATCATGGTGACAACAAAACACTGCAGTTATGGTGCTTGTGGGAGCGATTTCAGATACTCTGAAAAGGACTATATGAAAGTAACATTCAACCCGTTCGTTAAACCACAACATCGAACCAGACCAGGACCAGACCAGGACCAGACCAGGACCAGATCAGACCAGGTGGGTGCTTGTGGTCGGCAGAATTTCTCTCATGAAAAGGTTAAAAAGGGCACATGTTTTTTCAAAACACTTCGCTGGACCAACTGTGGAGCATCCAGATCCAGTCCTAGCTACGTTTAGCTGGGACTGGATCTGGACCGCTGTATCAGGTCCGTCTGAGCTCTTCTGAATGTAGTTAGCACAAACTTTCTCTTTACACCATTTACCCCCATCAATCCATATTAGTATTGTTTGTCCTAATCCAGAAAGTATACAATTCTCACACCTGAAGAAAGATGAGAGGGATTTTTTTCAACTTTGTGTCTGCTTATTATACGGCTTTGTACCAATTGAACACACAAAATAAACGTCATTCACTACTCATGCCGAAAGGTTTATTTAATGAGTGCAAAGAAAATAGTTCCCAAAGGTTTTCCCGTGGCAGGCGAGTAACAGTGAGGATAGTTAACCTAAAAGCGATCGCTTTAGTCGCATTAAAAAAGTATTTTTGTCATGAAAACCTGAACAGTTAATTCTGAAAACCTCCGTGCACTTGTGTTATGAATGTGTATAATGTATTCTCCCATTAACATTTAAATGTGTTGATTGATTGTCATTTGCGTTTACTGAGTGTGGCTAGCTCCGATAGTTTCTCTCTGCAGAGACAGTAGTGGCGTAACCCGTTGTGATCATGGATTTATTATAATATCAGCTGACTGTAGCTAACTAATGATCAAACTAATTACAAAGTGGATAGTGCAAAAACAACTTGATAAATGGAAGTTAATCACAGCAAAACAAACAAAGAAGGCGCTAGCATTGCAATTTAAATGACTAGATAATGTTAGCATAATCCTCACCATTACCTTTTTATCAAATCAAACTTTCTACCAGTTACTGGAAGACCACGACATTCAAGCCAACGTTATAATTGGTCTACACTATGATCCCTGATGGTTTGATGGTGGAATTTTGCCCCTGGTATATCATTTTCGTCTAAAGTGACAAGTGGTATTTGATTCATTTCGGCAGTGTTTGTCCGAAACATGTGGGCGGGAGTTGACAGGCGGCGGGGGCGTGTCTTAGTGACGTCATTTAGATAGTTCGCTATGGTTATTATTGAGCATTTGTCTCTCACTCCACACAGAGATGGGAGGGGCCAGTACAGGAGGCACATGCCAGACATGCCTATTGGACATATTTTTAGTGGTAGGGGAAACCGGAGTACCCGGAGGAAACCTACGCAGACACAGGGAGAACATGCAAACTCCACTCAGAAAGGCCCTGGTCCGACTGGGATTCGAACCCAGGACCTTCTTGCTGAGAGGCGAGAGTGCTATCCACTCAGCCACCGTGCCGCGATGGTGATGATGATGGTGATGGTGATGATGGTGGTGATGATGATGATGATGATGGTGAAGATGATGATGATGGTGATGATGATGGTGATGATGATGGTGATGATGATGATGATGGTGATGATGATGATGGTGATGGTGATGGTGATGATGATGATGATGGTGGTGATGATGATGATGATGATGGTGATGATGGTGGTGATGATGATGATGATGATGATGGTGATGGTGGTGGTGATGATGATGATGATGATGATGGTGATGGTGAAGATGATGATGATGGTGATGATGATGATGGTGATGATGATGATGATGATGGTGGTGATGGTGATGGTGGTGATGATGATGATGATGGTGATGATGATGATGATGATGGTGGTGATGGTGGTGATGATGATGATGATGATGGTGGTGATGATGATGATGGTGATGATGATGATGGTGATGATGATGATGATGATGGTGGTGATGGTGATGGTGGTGATGATGATGATGATGGTGATGATGATGATGATGATGGTGGTGATGGTGGTGATGATGATGATGATGATGGTGGTGATGATGATGGTGATGGTGATGGTGATGGTGGTGGTGATGATGATGATGATGATAGTTCATTGGGCACTCAATGTAAATGTACCCGGAGGAAACCTACG
Source organism: Knipowitschia caucasica (assembly GCA_964034765.1). NCBI lineage: Eukaryota > Metazoa > Chordata > Actinopteri > Gobiiformes > Gobiidae > Knipowitschia > Knipowitschia caucasica. Next base: position 42,415,685 of record OZ035830.1, read on the forward strand.
CTATCCACTCAGCCACCGTGCCGCCCCATAAAAGCGTGGATCGTTTTTTCGCTTAACCTTGGATAAAATACGGAGCTGATAAAAACTTGACCTGACCACACTGTCAATCTGTTTGTCAAACCGAAAAGAATGATCAAAAACAACACCAAGGTTTCTGACCATTGGTTTAAAACAAGAAGACAACGGACCAAAATCTGAAACAGGTGAATCGCCAAAATAAAATCAGTTTAGTCCTAATTTAAAGGAGATTCTGCTGTAACCACAGTTTAGTGTCAGAGATGCATCACTCCCATTGGACCAAACTGGCAAAAAGATTAGTAGATCATCTGCATAGCAATGAAATGCAAATTTATGTCGCGCAATAATGGACCCCAGTGCTAGCATGTAAAGAGAAAATAACATGGGACCCAAAATAGAACCCTGAGGCACACCGCATGACAAAGAGGAAACAGAGGAAGAATCATAACAGAATAATAACAAATCAAATGACTATGTTGAGATGAGGTCCTCAAGGATCTGCCTGAGTCACAAACAGTCAAAAGTCCAGAGGGCGAGACCATTGAGGGCGTTAAAAACAAAGAGTAACATTTTAAAATCAACTGGAGCCGCTGTAAAGGACTGGGGCGATGTGTTCACGTCTGGGCGTGTTTGTTAAAAAACCAGCTGCAGCATTTTGCATTAACTGGAGACGATTAAAACAAGACTGGGGAACTCCAAAATAAAGGGCATTACAGTCATCAATTCTTGAACTGATAAAAGTAAGTTTTTTTTATTTATTTATATACCGCCTTTTCACTGCAGATCTGAGTCTCAAAGCGGTTTACAATAGGGCACTGTCCGGTTTCCGAAATGTGCTAAAAATAGCTCAGATGACTGCGCATGCGCGCATGTTTCGGACAAACATTGTGTACGACTCGTTGAGTTCTACTGTGTTCTCCTCATACGCGTGTGTATTTATTTGGGCTAAATCATTGAATCATGGTGACAACAAAACACTGCAGTTATGGTGCTTGTGGGAGCGATTTCAGATACTCTGAAAAGGACTATATGAAAGTAACATTCAACCCGTTCGTTAAACCACAACATCGAACCAGACCAGGACCAGACCAGGACCAGACCAGGACCAGATCAGACCAGGTGGGTGCTTGTGGTCGGCAGAATTTCTCTCATGAAAAGGTTAAAAAGGGCACATGTTTTTTCAAAACACTTCGCTGGACCAACTGTGGAGCATCCAGATCCAGTCCTAGCTACGTTTAGCTGGGACTGGATCTGGACCGCTGTATCAGGTCCGTCTGAGCTCTTCTGAATGTAGTTAGCACAAACTTTCTCTTTACACCATTTACCCCCATCAATCCATATTAGTATTGTTTGTCCTAATCCAGAAAGTATACAATTCTCACACCTGAAGAAAGATGAGAGGGATTTTTTTCAACTTTGTGTCTGCTTATTATACGGCTTTGTACCAATTGAACACACAAAATAAACGTCATTCACTACTCATGCCGAAAGGTTTATTTAATGAGTGCAAAGAAAATAGTTCCCAAAGGTTTTCCCGTGGCAGGCGAGTAACAGTGAGGATAGTTAACCTAAAAGCGATCGCTTTAGTCGCATTAAAAAAGTATTTTTGTCATGAAAACCTGAACAGTTAATTCTGAAAACCTCCGTGCACTTGTGTTATGAATGTGTATAATGTATTCTCCCATTAACATTTAAATGTGTTGATTGATTGTCATTTGCGTTTACTGAGTGTGGCTAGCTCCGATAGTTTCTCTCTGCAGAGACAGTAGTGGCGTAACCCGTTGTGATCATGGATTTATTATAATATCAGCTGACTGTAGCTAACTAATGATCAAACTAATTACAAAGTGGATAGTGCAAAAACAACTTGATAAATGGAAGTTAATCACAGCAAAACAAACAAAGAAGGCGCTAGCATTGCAATTTAAATGACTAGATAATGTTAGCATAATCCTCACCATTACCTTTTTATCAAATCAAACTTTCTACCAGTTACTGGAAGACCACGACATTCAAGCCAACGTTATAATTGGTCTACACTATGATCCCTGATGGTTTGATGGTGGAATTTTGCCCCTGGTATATCATTTTCGTCTAAAGTGACAAGTGGTATTTGATTCCATTTCGGCAGTGTTTGTCCGAAACATGTGGGCGGGAGTTGACAGGCGGCGGGGGCGTGTCTTAGTGACGTCATTTAGATAGTTCGCTATGGTTATTATTGAGCATTTGTCTCTCACTCCACACAGAGATGGGAGGGGCCAGTACAGGAGGCACATGCCAGACATGCCTATTGGACATATTTTTAGTGGTAGGGGAAACCGGAGTACCCGGAGGAAACCTACGCAGACACAGGGAGAACATGCAAACTCCACTCAGAAAGGCCCTGGTCCGACTGGGATTCGAACCCAGGACCTTCTTGCTGAGAGGCGAGAGTGCTATCCACTCAGCCACCGTGCCGCGATGGTGATGATGATGGTGATGGTGATGATGGTGGTGATGATGATGATGATGATGGTGAAGATGATGATGATGGTGATGATGATGGTGATGATGATGGTGATGATGATGATGATGGTGATGATGATGATGGTGATGGTGATGGTGATGATGATGATGATGGTGGTGATGATGATGATGATGATGGTGATGATGGTGGTGATGATGATGATGATGATGATGGTGATGGTGGTGGTGATGATGATGATGATGATGATGGTGATGGTGAAGATGATGATGATGATGGTGATGATGATGATGGTGATGATGATGATGATGATGGTGGTGATGGTGATGGTGGTGATGATGATGATGATGGTGATGATGATGATGATGATGGTGGTGATGGTGGTGATGATGATGATGATGATGGTGGTGATGATGATGATGGTGATGATGATGATGGTGATGATGATGATGATGATGGTGGTGATGGTGATGGTGGTGATGATGATGATGATGGTGATGATGATGATGATGATGGTGGTGATGGTGGTGATGATGATGATGATGATGGTGGTGATGATGATGGTGATGGTGATGGTGATGGTGGTGGTGATGATGATGATGATGATAGTTCATTGGGCACTCAATGTAAATGTACCCGGAGGAAACCTACGCTATCCACTCAGCCACCGTGCCGCCCCATAAAAGCGTGGATCGTTTTTTCGCTTAACCTTGGATAAAATACGGAGCTGATAAAAACTTGACCTGACCACACTGTCAATCTGTTTGTCAAACCGAAAAGAATGATCAAAAACAACACCAAGGTTTCTGACCATTGGTTTAAAACAAGAAGACAACGGACCAAAATCTGAAACAGGTGAATCGCCAAAATAAAATCAGTTTAGTCCTAATTTAAAGGAGATTCTGCTGTAACCACAGTTTAGTGTCAGAGATGCATCACTCCCATTGGACCAAACTGGCAAAAAGATTAGTAGATCATCTGCATAGCAATGAAATGCAAATTTATGTCGCGCAATAATGGACCCCAGTGCTAGCATGTAAAGAGAAAATAACATGGGACCCAAAATAGAACCCTGAGGCACACCGCATGACAAAGAGGAAACAGAGGAAGAATCATAACAGAATAATAACAAATCAAATGACTTTATATATATATAGTAAACCACATCCAGCATCACACACACAAAAGTATCGGCTTATTTTAGGTTAAAAAAAGGCTAAAATTTGGCTAAACGTGTCTTAATCTGAGCACATTCTGACTTAAAACACACTCAAAGCAAAATAACAGTTTCAAAAGATTTTGTTTTAACACAATCAGAACGTGCTCGAAATAATTAGATTCAAATCATTTCAATACTTTGTTTCAGACTCAAGACTAAAAGGTCAAAACCAGAAATACATCCATAAAAACAGCTTCAAAAAGATGAAAAGTCTATAAACCGGAGAAATGTTGATTTAATGTTTTACTTTCTCATATTTGATGTTTTTTTTGCAGTGCGCTGCAGATGGAGAGAGCTGTCTTATGTAATGACAGGAAACATAATCACATAAATGCATATGTCGGGGTTGTCATGGCGACGGGGCATTTACAGGGGTTTTTAATGTCACACATATTCAGCTTTTTAAGTTTTGTTTGAACCGCGCTCTTTGAACTCGGAGGCAGATTTTAGAAACGGCTTTTCTCTCCAGAGACGCCGTTTTTTTAATCCTGTTGTTTCTCTGGTCTCGTGTCGGGTTTTATTCAGGGTTTTTGGTTTTAGAACTCTGCTTAGTCCTGGTTCTGTCGTCATCGTTACAGTAATATTTAGATTCAAATGACTTGAATTGGGGATTTTTTATATCTCAATGTGGCTAGAACAGAAAAAAAAAAAAGATAAGGGCTATGCTATTTTATTTTCTTATTGTCAAAATGAGAGCGGATAGCTAGCCAGGGAGCGGCGAGTTAACCTGGGAGCGGTGAGTTAACCTGGGAGCGGCGAGTTAACCTGGGAGCGGCGAGCTAACAAGGGAGCGGCGAGTTAACCTGGGAGCGGCGAGTTAACCTGGGAGCGGCGAGCTAACAAGGGAGCGGCGAGCTAGCCAGGGTGCGGTGAGCTAGCCAGGGAGCGGCGAGTTAACCTGGGAGCGGCGAGTTAACCTGGGAGCGGTGAGCTAGCCAGGGAGCGGCGAGCTAACCAGGGAGCGGTGAGCTAGCCAGGGAGCGGCGAGCTAACCAGGGAGCGGCGAGCTAACCAGGGAGCGGCGAGCTAGCCAGGGTGCGGCGAGCTAACCAGGGATCGGCGAGCTAGCCAGGGAGCGGCGAGCTAGCCAGGGAGCGGCGAGCTAACAAGGGAGCGGCGAGCTAACCAGGGTGCGGTGAGCTAACAAGGGAGCGGCGAGCTAACCAGGGTGCGGTGAGCTAACAAGGGAGCGGCGAGCTAACCAGGGTGCGGTGAGCTAACAAGGGAGCGGCGAGCTAGCCAGGGTGCGGTGAGCTAACCTGGGAGCGGTGAGCTAGCCAGGGAGCGGCGAGCTAGCCAGGGAGCGGCGAGCTAGCCAGGGAGCGGCGAGCTAACCAGGGAGCGGCGAGCTAGCCAGGGTGCGGCGAGCTAACCAGGGAGCGGCG
>OZ035830.1:42428270-42515770 GCA_964034765.1 Knipowitschia caucasica
AATAGATAAAACGCCAAGGACATAATTGCGGTAATGGGGAGAAATTAGGACTAATCAGTGCAACGAGGGCCCCCATTTTTCTAATTTTCAGCTCTGTTATAATAAACACAACCTCAATCTGATTCTCTATGTTTTTCTTCCAATTTTTAGTCATGGAAATGTTGTTTTGTCGTTGGAAGAAGTCTGTGTTTTGGCTCGTTTCTCCCAGACTCTCTCTGGTCTCTCTCTGGTCTCTCTCTCTGGTCTCTCTCTCTGGTCTCTCTCTGGTCTCTCTCTCTGGTCTCTCTCTGGTCTCTCTCTGGTCTCTCTCTCTGGTCTCTCTCTGGTTTATCTCTCTGGTCTCTCTCTGGTCTCTTTCTGGTCTCTCTCTCTGGTCTCTCTCTCTGGTCTCTCTCTGGTCTCTCTCTGGTCTCTTTCTGTTCTCTCTCTCTGGTCTCTCTCTGATCTCTGTGGTCTCTCTCTGGTCTCTCTCTGGTCTCTCTGGTCTCTCTCTGGTCTCCCTCTGGTCTCTCTGGTCTCTCTGGTCTCTCTCTCTGGTCTCTCTCCGGTCTCTCTCTCCGGTCTCTCTCTCTGGTCTCTCTGGTCTCTCTCTCTGGTCTCTCTCTGGTCTCTCTCTCTGGTCTCTCTCTGGTCTCTCTCTCTGGTCTCTCTCTCTGATCTCTCTGGTCTCTTTTTGGTCTCTCTCGCTGGTCCGTCTCATTCCAAGGGAGACTTTTCTGCATCTTTTTAAAACAATATAATTTTGCTTTGTCCTGTTGAAAAATCTTGGTTTCAGGCTCAGACTTTTTTGTGTCAAATTTGATCACTTTTTGTTTTATTTTCCTTCACTTTTTGCAGTGTAGACAAGTAAAAAACCACATTATAAAACAAGGAAACGTCATTTTCAAGTGGATTTAAGCTGTTCGCCTCCTGCTGAGCTTTTGGACAACATCTCTCTGTAAATAATTGAACCTAACTTGACTTAATTTGGCGTCACATGCATTATTCAGCCCTTCTTCTTCTCTGTCTTCTTATTTAACGGCTCTCAAACCCCGAGGAAGCTGCTGCGACTACGGTGGCCTCTTCGGGACAAATGTCAAAGTGTTAAAAGTGCTTTGTTGCGTGACCTCCAGGCTGCGGTAAACTAAATCTTTCATTCTTGTTCCTCTGGCTCCGAGTGGCTTCTGTTCCGGTCGCTGCTCAGAAAAATCTCCCCAAATGCACCAAAGCAAACGGTGAATTATGCATTTGGGCTGCGGCTTTCACGTCCAATCACCATCAGGAGAGGACGGAATGAGGAGATGGAACCGGGATCTGAACCAAGAGACGAAACGTGTCCAAGAGTTAGGGAAGTGGAGGTGAATGGATCTAAAAGAGACAAGGAAAAGTCCGACGCACTGTTGATATTAAAAGTGCCTGGTCCTCTCCTGGTCCTGGTCCTGGTCTCCCTGGGGAGGTGTTCTGGGCATGTCCCACTGGGAGGAGACCCGACGGAAGACCCAGGACACAGAGGGACTATGGCCCTGTCCCAATACCCACAATGCACCTCTGCAGCCTACACTCCTCTACGAAGTGTGCATGTGTTTGAAGCAAGGGTTTGAGTGACAGGTTACAGCAGAAAGGCAAAATGGGGACAGTGCAGGCGACGTCATTGACTCGTCAGAGATGGTCATTTTCGACCTAAACTTTATAAAAATTAAAGGTCATTTTGTCTGACGCTGTGGGAAACAAAATGAGTTGCTCCAAACACGTTAAAATAAATGTATATTGGTTATTTGTAATTTTAGATAGCTGTGTAATTTCAAGTTAAATGTGGTTTTCGGGTCAGTTTTTATACATCCTGAGTTTATTGTACTAAGTGTAAAGTTTAAATTGAATGTTATATGAAAGCTTGGATTAAGAAAGTTATGAAATTGTTTCCATAGAATGTCCGTGAATACATTTATGCTCCTTTCCAAGTAACAGCAAAACTTATTTACACACATAGAGCATATATATTTCAAAACTTACACTTAAATGCATTTTCCCAACGTTTTGGTGTTTACCGCAAAGAATTATGGGCAATATCCTTCGCCAGAGTCCGCTTAGACGCCGGCTTCCAACGACGTGTGGATCAAGGGCGCAAAGGGGGCGGGGCCAAAGACCTGCCTGGAGAATTGGGACTGGACCCTACGCATTCGCACCCATCATCAGGAACTAATGAGGGGCGCCAGGTTGGAAGTGCGAGTGTTGGGACTGGACCTATGTCTCTCTCTGGGAACGCCTTGGGGTCGCCTTGAGATGGAGGAGGTGTGTGAGGGGGAAGTCTGGGCGTCTCTGCTCAGACTGCTGCCCCCATGTCCCGGCAAAATGGATGGATTCTCTCCTCTCCTCCTGAATTCCTTAAGTTTCCGTAGAAAGTAGAGATGCTGACGAGTTTTCTTAACGACCTGTTAGTGTTTTTGTCAGAGAGATTAGACAGAGTTAGCCTGGTCGTACCACACCATAGTACAAATGTGGGTGGCACGGTGGCTGAGTGGATAGCACTCTCGCCTCTCAGCAAGAAGGTCCTGGGTTCAAATCCCGGCCGGACCAGGGCCTTTCTGAGTGGAGTTTGCATGTTCTCCCCGTGTCTGCGTAGGTTTCCTCCGGGTACTCCGGTTTCCCCTACCACTAAAAATATGTCCAATAGTTCTGGCATGCGCCTCCTGTACTGGCGAACCCGCTCCCATCTCTGTGTGGAGTGAGAGACAAATGCCCAAAATTAACAATTGTAAACCGCTTTGAGACTCAGATCTGCAGTGAAAAGGCGGTATATAAATAAAAACTTACTTACTTACAAATGACATTTCATACTAAGGTCTGGACGTGCTCCATTGACTCCGTTAACAGGTGGGAGGGGCTAACTCCTTTTGCAGATTGAAACCATTGGATCTGAGTTTACCGTGACGTATGTAGGGCGCCCGAGTCTGTTGTTAGCATTTAGCATTTAGCCTAGCTTTAGCCATCTCCTTTGCCGCTAACGGAGCCCGTGGGGAGTAGCGCCACAATTCTTTCCAGCGATTACATTTACTAAACATTCCTCTTGCTCCGGCTTCAGTTTCTTGATAGAACCAGACCAGATTACTTTACTATCGTATTTTTCGCCATCACCAAACTACAACCTTCCCGTTCGACGCAAACTCTTGACATCTCCCACATTTAACTACAACACCCGCCTCCCGCGCTCTCTGATTGGTCGGTCGAAATTCAACCGAATGTAATCGCAAACACAGGGACCAGACCCAGACGTTACATGCAGGACATGATGATGGACCGGAGAGTACGGATGGATAAGACCAGGCTAAGACAGAGTTAAACCCAGAAACCTGCTTCTCTACACTCTGCACCTGGGAGTTATCGATAACAACAGGCTGAGAACTGTTATGGCTAAAATACCAGCTGTGTATTCTTTTGTTTAAGAGTCCTCTGAGCCCAAAGAGTTCACATGTTTGGATCAGCTGGAGGTAGTTTGGTTTACTGCACTGAACGCTGAGGATGATGTGGTGTCGTCTGTGTCTTTAAAGATCAGGTCAAAGTGGTTCTATCATAATGTGTAATGTTTATTGTTTATTGTTTCTTTATTTGCTGATGCAGTGTGATGTACTCTGTGTATTTCTGTTCTATGTTTTTATTCCTGTGGGAACTTCACAAACTCTTGAAAGATAAACAGTGGTTATAAATATCTCATGTTGTGGTCATGCGGGAGCTGTGTGTGTGTGTGTGTGTGTGTGTATGTCTATGTGTGTGTGTGTGTCTGTGCGTGTGTGTCTCTCTGTCTGTGTGCATGTGTGTGTCTATGTCTGTGTGTTTGTGTGTGTGCCTGTGTGTTTGTGTCTGTGTGTGTGTGTCTGTCTGTCTGTGTATGTGTGTGTGTGTATGTCTATGTGTGTGTGTCTATGTGTGTGTGTGTGTGTGTGTGTGTGTGTGTCTATGTGTGTATGTGCATGTGTGTGTCTATGTGTATGTGCATGTGTGTGTGTGTGTGTGTGTGTCTGTGTGTGTGCATGTGTGTCTATGTGCATGTGTGTGTGTGTGTTGCCTCCTGCTTTGTTAATGTGCTTTACAAATACACTTTTTTTGTACCTTTAACTTATTTGTATTTCCCATTATTATTTCTTCTTTAGTTTCAAATTAAACAAAATAATCTAGATCTCAGAAAAATATATAAAAACACATTTCCATAATAGTTTGTTCAGCCGCATGTTCCCTGCTTCTCCGTCTCACTCTTGCGCCAATCCAATACATCAAAAAAATTCTATCTGAAATATTTCCAAATGAGCCCTAATAGACCATAATGATCTTGAGGTGGAATGAGAGCCACAGGGTTTTATCACTCGACTTCACTGAGAAACGGAGAGAGAGAATACAGACAAATGTGAAAGTAGAATTCTTTATCCCCGGTCGCACATGTGTTTAGTGGTAAGGGAAACCGGAGCACCTGGAGGAAAACCTACACAGCTACAGGGAGAATTTGCAAACTCTGGGTGCCTCTGGGTGGAGCAGGACGGGTCACAGCAGCAGAGGTGGAGTAGCCTCTGGGTGGAGCAGGACGGGTCACAGCAGCAGAGGTGGCGTAGCCTCTGGGTGGAGCAGGACAGGTCACAGCAGCAGAGGTGGAGTAGCCTCTGGGTGGAGCAGGACGGGTCACAGCAGCAGAGGTGGAGTAGCCTCTGGGTGGAGCAGGACGGGTCACAGCAGCAGAGGTGGAGTAGCCTCTGGGTGGAGCAGGACGGGTCACAGCAGCAGAGGTGGAGTAGCCTCTGGGTGGAGCAGGACGGGTCACAGCAGCAGAGGTGGCGTAGCCTCTGGGTGGAGCAGGACGGGTCACAGCAGCAGAGGTGGAGTAGCCTCTGGGTGGAGCAGGACGGGTCACAGCAGCAGAGGTGGAGTAGCCTCTGGGTGGAGCAGGACGGGTCACAGCAGCAGAGGTGGAGTAGCCTCTGGGTGGAGCAGGACGGGTCACAGCAGCAGAGGTGGAGCAGCTTCAGATCCGCTTGGTGAAGTCCTTATTCAAACTGTTTTGTGGAGAAATCATACTGTACTTCTACCTCTTCTCCCGTTCTTTTCTCTCACTGAGGTTTTCCCACTGAACCGATGCAGGAGGGTCTAAGGACTGAGAGGGTCTAAGGACTGAGAGGGTCTAAGGACTGAGAGGGTCTAAGGACTGAGAGGGTCTAAGGACTGAGAGGGTCCAGGACACTCCACATTCAGCCACATTTATTAGGATTCATGGACACTGGTGTCTGCTCCTTCATGGTCCAACGGCTCTGTGTGTTTTTATCGTTGCATTTCCGGTGTTTGATTCTTTGATCTGAGTTGATTAATTCAACAGTTTTGTAAAGTCCTCCGTAGGCCTGTCGCAAAATTCAAATAAATCAATTAATCGCATGATGATTACAATTAGCTCAATAATTTTTATGGCTGCGATAAATTCTATTTGCATGCTTGTTTGTTTTCCTTTTCTCTCTCTCCCTCTCTCTCTCGGGTCAGAGAGCCGCAAAGTGGTCATGGGAACATACAGCCAAAACAGGACCTAAACCAGGACTAAACCAGGACTTAACCAGGACTTAACCAGGATTGACAATGGGGGACTCAGTAGTTGTTCTCATTCAGGCTCTAGTAGTGACTAAACTAGCGCAGCTAGCGTTAGTGTGTTTGCCGATGTAGAAGTACCGTTCAATAATCAAATAAACTTATGGCGCACCTCCGTGAACACATACTGCTGTTATATAAAGTCACCTCCGTGAACACATACTGCTGTTATATAAAGTCACCTCCGTGAACACATACTACTGTTATATAAAGTCACCTCCGTGAACACATACTGCTGTTATATAAAGTCACCTCCGTGAACACATTCTGCTGTTATATAAAGTCACCTCCGTGAACACATACTGCTGTTATATAAAGTCACCTCCGTGAACACATACTGCTGTTATATAAAGTCACCTCCGTGAACACATACTGCTGTTATATAAAGTCACCTCCGTGAACACATACTGCTGTTATATAAATTCACTTCCGTGAACACATACTGCTGTTATATAAAGTCACCTCCGTGAACACATACTACTGTTATATAAAGTCACCTCCGTGAACACATACTGCTGTTATATAAAGTCACCTCCGTGAACACATACTGCTGTTATATAAAGTCACCTCCGTGAACACATACTGCTGTTATATAAAGTCACCGTGAACACATACTGCTGTTATATAAAGTCACCTCCGTGAACACATACTGCTGTTATATAAAGTCACCTCCGTGAACACATACTACTGTTATATAAAGTCACCTCCGTGAACACATACTACTGTTATATAAAGTCACCTCCATGAACACATACTACTGTTATATAAAGTCACCTCCATGAACACATACTGCTGTTATATAAAGTCACCTCCATGAACACATACTGCTGTTATATAAAGTCACCTCCGTGAACACATACTGCTGTTATATAAATTCACCTCCGTGAACAACCATGATTTGAAAGGACTTAAACTTATACCTGTGAAGAAGAGGGTGATGTTGTTCTTGCCCTGACCCTTTCCCTGTGAGCGCTATAATTACTATTTTTATTTTATTTATCTACACATATTACACTCAAGCAAAAAGGTCCACGTCCCAAAAAAAGGCCAAAAACAACATGAATGAAGTGTTTTCCTACATTTCCAACCCGTTTTTTGCTCAGGAGTCGACAAACTGTTTGTTTTTCATTATTAAATCCCCAGAAACGGCTCCTGTGAGACTTATTATGTTGATAATTCTAATGTTTTCATGTGTGTTTTATGTAAATGAGCTGCTGATAAGGCTCAAAGGTGAAGCTAGATGAACATATTCAGGTCGATATTATTGATGTTTGGATTCTCGCTGCACCAAACGAAATGTGAGATAAACACGGCTGCAGTCTCCACAGTCCGCTGGGTTTTTGAGCCTGGACCAGTTTTTGAGTCCTGCCCGGTTTGAACCGGCTCAGTGTGAGAATTGTAAGTTATAAAGGAGTGCGATACAACAAGGGAAAATACTTTAACTTAATAACTTAAATGGAATTATGCAGGTGAACGGCAACGTTCACAAATGTTGTTACTGCATTGATAAAGTTCCTTTTAAAATATCAAGTTGCAAGAAGGTCCTGAAGGTTTCAATACCAGTTAGAATGGGGCCTTTCTGAGTGTCTGCTTCAGTGTCCTCCAGGTGCTCCGGTTTCCCCTACCACTAAAAACAAAAGGGAAAATCCTCCAGCTCTGGTCCGGACCGAGAACATCAAACACAACTGGAGATGGGTCTACAGCCAGATCCTGTCAGACGTCTGAAGCTAAGCAGGGCAGGGCCTGGTTAGTGCTGTGATGGGAGACCTCTGTGAAACACCAGGTGCCACAGTGGGGCGGCTGCGGCTGTAAAGTGCCACACTGCCGTTATGTCCTTAGGCAAGACACTTCCCCCACATCAGAATGAGTCTGGTGTGTGTGTGAATGGTTGGTGCTGGTGGGAGCCGATGGCACAGACTGGTTGCCTCGCTTCTGTCAGTGTGCCCCAGGGCAGCTGTGGCTACAGTAGTAGTTTATCATGACTGGGTTTGGAGAGAAAGAATAATGATGTGAAGAGACTTTGAGAGTCCAAAAAAGCGCTGTATAAAACCAATTCTTTTTTGTTTTCTTCTTCTTTTAAACTAAAATCTCACAATTTATGTTCTGTACTGTTCTATGTGTTACTCTCATTGTGCAGCCCTCTCTATCTTTCTCCTTCTCCAAATGTACAAATACATTTAACTCATATCGTACAGAGTTTGCTGCTACAGACGCTGCTGAAGTTGTTGTTCATTGAATTATTGACGGAGTTAATCCTCGGCTTTCGGCTTCGTTAGTCTGAACCACGGCTGGAGACCACAGATAACAGACCATGTTCTCTCCCTTCCCCTCACCTTCACACAGGTCTATATGGCTTTAGTCTTCATTTAGAGAGATACATCTGTGTTATTGGTAAATATCAGCCCAGAACAGTAGAGTTTACAAGCAGAAGAAGAGTTTGCCAGAATACCATTTGAGATAAAATGTCAGCTGCTTGCGTTTAACATTTTCTTTCATAAACCAAAATACTGAAGTGCGATGAAAATACGTGACAAAGACATATTTTTGTAGATAATTGTTTCTTTCATCAAAATCACAGTTGCTTTTCTCCCTCCATGCTAAATCTCAGAAACGGTATAAACATGTCTCCTTTCTACCCAATTTCTCCTTTTTCAAATTAGACTAAGACAACTCAATATGAAGCTGAAGATAAGGATAAACGGTATTGATCTCACATTAGAGTAATTTACGTGTCACGTTTGGCAAAGATAGAATCATTCAGGGTGCGCTTAAAGACAGGAAGTGTGCAAAACATGTTAAAAAGGTTAATATTCACAGGGGTGCACATAACTATTTCGGTGAGGTTCTCAGATGAGTGCCAGGAGATGGTGTTTGGTTCTCACTCCATTTGTCGCGTGGTTCTTAATCGACATTTTATACTTGCTTCTAGCTAAAGTTTAGATCAGCTCAGATAATCCACACAATCCAAGTCAAATAATGACTCACAGGTCTCTTTCCTAAAAATGCAAAACAAAACAAAAGATCAAACAATGTTCTGTTTGATAAAATGGTGAAGGCAGTGCAGAGCGTATTTACAACGAAATTAGCAAGTTCACACTGATACATAGGTCACCTTTAAGTTTCAGGTTAACTCCTCTGTAACCAGCGGCAGACTGTGCCACACACGGCTCCTGGCCCCTCCCACTGAGCAAATTATTTTGGTTGAAATTACATTACATTACATCATTATACTCTCAAAACATGTACATTTATTTACGCACATCCATGGGCATAATTCCCATTTAACCCACCAGGAAATAGTGTCCTGGTTCGATCCTCGCGCACAGACCCAGAGGAGCGGTAAATGTGTGTGTAAATGTGTGTGTAAATGTGTGTGTAAATGTTTGCTTGAATGTATTTCTGACCCGCACAAGTGTGAACCTTTGGCGAACTAGTAACTGAGGAGAGACAGACGAGAGAACGACTGATGCTGTGGATGTTACGTATGAATGGAACGGGGGGAAAGGGTGCGGGAGTGTGGAATGGCGTTAGTGTGTGCGTGCCGGTGTGTGTGTGTGTGTACGGCATGAAAGTCAGCCTTTAGTATAATACTATGAATTCGCGCACGTAGCTAGAGACGGACCGCTCTGTCACACTGGCATTGCACCACGCCCCCCTCGGGAGGAGCACCCCATTATTTGAGAAGGACAATGGTAGATGTGAAGCACGCAAAGGCGCTTACAAACTCAAGTGATACACATTTCTGATATTTGTCGTACCACTTATGTGCACCCCTGAATATACATTATCTTTTGTACAAGATTTATTATGTAGAATGACATTAAAAGTGACCAAAGTAGAGGTTCAGACTGGAAACTTTATGTGTGCACAAGTCTCCGTCCTCCAACTCATGCTGCTTTCTCACTTGACCCTGCATTGTCACCGAGCTTTCATATCGTGCAGCAACCCTCCTCCTCCTCGTCACCGACCTCGTTTGCCAAGCCGGCTCTTTAACCCTTTTCTTAGCTCCCACCACCAGAGTCTAGCCCCCGGGGATTTCACTTCACTTCAATTTGTTATAGTTTCAATGGTGGAGATATGTGTGACTACATCCGTTAATATTGACAGAGGCCAAAAAAACCAAATTTGCTACAAGCCGAGGGCAGGACTGGTTCAAAGTTTATTAAAACATATTAAAATGATGCATATGACCTCTAGAACCAAAACCTTACACAGTGGACCATATTTTATATCATGATTATATGAATAATTCCATATTTTGTATGGCTCTGTCAGTAGTTTCAAGTGAAAACTTTTTTAAACAGGCTCATGGAGAAAAAAACACACTTCCTTCAAAGTGAAAACACATGTCCTGAACATTAAATGAATAATCCAATATTTTCTAATGGCTTTGCACGGCCGGTTCTAATACTAATCAAATATCATCCCGCTCAATGCTCAATGCTCAATGGCAAAAGCTGATCTGAAGATGTGAAAGAGGCCAAAAATACATGTGTGTAAAAACTAGAGATAGATGTCAAATGTTGTGAGAGTGAGGAACTGGTGAGATGGATTTCATTACACAGTTAAATAAACAAAGTAAACAAAGTCTCCCCTGGCCTGGCCTCCTGTTCACAAGACTGGACCAACCTGGGAAAAGCTCTTACATAATGGAAATACTAATAAAACCTGTTGTCTTTGGTTAATTATGTGACCAAAACATAACATCATCCAATTAGAAGCGCTGTTTTTGGCTACGCTGTGAAATCCATGTGTGGAGTTTGGCTGCGTCTCTGCTGACTAACCCATGAGTCTTTGTGCTTTTAGCAGGTGGCTTGCTTGGTTGTTTTTATTAGTCAAAAATAACGACAAGAAGGATGCACTCTGTCGGGGTTGTCACGTTGCACAATGCGAAGAACAAAAGGGGTTGGAATAATCGTTATTGTGCGAGACGCGTTAAGCTAATTTGTACTTATAGACTTGTCGTAGCATAGTTGTAGAATTGTTCTCTGTTCAAAAGCAGTTGTTGTTTTTAAGCAGGAATTATGGCTCAATAATGTGTGTGCGTGTGTGTTTGGGCCTGTGTGTGTGTGTGTGCGTGTGTGTGTGAGAGTTGTCTTGCCTTTTACCATGGCTAGTAGTTAATGTCCATCCATCCATCCATTTTCTTCCCCTTATTCCATTTCTGGGTCGGGGGTGGCAGTCAGAGCACCAGCCCCTCACTGATCCTCCTGCAGGTCCTGAGTCCACAGGAGCCTTGATCTTTCAGTGGGGGCTTCAGGCAAAGTGGGGTTAAGTGTCTTGCTCAAGGACACAACGACAGCAGACATCAGAGGGAGTCGTGAAGTAGGTCTTATGGTGGACTCGAACCCACGACACGGTGGCTGAGTGGATAGCACTCTCGCCTCTCAGCAAGAAGGTCCTAGGTTTGAATCCCGTCCGGACCAGGGCCTTTCTTTTATTTTTTTTTTTTTTTTTTATTTATTTATTTACACACCAGGTGAACATATACATAGGGACAGTCAATAAGCAAGCAATACAAACAATGTTAATATTAGTTATAGAGAGGACTTTAAAGAAATATATAACTATACCTGTGTGTGTGTGGGTGTGTGTGTGGGTGTGTGGGTGTGGCTGTGTGTGTGTGGGTGTGGGTGTGGGTGTGTGCGCGCGCGGCGGGGTTATTAACCTAAATGGGGGGTAAGAGTGACAGATATATAAGATGTAATACAGTGATAGACGGTATACAGTAAGACCATTTACCAACGGACTACAGAATAAAGAAATAATAAATAAAAAAAAATAAAAAAAAATAAAAAAAAAATAAAATAATAATAATAATAATAATAATAATAACACCAACAACAGTAATAATAATAATAATAATAATGGTAATAATAATAAAGATAAAATAATGATATAAGTACATCAATAAACTAATCAATTAACGAGTCACAATAACAGCAGGACAACAGTAACAATAACAACAGAAAGGAGATTCAACTATATCAAATCATTAGCCTCTTAGAGAATTAAGATGCATACATATACACACATAATTATTATTAATAATAATAGATAACTGTCAACCTATTTATAAAATAGATATATACATGTATACCCACCCATACATACCTACATATAATACATACACATACACACATATATACACATCTATATAGACATATATACACATACATACACACATACATACACATACACACACACACACACATATATATATACAATACACATATATATACACATGCATACACATATATATACAAATACATATATATACACATACACATGTACACCCACATACTGTACATACCCGCACAGTCATGCATATACACCCACACACATACCATACAAACATATTACAATCGATTTTTTCCAGATTATTACAAGTTCCAACATCATATAATGTTGGAACTTAATGGAGGCACACGAAACATATTATATTTTAAAATTGGCTATTGTTTGATGTTATTATTGATATTATTGATGATGTATGGTGTATGGTGACGGACCAGGGCCTTTCTGAGTGGAGTTTGCATGTTCTCCCCATGTCTGCGTAGGTTTCCTCCAGGTACTCCGGTTTCCCCTACCACTAAAAACATGCACAATAGTTCTGGCATGCGCCTCCTGTACTGGCCCCGCTCCCATCTCTGTGTGGAGTGAGAGACTAATGCCCAAAAATAATAACAATTGTAAACCGCTTTGTGACTCTGGTCTGTGAAAGGCGGTATATAAATAAAGATTACTTACTTACTTACGACCTTCAGGCTCAAAGGCCAATGCTCTACCAACTGAGCCACTGTCGCCCCTAGTAGTTACTGTATTGTTTTTACAGTAAACCTTAGTATAATGTGATTTGTGGATTTACCCAGAATGCTCTTGTTTCTGTCTAATTGTGTGTCCTGTGTTGTCAAGGTTACAGCGTCTGGATTAATATAAGGGTTTTACTTACTCCCTTTTCAATCCCTGTAGGAGCTTTTGTTTTCTTGTTTCCTGTGAAAGTTGTATAAGGTTTTGAACATATTTATTCCATTCATGATTTAGGTCGTGGACCCCTAGTGGCCGGACGTAGTTCTGCATAAACACAGTCTTTAGGAACTAGGATTAATAATACTGTAAGTGAAGAAAACTGTGAGAATGAGATGAACATAACGAGTCTGAGAAATGCAACAATAACCAATACTCAGCTTGTGGTTGATGTCACACGTTGGACACAGACATCAGACTCGGATTATCAGATTCCGACATCAGACTTGGATCATCAGACTCTGACATCAGACTCCGACATCAGACTCGGATCATCAGACTCGGACATCAGAATCCAACATCAGAATCCAACATCAGACTCGGACATCAGAATCCAACATCAGAATCCAACATCAGACTCGGACATCAGACTCCAACATCAGACTCCGACATCAGACTCGGATCATCAGACTCGGATCATCAGACTCAGACCATTAGACTCCGATCATCAGACTCGGACATCAGAATCCAACATCAGACTCGGATCATCAGAATCCAACATCAGACTCGGATCATCAGACTCGGACATCAGAATCCGACCATTAGACTCCGACATCAGACTCGGATCATCAGACTCGGACCATTAGACTCGACATCAGACTCGGACATCGCAGGCGTTTTTTCTGAGCTTACATAATTTCGTTTCTGTGTGAGGGTGAGTGGCTTCGAATGCAAAGGGTCCGTCTCAAATTCAGAATCATTTTCTTTGACATTTGCAGTAAAACCACATTGGAATACATTTGCAAAAGTCCCCAGTGTGCACCAGACAAGTATATAAACAAAACAAGAGACTATAAATATATAAAAAATATAAAACATCTGATATAACATTTAATTGGTGGTTTTTGTACAGGATGAATATGATGTGAAACTCTGCAAACTGAATGAAAGAAGCTGCTTATACTCACTTTACAAAAACCAGGAGGAGTTTAATCTCATCGTGCTTCCAGCTCCAACCGATTTCTCTTCTGGCTCCAGTTCACGAATGTCCATGTTTTGCTCCTAAAAAAACCAACATTCAGCATTCACGGACATCGGTCTCTGCTTCTTGTGGACCAAAGGCTCTATGTTTTTGTTGTAGTTTCAGCTCCTGTGCCTGAACCGTCCATTGAATATCTCCATTTTCAGTAAAAGCAGATTGAAAAACATGTTTAAAAGTCCGCAGTGAGCCGCAGACAATACATACATAACTAAAACAAACTCGTAAGTAGAGTAAGTGCCTCAGGCTTGTACATCTCCTCCTCAGCCCGGAGACGGCCCTCACCTGTGTCATTATCACCGACTCTTTTGTTGTTGCGTCCTCGTCTGATGGATGTGTTTGATTAAAGCCTCAAACTGCCGCTGAATCACGGCTCGGCGGGAAAACTCCACAAACTGTCTCCGTAGTCCTTCTTTATACTGCGTTTAATTACAGCTGTCGAGGTGGAGATGGAGGAGCGCGGGTGGTCTGCAGCGCAAATGTTTTAAATGATTAGAGAGAGTAGAAAAAAACAAGACGTACGCTTGTTTAATAAGGCGTTAATTAGTCGCCTAAAATGTCAAACGCTTAATTTTAATCAGCCATGAGGAAGTCGAGATGTTGATGTGAGTTTTATGACTAATTATTATTTGAGGTTTTTCACTTTCTTCCCCACTGGAAATGGTTTTTGAGTCGTTTCTTGCCGATGGCGGGAGGTCTAAGGACAGCGGTGATGATTCAGGACATCAACAATAACAAAAATAAAACATTTAATTATTAGCGCCTTTTAAAACACCCAAGAGCACTGTACAAACATGGTTAAAAACAGGATCGTCCACAGTATTAACCATTTATTGTTCGCTCCTTGACTAAAGCAATGCCATTTTTTTATTCTTAAATGTTATTCTGTTTATTTTTTTTGGTTCTAGACCTTTTTAGCAAATGGTTGGGATTCAGTTTGAGGGTAAAAGTAGCTCAAACCATGTGATATAGATTCCAGTTTCTTGCTTCAAGTCGATGCAGTGACTTAAAAAGTGACCCACCAAATGAGGAAGTCCTCAAAGGGCTGAGGTAAAGGATGTTTTAGAATTTAAGGAAAGAGAGAACACCTTCTAAACCGTGTCCCTGGAATGATTGACAGTTAGAAGGACCAATAGTCTTGATGATCCCGCCCCTTATGGACCGATGGCTCTATGTGTTTTCTATCATTATATTTCAAACTACATTCAAGCAACAAAAACATACAATTAAAAAATAAGCTTCATTTATTTTTAACGGTTTTTGTTGTTTAAATGTAGTTTGTCATAAGATTAATATTACTCGTTTTAGAAGAAGAAGGTCTTATATTTGTCCCACAATGGGGAAATTTCAGTTTGATGCATACACACACACACATACACACACACATACACATATACACACATACATATACACACACACATACACACACACACACACACACACACACATATACACACACACACATACACACACACACACACATCAAGGCAAGCAGCGAACAACACGCTCCATAAAGGCAAAGTGGGTTAAGTGTCTTGCCCAAGGACACAACGACAGCAGACGTCAGGGGAGAAGGTCTCATGTTGGGCTCGAACCCATGACCTTAAGACACTTCATAATCTTATTAGAGAAAAAAGACTGAGTTGTGGGTTTTTAAGCTTGTTTTAAGTTAATTTTCTTATTTCCAGACTTTTCTTATTTAGATAAAATAAGTAACAAGTAAATCATACTTGAAATGTATGTTTTTAAACTAGAATCAAGTCGTTTGAAGCTAGTATTATGTTCAGAAATCTTACGTCATGTGTTCTTGTTCTTGTGGCAGCTCATTTTTATTATTTTAAAGTGATAGTGAAGTGGAGTTTGTCAGAAAGAGAGACAGAGAGGTGCTTGATTTGAAAAAAAAAACGACGCAAGCTCCTCCCCCTTCCTTTCTGATTGGTCTACACCTACGTTTCCGTAACACTTTGAAATGTTAATCAGAGAACACATTATACATATACATTATTAATACACATGCACGGAGGTTTTCAGAATTATTTGTGAACGTTTTAATGAAAAAAATAATGTTTTTATGCACAAAAAAAGCGATCGCGGCAAATTAGGAAGTGCTATTATCATGAATTGCACATTATAGGACACATCTGCAGAGGATCTGATTATGGATATAGGTTCAGTATATAAATGATTATGGATATAGGTTCAGTATATAAATGATTATGGATATAGGTTCAGTATATAAATGATTATGGATATAGGTTCAGTATATAAATGATTATGGATATAGGTTCAGTATATAAATGATTATGAATATAGGTTCAGTATATACATGGGTAACTCAGTGCAGATGTTCAGAATTCTTTGTTCAGTTTTCATGTAGTTCCAGAGCCTAATAGAGGCTCCGCGAAAACAAACAACTGAGCATGAGCAGCTGCGAGCATCAGCGCCGATGATTGACAGCCCTTGGCATGACTCGATTGGTTAACCTCAACGGCACCGTGGATTCTGGACTATAGCTAAGAGTAGGGAAGGCGGGACTTGCCCGTAATATTAGAATTAATAAAATGACTTATTTTATATCAACATTTAAGGCCAGGAGGTCAATTTAACACATTTCCTAAAATTTGTAAATCATTTAGAGTTACAGACTATCACTTTAAGCAGCATTTTACTTATTTCCATATATTATTTTTCTTATATTTTCAAAGTTTTTTCCCAGTGCAGTCCCAGGATGTGGAGGCGTCTCGGGTCAAGTGCAGTTGTTCTGAGCTACATTCACTTTTCATGAGTCTCACATGTCGTTCTGAGCTCTCAGTGAATTAAACATGTCACAGACAGAACAGTGAAGAAGAGTGAGGAAGAGGAGGTGATTACAACAGAGAACAAGAGACTGGGGTCTTCTGGGGTTTTCTCTGCTGCTGTAATGTGTCTGCACGACTCACATTTCCCAAGGTGCATTGCATTATTCCAAAAGTGATTAAGAAAAAATGTGCGTAAAAGTTAGATTCATTACCACAGAGCAGACCATGAAGCAGGATTGAAGCAGCCTTTACCAGCAACAGATCAGGTAAAGGTAAAGGTGCACTTTATTGATCCCCGTAGGACAATTCAATCAATTAAAGGCCCTAGTCTGTCATCATTAAAGGGTCCTAATCTGTCGAAATTAAAGGGCTCTACTCTGTCATCATTAAAGGGCCCTAATCTGTCATAATTAAAGGGCCCTAATCTGTCATCATTAAAGGGCCCTAATCTGTCATCATTAAAGGGCCCTAATCTGTCATCATCAAAGGGCCCTAATCTGTCATCATTAAAGGGCTCTAATCTGTCATCATTAAAGGGCCCTAATCTGTCATCATTAAAGGGCTCTAATCTGTGATTATTAAAGGGCCCTAATCTGTCATCATTAAAGGGCCCAAATCTGTCGAAATTAAAGGGCTCTAATCTGTCATCATTAAAGGGCCCTAATCTGTCATAATTAAAGGGCCCTAATCTGTCATCATTAAAGGGCCCTAATCTGTCATCATTAAAGGGCCCTAATCTGTCATCATTAAAGGGCCCAAATCTGTCATCCTTAAAGGGCCCTAATCTGTCATTATTAAAGGCCCCTAATCTGTCATAATTAAAGGGCCCTAATCTGTCATAATTAAAGGGCCCTTATCTGTCATCATTAAAAGGCCCTAATCTGTCATCATTAAAGGGCCCTAATCTGTAATAATTAAGGAGTCATAATCTGTCATCATTAAAGGGCCCTAATCTGTCATCATCAAAGGGCCCTAATCTGTCATCATTAAAGGGCTCTAATCTGTCATCATTAAAGGGCCCTAATCTGTCATCATTAAAGGGCTCTAATCTGTCATTATTAAAGGGCCCTAATCTGTCATCATTAAAGGGCCCAAATCTGTCATCATTAAAGGGCCCTAATCTGTCATCATTAAAGGGCCCTAATCTGTCATAATTAAGGAGTCCTAATCCGTCATCATTAAAGGGCCCTAACTTGTCAAAATTAAAGGGCCCTAATCTGTCATAATTAAAGAGCCCTAATCTGTCATAATTAAAGAGCCCTAATCTGTCATCATTAAAGGGCTCTAATCTGTCATCATTAAAGGGCTCTAATCTGTCATCATTAAAGGGCCCTAATCTGTCATCATTAATACTCCTGCTTTAAGAAAGTCAGAATGAACCCAAATTAAGATAAAAAACCAGTACATTCATGCTACTATTACCTCACTTTGTATCATTTTTTGCAGTGTAGCTTGAAAAAGTCTTGGTTTCCAGTTTTCTCAAGTCTAATACGTCGGTGTCAAAGTCAATTTCGCGACGTCATCCAGCTAGCACCTTCAGTCTGGTTTGGGTCCGAGTCTCTGTGGGTCCAGGAGGCCTCCAGAACCACACACACACACACACACACACACACACACACATTACAGATAGTTCCCGTGCTCAGATCCATGAATGGGGTTTGCTTGTTCTCCTCGCACCGATCTGAGAAATGAGAAACGACTTTGGCTTTGTCTTGGCTCAGCTCCAGCGTGATCTGTGCAAACACAAACCTACGCAGACTGGAAACTGCAAACGCCTCCGGAATATTCTGGAAAATTATCACTTATTTTTACTTAGAAAGTTGGGAATTTGCTTAAGATAAGGAGGATTCACAAAAGGAATGGAAGGAATCAGCTGATCAGAGATTAAAGCAGGACTAAAGCAGGACTAAAGCAGGACCAAAGCAGGTCTAAAGCAGGACTAAAGCAGGACTAAAGCAGGACCAAAGCAGGTCTAAAGCAGGACTAAAGCAGGACTAAAGCAGGACTAAAGCAGGACTAAAGCAGGTCTAAAGCAGGACTAAAGCAGGACTAAAGCAGGACTAAAGCAGGTCTAAAGCAGGACTAAAGCAGGTCTAAAGCAGGTCTAAAGCAGGACTAAAGCAGGACTAAAGCAGGACTAAAGCAGGACTAAAGCAGGTCTAAAGCTGGTCTAAAGCAGGTCTAAAGCAGGACTAAAGCAGGTCTAAAGCAGGACTAAAGCAGGACTAGAGCAGGTCTAAAGCAGGTCTAAAGCAGGACTAAAGCAGGACTAAAGCTGGTCTAAAGCAGGTCTAAAGCAGGACTAAAGCAGGACTAAAGCAGGTCTAGAGCAGGTCTAAAGCAGGACTAAAGCAGGACTAAAGCAGGTCTAGAGCAGGACTAAAGCAGGTCTAGAGCAGGTCTAAAGCAGGACTAAAGCAGGACTAAAGCAGGTCTAGAGCAGGACTAAAGCAGGAATATGCACCTTGTATCAGTACCAGACTTTGAGAGAAGGTTACTCTAAGTTTGTCAGTAAAGTTTCAGGTTTTAGTGCATGACTCTTCAGCCTTTAGATCTAACAGAAGCAAAACCACGTCCCTCCGTATCTGCCCAAAGCAACAGAAAATATAAATAATATTCTTAAAAAGAATCTTAAATGATTCACAACGATACAACTTAGAAACGAAAGGTTCAGTTTACTTCTAAGATATTAAAGGTGTGAAGTGACTTCCGGCGCCAGCTCCCGCTGTGCAGCTCGTCACTTTGGCTCTCTTCTCTTTCCGACCCTTTCTCTATTTATTTCTTGTAGATGTGCTTTTTTATTTTTATTTTTCGTAGACAAGCGTTTATTTGTGCATTGTGCACACGGGAAGCCTAGCCTCGTGGACTTTCTCACTGGATTAACATGTCTTCGGCACTTTTTTCGGAGTTCTCCGCTCACAGAGCCACAAGACCAGCGTGTCCCATTGTTTACACACGGGAGCAGCTTCTCGGACTTAGAGACTCCGCTTTCCGGCACTCAGAGAAGCCGGTGATCCCCTTGGAGATCCGTAGGAGACGCAGGGGCTCCAGAGGAGGCCGAAAGAGGAAGAAGAGACCGTATCTCCCCTCCATCATCATGGGGAACGTACGGTCCATCTCTAATAAGACTGAGGAGCTGACCGCACTGGTCCGCCATCATAAAGAGTACAGACAATGTGGACTTATGTGTTTCTCTGAGACGTGGCTCTGTGGGAATATACCGGACTCTGTGGTCGCGCTGGAGGGATTTAAACTTGTGCGAGCAGACCGCTGCGCGGAGGGGAGTGGGAAGAGGAAAGG
The DNA here is from genome assembly GCA_964034765.1 of Knipowitschia caucasica. Taxonomy (NCBI): domain Eukaryota; kingdom Metazoa; phylum Chordata; class Actinopteri; order Gobiiformes; family Gobiidae; genus Knipowitschia; species Knipowitschia caucasica. The sequence goes on from OZ035830.1 coordinate 42,447,966, forward strand.
CGGGGGTGTCGCGGTCTACGTGAACGAGCAGTGGTGCATCCCGACGCACGTGCATGTGGTCCAGCGTACATGCACCCAGGACCTGGAGCTGCTCGCTGTGAGCATGAGACCCAGGTATCTGCCGCGGGAGTTTTCACACACCGTGGTTCTATGTGTTTACATCCCTCCGTCAGGAGACGCAGCCGCAGCATGTGAGGAGATGCACAGAACTGTGACCCAGATCCAGACCCGCAGTCCCCGCGCTCTGATTCTGATCAGCGGAGACTTTAACCACGCCTCCCTCTCCGCCACTCTCCCGACATTCAAACAGTATGTCACGTGCCCAACTCGTGGCAATAAGACTCTGGATAATCTGTATGTTAATGTGGACCTACTGTATGTTAATGTACGGGACGCATACGCCTCCTCCCCCCTCCCCCCTCTCGGACGCTCTGATCACAGCCTGGTCCGTCTGTCTCTGGAATACACACCAGTGGTGAGAAGAAATCCAGCGCAGAAGAGGATTGTAAAAGTGTGGAGCGATGATGTGGATGAGATGCTGAGAGATTGTTTTCAAAACACTGATTGGGAAATGATGTTTGCTCTCATGGTGAGGACATGGAGAGCCTGACACACTGCATTACAGACTATATTCTCTTCTGTGTGGATAACACTGTACCAACTAAGAAGGTGCGGTGTTTTTCTAACAACCACCCATGGGTGACCCTTGAGCTTAAAGCCCTCCTGAACCTCAAGAAAAGGGCTTTCATCTCAGGGGACAGGGAGGAGCAGAAGAGGATCCAGCACGAGCTCCAGTGGAGGATCAGGAGGGCCAAGAAGGACTATGGGAAAAAGCTGGAGCAGAAGCTGGCCCAGGGAAACGCCCGCGACGTGTGGAGAGGCCTAAAGAACATCTCCGGCTTTGGACAGAGTGCCAGAGGAACAGCAGATGGAGACCAGCACCGGGCGGACGAATTTAACCAGCACTTCAACCGGTTTGATTCTCCCCCCTCTCCATCTGCCCCCCCTCCCGCCCCCACCTCTTCACACGCCCCCACCTCTTCACACGCCCCCAGCCCAGTGGACACCGCCCAGTGGACACTGCCTCCGGCTGCCCCGGGCCCACCTGCCCCCGCATCCCCAGCCCCCACCTCGGACAGTACACCCCGGTCCTCCCCCCTCTCCATCACACCGGACCAGGTGAGGAGTCAGCTCCAGCGCCTGAAGCTGAGGAAATCCGCAGGACCGGACGGGATCAGTCCCAGGCTGCTGAGGACCTGTGCAGACCAGCTCTCTGGGGTCCTCAGCTACATGTACAACCTGAGCCTCAGCCTGGAGAAGGTCCCTGTCCTGTGGAAGACCTCCTGTGTGATCCCGGTTCCAAAAACAGCACACGCCAAGGAACCGGCTCACTACAGACCAGTCGCACTGACCTCCCACCTGATGAAGACCATGGAGCGGCTCATCCTCACCCATCTCCGCTCCGTGGTCAGCCCCACCCTGGACCCGCTGCAGTTTGCCTACAGACCCAACATCGGAGCAGAGGACGCCGTCATCTACTTCCTGCAGCGGACGCTCTCCCACCTGGAGCCCGCCGGGAGCGCTGTGAGGGTCATGTTCTTCGACTTCTCCAGCGCTTTCAATACCATCAGGCCGGCACTGCTGCAGGGGAAGATGGAGGACGCGGGAGTGGACAGTCTCACTGCATGGACCATCAACTACCTCTCAGACCAACCACAGTACGTGCGGCTGCGCAGCTGTGAGTCTGAGGTGGTCGTCTGCAGCACTGGGGCCCCTCAGGGCACTGTCCTCTCACCGTTTCTCTTCACCATCTACACCTCAGACTTCACACACGACACACACAGCTGTCACCTGCAGAAGTTCTCCGACGACTCCACCATCGTGGGCTGTGTGTCTGAGGGGAACCAACTGGAATATCGGTTGGTTATCAAGGACTTTGTCGACTGGTGTGAGTGCAACCACTTGTGCTTGAACACCAGTAAGACCAAGGAGATGGTCATCGACTTCAGGAGAAAGCCACTTTCCCACACGCTGCTGAACATCCAGGGGGAGGACATTGAGCTGGTGGACAGCTTCAAGTACCTGGGTGTTCACATTAACAATAAACTGGACTGGTCCATAATACAAACGCCCTGCACAAGAAGGGCCAAAGTCGCCTCTTCCTTCTGAGGAGGCTGAGGTCCTTCTGAGGAGGCTAAGGTCCTTCTGAGGAGGCTGAGGTCCTTCTGAGGAGGCTAAGGTCCTTCTGAGGAGGCTGAGGTCCTTCGGAGGAGCCTGAGGTCCTTCTGAGGAGGCTGAGGTCCTTCTGAGGAGGCTGAGGTCCTTCTGAGGAGGCTGAGGTCCTTCGGAGTGAGCAGGCCTCGGCTCAGGACTTTTTATGACTCTGTGGTAGCTTCTGCCATTTACTACGCTGCCGTGTGCTGGGCCCCGGGCAGCACAGAGCGGGACAGAAACAGACTGAACAAGCTGGTCAGGAGGAGGTGAGGGACAGGAGGCCCCTGGACTCTGTGGAGGAGGTGAGGGACAGGAGGCCCCTGGACTCTGTGGAGGAGGTGAGGGACAGGAGGCCCCTGGACTCTGTGGAGGAGGTGAGGGACAGGAGGCCCCTGGACTCTGTGGAGGAGGTGAGGGACAGGAGGCCCCTGGACTCTGTGGAGGAGGTGAGGGACAGGAGGCCCCTGGACTCTGTGGAGGAGGTGAGGGACAGGAGGCCCCTGGACTCTGTGGAGGAGGTGAGGGACAGGAGGCCCCTGGACTCTGTGGAGGAGGTGAGGGACAGGAGGCCCCTGGACTCTGTGGAGGAGGTGAGGGACAGGAGGCCCCTGGACTCTGTGGAGGAGGTGAGGGACAGGAGGCCCCTGGACTCTGTGGAGGAGGTGAGGGACAGGAGGCCCCTGGACTCTGTGGAGGAGGTGAGGGACAGGAGGCCCCTGGAATCTGTGGAGGAGGTGAGGGACAGGAGGCCCCTGGACTCTGTGGAGGAGGTGAGTGACAGGAGGCCCCTGGACTCTGTGGAGGAGGTGAGGGACAGGAGGCCCCTGGACTCTGTGGAGGAGGTGAGGGACAGGAGGCCCCTGGACTCTGTGGAGGAGGTGAGGGACAGGAGGGTGCTAGCCAAAGCCACCTCCATCATGAACAATACCTCCCACTGCACAGGACTGAGGAGGAGCTGAGGAGCTCCTTCAGTCGAAGACTGAGGCACCCTCAGTGTAGGAAGGAGCAGGGCCTTTATCCCCACCGCTGTCAGACTGTACAATAAGTCACTTTAAATGATCACTGTGTGAAAACCTGCACTACTATTGACACTGTTTCCAATTGACACTTGTCACTTTTGTTGTACATAATTATTGTCACTTTATTGTACATATATCCTGCATGTTACATGTTTGCACATTTCCTCCTTTTGCACAATCTGAGTGTCTCTATCCATGCCAAATGTGACATGTACATTTCTCCTCTGTGAGATAAATAAAGCACATCTTATCTTATCTTAAGTTTGGTTCTTAAAAACAGTTCTGTTTCTTCTACAACTGACGGTTTTATACTTGTGTCTTTCTTTTCAAATATACTGTGATTATTCATGATTCTAATCCTTGTGTGACTGTTTCTATCTTGTGTATGAATTGTGTTATACTAATAAACTTGCCTTGTCTTAATTCATCTGGTACAGGATGTAGGACTTATATGACATCGACCACAAACAATCCATGAGTCGTACTTGTACAAATGAGTTTATGATCATTTCAGTCTCGGTTCTGATTTCCCAAACCGTGCTATCTCTGAGTTTGATGAGTCTGGCACATATTGATCCAGGAGCAGATGGGGAGAGTGTAAAGTGTAGGGCGGCCCAGTTGGGTCTGAAACTCTGTGGTAGAGTGGGCCGCTCTCAGAGAGCTGTAAACTGTTGGAACAGATGGAACGGGACAGAAACACACAAGAAACACACAAAGTCTTTAAGGACTCTGGGAGATTGACACACACACACACACACATAGGGACACAGACACACACACACACACACACACATACACACAGACCACACACACAGAGGGACAGGGACACACACACACACACTCATACATACGCACACAGAGACACACACACAAAGGGCACACACATACACGCACACACACACACACGCACACACACAGATAGATTTACAAATACACTATCCCTCTTCAGACACCGAAGGAAAGGCAAGTTTATTAGTGTAGCGCAGTCCACACACAAGGCATCTCAAAGTGCTTAAACAGCAAAACTTCGTCCATGAGCTCTTTCCTATTGGGCTTCAATGAGCTAGCACGTTAGCATCTATATCAGGGGTCACCAACCTGTTTGAAACCAAGATCTACTTCTCAGGCACTGATTAATGAGAAGGACCAGTTTGTTACACATTTACATAAATTGCCAGAAATAACCAATTTGCTCAATTTACCTTTAACTCTATGTTATTATTAATAATTAATGATATTTATCTTTGTGGAAACACTGATCATCTTAATGATTTCTCACAATAAATATATGTAGAGACAGATAAATATCAATATGCAACACTTTATTTTTATATTTTCTCCAAGTTTTTCATATTGAACATTTTCAAATAATCATTTCTTGTGAAATAACAATATCCCATTTTAACAATATCCCATTTTAACTATAGCCACGAACATTTTTTATCAAATCATGAATTACTTTGGACCATGTTTGTACAAATAATAACTCATGTAAAATACAAAAGTCAACTCTCGCATAAATAAATCCTGTCACACTGATGATCTCACAGGAGTTTAAACAGAAGCTTCTTTCTCCTTCAGAACAAAAACAAAGTGAAGCTGTTTGGGATCATTACATGTGTTTCTACTGTAGGTTTATGTGACCGTTCTAAACTCATCGTTTCAACTCATTTAACTGTGATGCTGTGAATAAAGACACAGTTCTGTTGGAAACATAGTTATTATTAAAGTGTTTTCAGCACAAACAGCAAAACAATAATAGTGGTAAATATCTGCGACAAACATGAACTATTTACGAGTGCAGGAGGAAAGCAACAGACACAGCTACGAACAGTGCAAAACAAACGACTGCACAGTTTATAAGTTATATATATGTTAGATACCAGTTTATTTATTTGCGATTTGCAGTAAAAAAAAAAAATATATATATATAAGTAATATATAAGTTATATATTAGGGTTGGGCGATATTTTTTTTGTACCGGTATAAGTAAATTAAATGATAAGAAAATGCCTTATACCGGTGAAAACGATCATTTAACACTGAAAACAGCAAGCAGAAGACACGTTTGTGTGCGGCGCACTTTGATGATGCGTCTGCGCGACACGTGTAGCAGAGCGGCGTGCAGGGACAACAACAACAGAGCAGAGAGCAAACATGGCTGAGGGCGGCGGTGAAGACCATGGTGAAGACATTGTGCCAAAACGCGGAGCTACCTCAAACATATGGGAGTAGTTTGGGAACTAGATAAAAAGAAGCAATTGTGTGTAACTATCGACAGTGGATCTAATGTGAAAGCAGCTGCCCTAAACAATCTCTCTCTCTCTCTCTCTCTCTCTCTCTCTCTCTCTCTCTCTCTCTCTCTCTCTCTCTCTCTCTCTCTCTCTCTCTCTCTCTCTCTCTCTCTCTCTCTCTCTCTCTCTCTCTCTCTCTCTCTCTCTCTCTCTCTCTCTCTCTCTCTCTCTCTCTCTCTCTCTCTCTCTCTCTCTCTCTCTCTCTCTCTCTCTCTCTCTCTCTCTCTCTCTCTCTCTCTCTCTCTCTCTCTCTCTCTCTCTCTCTCTCTCTCTCTCTCTCTCTCTCTCTCTCTCTACTCTCTCCTCAGTTCCTCTCTCTCCTCTCTCGTCTCTCTCTCCCCTCTCTCTCCCTCTCTACTCTGTCCTCTTCTTCTCTCCATCCATCCCTCGTCTCTCTCCTCCTCTCCAGTCCTCTCCCTCCTCCGCTCCTCTCCTCTCTCATCTCCTCTCTCTCTCTCTGTACTCTCCTCTACTGTCCACCTCTATCTCAACCATCTCTCCATCTCCTCTCTTCTCCTCCTCACGCCTCGCTCCCCTCTTCTCTCCTCCCACCTCTCCTCACCACTCCCCCTATCCCTCTCGTCCAGCTCTCCTCCCTCCCCCCTCTCCTCTCTCGATCAGCTTCTCTCACCTCGCTCTCACCCCCCTCAACTCCCTCTCTCCCACTCCTCTGCATCCTCTCTCGTCGCTCCGCACATCAACTCATCTTCCTCGTCTTGGCTCTTCCTCCATCGCCTTCAGCTCTCTTCCTCACTCACGCCTCTCACTCCCTCTCACCCTAACACTCCTGACCCATACCCCATCCTTCGCGGCAGGTCAGCACCATCAGCAGCCCAATCACTCTTCACTCACTGCTCTCACCTCGGGACACAAATCTCCTCCGTCCTCTACATCCAGATCATCTCACCCCTCTCCATTCAACAGCATCACTCTCAGGACGACACACGCGCATCCTCTCCCCCATCACTCTCACCTCCCCACTCCTCAATCCCCAGCCATCCATCTCCGGCCTACGAGTCTCGAACCTCGCACTCGTCGAACAATCTCCATCCGCCCGCGCCATCATCCCGTCCTTCATCCCAGTCCGCCACTCCTCCCCTCATCATCTCATTACCCCCTCTCCTCTCGTACCTCTCTCCCGCCTCTCCCCTCACTAGGGCATCTCCGATCTCTCCTCTCGCCCCCCCCCCCCTCCCTCTATCCACCTCTTCCTCTCTCTCTCGGCTCAGTCTCCCCTCCCATCTCCTCTCATCCCCTCATCTCCTCTCACCTCTCCCAACGCTCTCCTCACAACCCTCTCTCTCGCCTCTCTCCCCCTCTCCTCCCTCTTCCGTTCGTCGTCCGTCCTCGATCTCCGGAGCCTCAACTCTCCCCTCTCGCCAACTCATCACTCCACATCTGCTCCTCGCAACAGCCACGTCATCCCCACCCAGCTTCATCGAACCTCGAATCCCCTCTCACCCTCCGGGATCTCTCTGAGCTCTCGTATAGACTCTCACTCAGCCTATCAAACTCCATCCCTCTACTCACTCCTCGCCTACTCCGGGCTCCCCTCCGTCCCCACTTCTGTCTCATCCACGCCGGCCCGAGAAACCTCCTCTCCACGATCACACACACCCCGTCAATCGCCCTCCGTCTCGCCCACCTCCACTCAACGCCTTCCCCACTCCAGAGCTTAATGACCTCGCCTTCCTCGCCGTCCGCCCCTCGCCCATCCTACCTCTACTCTCACCTCCACCCCACTCACGTCTCGTCCTCTTCTTTCTCAATCTCTCCTCCTCCTCCCTAGGGAGTCATCCTAGTCATCCACCCCTTCTCCTCGCGTCCGACCCTCACTCGCTCTCCTCGATTCCTCGTCTCTCATCCCGTCACACTCCCCTTACCCCTCTTCCCTCTCCACTCTCTCTCTTCTTCTAAAGCCATCCTCTATCTTCGCAACGACTCATCCTCGACACTCCTCCCTCCGTATCCTCCACCCTCATCGCCCCATCCTCCCTCCCATCCCGGTACTTCTCCCTCTCATCTCTCTCATAGTGCCATTGTAAGCATTAATTTACTGTTTACCACTGTATTCATTCTTACTTTTTTACAACTTCAGAATGCAGTGTTTGACTATAGATCCATTTACACATGGCAACACTTAAACCGAGAGACATGAGCTCTTCAATCAGTATACCTGGGACAAGACAATTAAAAGCAGAGCTATAATCAATGAACAGCATTCTTGTAAGGGCAAACCAGGGACTGTACCATACTATTAGGTACCATCGTGACTCTACACATGACTGATAGTAGCATTAGGTACCATCATGACTCTACACATGACTGATAGTAGCATTAGGTACCATCATGACTCTACACATGACTGATGGTAGCATTAGGTACCATCATGACTCTACACATGACTGATGGTAGCATTAGGTACCATCATGACTCTACACATGACTGATGGTAGCATTAGGTACCATCATGACTCTACACATGACTGATAGTAGCATTAGGTACCATCGTGACTCTACACATGACTGATAGTAGCATTAGGTACCATCGTGACTCTACACATGACTGATAGTAGCATTAGGTACCATCATGACTCTACACATAGACCGATAGTAGCATTAGGTACCATCATGACTCTACACATGACTGATAGTAGCATTAGGTACCATCATGACTCTACACATGACTGATAGTAGCATTAGGTACCATCATGACTCTACACATAGACCGATAGTAGCATTAGGTACCATCATGACTCTACACATAGACCGATAGTAGCATTAGGTACCATCATGACTCTACACATGACTGATAGTAGCATTAGGTACCATCGTGACTCTACACATGACTGATGGTAGCATTAGGTACCATCATGACTCTACACATGACTGATGGTAGCATTAGGTACCATCATGACTCTACACATGACTGATAGTAGCATTAGGTACCATCATGACTCTACACATGACTGATGGTAGCATTAGGTACCATCATGACTCTACACATGACTGATAGTAGCATTAGGTACCATCATGACTCTACACATAGACCGATAGTAGCAGTGACGTAGGAAAGGAGCGCACCCTGCACTCAGCAAACATCTGACTGGACGACTGTGTCTGGGATCTTCAGGATCCTCCTCACTGAGTCATAGGAAACTGTTCACCTCTGCAGACTGACTGCTGTAGCTCCGCCACAGTTGGTTTGTGAATAAAGGAGCCCAAAAAGACTGGAACAAGGAGGTTTTTACATTCACACACATGTTAGACTTCCTAACCAGCATGTTAGATTGACTATACAGTTTACATCTCTATCTGTGACGTCACTGCGTGTGTAATGCCCATTAAGACCAGGACAACTGGATTTAAGAACAGTTTTTACACTTTCAAATGTGACAGAACATAATGTACACTAATGAGTACGTGCTTTTTCATGCAATGATTCTAATTTTGTAACATAAATTTACAATGATAAACACGAGTTGAAAGTTTAAAATGTAAAGGAACAAAAAAGAGATTTGTAGATTAGTTATTATTAATTTTATTGCATTGACATAAACACATCCATCTTTGCAGATCACTGGTACCGGCCAGGACCAGCTGGAGAGCTTTGCAGATCACTGGTACAGGCCAGGACCAGCTGGAGAGCTTTGCAGATCACTGGTACAGGCCAGGACCAGCTGGAGAGCTTTGCAGATCACTGGTACAGGCCAGGACCAGCTGGAGAGCTTTGCAGATCACTGGTACAGGCCAGGACCAGCTGGAGAGCTTTGCAGATCACTGGTACAGGCCAGGACCAGCTGGAGAGCTTTGCAGATCACTGGTACAGGCCAGGACCAGCTGGAGAGCTTTGCAGATCACTGGTACAGGCCAGGACCAGCTGGAGAGCTTTGCAGATCACTGGTACAGGCCAGGACCAGCTGGAGAGCTTTGCAGATCACTGGTACAGGCCAGGACCAGCTGGAGAGCTTTGCAGATCACTGGGACAGGCCAGGACCAGCTGGAGAGCTTTGCAGATCACTGGTACAGGCCAGGACCAGCTGGAGAGCTTTGCAGATCACTGGTACAGGCCAGGACCAGCTGGAGAGCTTTGCAGATCACTGGTACAGGCCAGGACCAGCTGGAGAGCTTTGCAGATCACTGGTACAGGCCAGGACCAGCTGGAGAGCTTTGCAGATCACTGGTACAGGCCAGGACCAGCTGGAGAGCTTTGCAGATCACTGGTACAGACCAGGACCAGCTGGAGAGCTTTGCAGATCACTGGTACAGGCCAAGGCTGGGAGTAGTGTGAAGTCTGAAACCTTTACCTGCTGCACACCCAGTGAGATCTAAAACAGAAAAGTGGGTTTAGAACAGACATAATTATTACTTGTTATAACTTAACTATCTTATAAAGTCAGCAGAAGAGAAATAGTAACCACCAAACAGAAAGATGCTCTGCTAGTCTTCTATCAGGACAGGAACTCAAGCTGAACATGAGCCCAGTGGCTTTGACTGTTTCAAACCTGCAGTCTCTCTGACTGTTTCAAACCTGCAGTCTTTCTGACTGTTTCAAACCTGCAGTCTTTCTGACTGTTTCAAACCTGCAGTCTTTTTGACTGTTTCAAACCTGCAGTCTCTCTGACTGTTTCAAACCTGCAGTCTTTCTGACTGTTTCAAACCTGCAGTCTTTCTGACTGTTTCAAACCTGCAGTCTCTCTGACTGTTTCAAACCTGCAGTCTCTCTGACTGTTTCAAACCTGCAGTCTTTCTGACTGTTTCAAACCTGCAGTCTTTCTGACTGTTTCAAACCTGCAGTCTTTCTGACTGTTTCAAACCTGCAGTCTCTCTGACTGTTTCAAACCTGTAGTCTTTCTGACTGTTTCAAACCTGTAGTCTTTCTGACTGTTTCAAACCTGCAGTCTTTCTGACTGTTTCAAACCTGCAGTCTTTCTGACTGTTTCAAACCTGTAGTCTTTCTGACTGTTTCAAACCTGTAGTCTTTCTGACTGTTTCAAACCTGCAGTCTTTCTGACTGTTTCAAACCTGCAGTCTTTCTGACTGTTTCAAACCTGCAGTCTTTCTGACTGTTTCAAACCTGCAGTCTTTCTGACTGTTTCAAACCTGCAGTCTTTCTGACTGTTTCAAACCTGTAGTCTTTCTGACTGTTTCAAACCTGTAGTCTTTCTGACTGTTTCAAACCTGTAGTCTTTCTGACTGTTTCAAACCTGTAGTCTTTCTGACTGTTTCAAACCTGTAGTCTTTCTGACTGTTTCAAACCTGCAGTCTTTCTGACTGTTTCAAACCTGCAGTCTTTCTGACTGTTTCAAACCTGCAGTCTTTCTGACTGTTTCAAACCTGTAGTCTTTCTGACTGTTTCAAACCTGTAGTCTTTCTGACTGTTTCAAACCTGCAGTCTTTTTGACTGTTTCAAACCTGCAGTCTCTCTGACTGTTTCAAACCTGCAGTCTTTCTGACTGTTTCAAACCTGCAGTCTTTCTGACTGTTTCAAACCTGCAGTCTCTCTGACTGTTTCAAACCTGCAGTCTCTCTGACTGTTTCAAACCTGCAGTCTTTCTGACTGTTTCAAACCTGCAGTCTTTCTGACTGTTTCAAACCTGCAGTCTTTCTGACTGTTTCAAACCTGCAGTCTCTCTGACTGTTTCAAACCTGTAGTCTTTCTGACTGTTTCAAACCTGCAGTCTTTCTGACTGTTTCAAACCTGTAGTCTTTCTGACTGTTTCAAACCTGTAGTCTTTCTGACTGTTTCAAACCTGCAGTCTTTCTGACTGTTTCAAACCTGCAGTCTTTCTGACTGTTTCAAACCTGCAGTCTTTCTGACTGTTTCAAACCTGCAGTCTTTCTGACTGTTTCAAACCTGCAGTCTTTCTGACTGTTTCAAACCTGTAGTCTTTCTGACTGTTTCAAACCTGTAGTCTTTCTGACTGTTTCAAACCTGTAGTCTTTCTGACTGTTTCAAACCTGTAGTCTTTCTGACTGTTTCAAACCTGTAGTCTTTCTGACTGTTTCAAACCTGCAGTCTTTCTGACTGTTTCAAACCTGCAGTCTTTCTGACTGTTTCAAACCTGCAGTCTTTCTGACTGTTTCAAACCTGCAGTCTTTCTGACTGTTTCAAACCTGTAGTCTTTCTGACTGTTTCAAACCTGCAGTCTTTCTGACTGTGTCAAAGCTGCAGTCTTTCTGACTGTTTCAAACCTGCAGTCTTTCTGACTGTTTCAAACCTGCAGTCTTTCTGACTGTTTCAAACCTGCAGTCTTTCTGACTGTTTCAAACCTGCAGTCTTTCTGACTGTTTCAAACCTGCAGTCTTTCTGACTGTTTCAAACCTGCAGTCTTTCTGACTGTTTCAAACCTGCAGTCTTTCTGACTGTTTCAAACCTGCAGTCTTTCTGACTGTTTCAAACCTGCAGTCTTTCTGACTGTTTCAAACCTGCAGTCTTTCTGACTGTTTCAAACCTGTAGTCTTTCTGACTGTTTCAAACCTGCAGTCTGAGGGCTCCTAGTTTCTCTTCATAAGCCTGAAGCATCTAGCTCTAACTACTGTCCCTCGACAATAATTGAGAATGAAGCAGAAACAAAGCACAATTGAATGGTTAAGGTACATCTAGCATCACCTTTTATTTACTAAAATTTAGCATGATTACTTTCACCAATACACAAACATATCATGTTCTTATATAATATGAAAGTCTATAACATACATTTATAATAATAAAGCACCCAAATTAGGTGCATTTGTTACATGTGTAAGTGTTTCATGTATGTGCTTAAGCTAAATGTGTTGTAGCTAATGCTAACTTAGCTGTTAGCGCTAGTTGCTAAGTTATGTCTTACCTTGACACTTGTGTATATATTTTTCATCGAAGAACCCCTTCTCTCTTGAATCTGAGAATTCTCATCTGCGATGGTCTCTGCAGCAGCGAACGAAGAAGCTGGTAATCTGACTGATGTTGAGGAGAGTTTTAAGAGACATTTCTCCTACAACCAGCGCTAACGTGCGATCCAAGCACCTGGAGGCGACACTTCCTGGTCTCGTGACAAACGCGCACTTTCGAATCACTTCCGGGGGACGTTTGTGTTTCAAAGGAAAATCGCAAAATGTAATTTAGACGGTCATTATTGGTTTACTGCATTTTCGTTTTAATTGGATCCACAGAAAACAAAAAAACAAACCAATATTTCAATTTTGCATTAAATTCAAATATTGAGAATCAAAAACATCCCTTGTTATTCGTTTTTTCAATGTTGGTTTTATTTAGAAAATCAAAAGAACGAATGATACACGGATTGAACACGCATACACACACACACACACACACACACACACACACACACACACATACTGTATATCTAAACCATATTTCCCTCTGTATTCATGAGCAGAGTAAACAATCATATCCAGTCTGTGGGTTGGGCCTGAGGGGAGAGACACAAACCACCGGAGCGAGGATGGAGACCGTCGGCCATGATCTTTTACATACAACTCCTGAAGCGGTGTCACCTGCCAGTCACACACAACTCTGAAAATTGCGCTAAAGCATTAACTGAAGCCGCTGTATAAAGTTCATTACATCTCCTTATGTTCTGACCATACACTGTAAATATTAACAGATGTAATCACACCTATCTCCGCTGTTAAAAACAATGTACCATCCCTTTTGCTTTCTATGGGGAGTTTCAAAATGGCCGCGGGGGCTGGACAATGTGAAAAAACACATTAGCGCTTGTGTTAGCTGCAATAGCCCCATTGATTTAAAAAGTGCATTCAAAAGTCCACAGCGACTAAACTAGACTGGTCCAAAAAATGTATACTCCACTCACAACATCTGGAACGAAGCCTTGGACCAAGAACCACTTTTGGACCAGGACCCACTTTTAGACCAAAACCCACTTTTGGACCAGGACCCACTTTTGGACCAAGAGCCACTTTTGGACCAAGAGCCACTTTTAGACCAAGACCCACTTTTGGACGAAGAGCCACTTTTGGACCAAGAGCCACTTTTGGACCAAGAGCCACTTTTGGACCAAGACCCACTTTTGGACCAAGACCCACTTTTGGACCAAGACCCACTTTTGGACCAAGACCCACTTTTGGACCAGGACCCACTTTTAGACCAAGACCCACTTTTAGACCAAGACCCACTTTTGGACGAAGAGCCACTTTTGGACTCACTAAGAGCCACTTTTGGACCAAGAGCCACTTTTGGACCAGGACCCACTTTTAGACCAAGACCCACTTTTAGACCAAGACCCACTTTTGGACCAAGAGCCACTTTTGGACCAAGAGCCACTTTTGGACCAAGACCCACTTTTCGACCAAGACCCACTTTTGGACCAAGACCCACTTTTGGACCAAAACCCACTTTTGGACCTAGAACCACTTTTGGACAAAGAGCCACATTTGGACCAAGACCCACTTTTGGACCAAGAGCCACTTTTGGACCAAGAGCCACTTTTGGACCTAGAACCACTTTTGGACCAAGACCCACTTTTGAACCAAGAGCCACTTTTGAACCAAGAGCCACTTTTGGACCAAGAGCCACTTTTGGACCAAGAGCCACTTTTGGACCAAGACCCACTTTTGGACCAAGAGCCACTTTTGGACCAAGAGCCACTTTTGGACCTAGAACCACTTTTGGACAAAGAGCCACATTTGGACAAAGAGCCACTTTTGGACCTAGAACCACTTTTGGACAAAGAGCCACATTTGGACAAAGAGCCACTTTTGGACCAAGAACCATTTTTTGACCATCCTGTAAAGAGATTTTTTGAGAGGAAAGAAGACGCCATACAAAAGCATTGGGTAATTCTCTTTCCGGGTACACCCCCCCAGGCCCGTGAGTGAGATTTCAGCATGTCTAAACTCACTACCGTTTATCGACTTGAAGATTGGAACTGAAATACTACCTCGTTGTTGCATCTCTTTCACTCGGCCTTAGGCACTTTGACCATAAAACTAGCCCGGTCTAACCATACCATCGTACTCATTTCATTTTATACTAACGTCTGGATTTGTCCATTGAGCTTTGTTAACAGGTGGGAGGGTTTTTTGCAGATGGACTATGCTCAAAGTATTTTTATATGTACTAATTTGAATCCATTGTCCATATTTAAAAATGTAGCTCGCGAAAATTCAATTTAGAAGACGTCAGCCAAAGCTACCCCCTCCGGGCCGACTCACATCCTCAGCCTATCGCGCAGCAAACGCCCCCTTCCAATCACACCGTGCCGGACAGACCAGCCGCTTAAAAGCGGAGCAACTCCCACTTACGGCCTCCCGAAGCCTCGCATGCTCCTGAAGCCTTGCAAAGAATCGTTCTGGAGGAATCGCTTTCGTCTACTCTCACTTACTCGTGCGTGTCCCTGCTGCCCTCTGTCTTGCTGCGTGTGGTCTGCTCCTCCTGTGGCTGCACCTGCTGCGGGTCTCGTGCTGTGGTCCGTGGGTCTTTGCCGCTCTCCTCCTTTGCGGGCTCTTTCTGCGGGTTCGCCGCTGCTCGTCTCGTCGCGGCCTGCTGCTGCATACGGCCGGTCTGGCCCGGTGCGGTGGGAGCCGTGCGCATCCCTGCCTCCTCGTGCCGGTACGGCGTGGTCCCGTTGTGTTGTCCCTTGTCTTCTGGCGTTGTGGGTAAGTATGAGATCCGCGGACGGTTTATTCCCCTCGCATTGTCCTGCAGGCTCAGCTGGCCCCGTGCTGGTGGGCAAGCTTCAGTTTAAAGCCCTCGCATTGTTCTGCAGGCTCTCTCTTTAACCAAGCTCCGTCAAATCTTTCACTCTGACTGCAAGCTCCGTTTAATCCCTCACATTGGACTGCAAGACCTCAGTTTTAATCCTTCACATTGGACCGCATGCTCTCAGTTTTAATCCCTCACTTTGGCCTGCAGGCTCTGTTTAAATCCCTCTCTGGACTACGAGCTCTGTTTAAATCCCTCTCTTTGGACTGCAAGCGCTGTTTAAATCCCTCTCGGACCGCGGCTCCCAAAATGAATCCCTTACATTGGTCTGTGAGCTCTCAGGTTAATCCCTCACGGAACTGTTATATCTGGAACTGTTGTACCGTATCTGGAACTGCTTCATATGGAACTGCTTATATATGGAACCGCTATATTGGAACTGCTTCTATGGTACTGTTATACCTGGAACTGTTATGCAGTATATGGATCTGCATATATGGTACTGCTTATATCTGGAACGCTATATATTAAAAATAAATAAATGAATAAATAAATATAAATAAATATAAATAAATATAAATAAATATAAATAAATGTAAATAAATATAAATAAATATAAACAAATATAAATAAATATAAATAAATAAACATAAATAAAAATAAAAATAAATAAATAAATTAAAAAAAAAAAAAAACAAAAAAAAAAAAAAACCTGCAGGCTATGTTGGATCCCTCTCACTGGACCGTAAGCTCTCAGTTTAAACTCCTCACTTGGACTGCGGGCTCAGTTAATCCCTCACTTGGACCGTAAAACTGTTAAATCCCTCACACTGGACTGCAGCTCTCGGCTTAATCCCTCACTTGGACTACAAGCTCTCAGTTATAAATCCCTCTTTGGGACTGCGGGCAATGTTGAATCCCTCTCTCTGGACTACAAGCTCTCAGTTTAATCCCTCACCTCGGACTACAGGTCGTTTAACTCCCTCACACCGGACTGCAGGCTCTCAGTTAAACGCCTCACTTGGACTACGGGCCCGGTTTTAATACCTCACTCTGGACTGCAAACTCTATTTAAATCCCTCACATTGGACTGCAAGCTCTGTTTAGGTCCCTCGGCGTCTCGTGTCCCGCAACCTCTTCCCGGCTCTCCGTGAGCCCCAAGTCGGCACGCGGCTCGGGCGCGGGAGGTGTCCGCGTGCTGCGTCATTGGCCCCTTCTCTCCGTCTCGCTCTAACCCGATGGGCATCGCCACCCGCAGGCACTCCAGGAAGAAGCATCTCATGCTCGTCCTCTCCTGTCCCCGCTCCGGGCCCGCCCGAGCATCAACGGCCCCTTCCCTCCAGCGCCCCTCTCTTGCGGAGGCGCTGTGCTGGATCCTGCTAAATTATGTACGGCTCCCCTCCGTCCTGCATCTCCTCGATGACTTTCTCGTGGTAGACCCACCCTCGGACGGCTCCGGGAGCTCTCTCCGCAACCTCAAGCTCGCTTTCTCCGCCCTGGGAGTCCCCCTCTCCGAGGAGAAGACCACAGGCCCGCCACAGCTCTAGAGTTTCTCGGCATCCGCCTCGACACGCGCGCCACGGAGGCCTCCCTCCCGCTGGACAAACTCGAGCGCATCCGCGCTATCTCCCGGTCTGCCCTGTCATCCCTGTCACTTTCGAAGCGTCAGTTGCTCTCCCTTCTCGGGCATCTTGATTACGCCATCCGCATAAATCCTCAAGGTCGCTCCTTCATCTCCAGACTCCTCTCCCTCGCCGGCTCCGTCTCCTCCCTCAACGACGCGGTCTGCCTGGCCGCGGGGTGCCGCTCCGACCTGGCGTTCTGGTCCCGCCTGCTGAGCCGCTGGAATGGCGTCTCCTTTTTCTACAGCAACGTCGTCCTATCCTCGGACGCCCTGCGGTTCTTCACGGACGCAGCCCCGTCCGTGGGTTTTGGGGGATTCTTTCAGGACCAGTGGTTCGCCGGGCCCTGGCCCGACGCCTTCCCTCAAAACATCTCCTCCGCGCTCCACGAGATATATCCCGCGACCGTAGCCTGCGCGCTGTGGAGCCATACGTGGCAGAGGAAAAGGATTTCCGTGACGTGCGACAACCTCGACATTGTCGAAATAATCAACAGAGGTCGTTCATCCTCTCCCCAAATCATGACTTTTCTTAGACGTATCACATGGCTCTCAGTCCTGAACAATTTTATTATCACTGCTCGTCACGTCCCTGGTCACCTTAATTGTCTCGCTGATTCTCTCTCTCGTTTCAAATTCCAGGAGTTCCGACGCCTCTGCCCTTCTGCCAACCCATCGCCATGCCAGATCCCCTGCATGGAATCCCTCGCCCTGGACTAGTCCCTCCGTCTCTTCGCCTCCTCATCTCCTCCGCGGCATCCTACATGAAGATGGGCCTCTCACCTTCCACACTGAAATCATACAGTTTCGCTTGATCCAGATGCACTACACTCGCCTCCGCTCACGGAAAGGAGATCTCAACGGACCGTTATTTCTCACTCTCGATAACCTCCCGATGTCCTCCAACATGTTCAGAGCCCAACTCAAGTCTGTACTGCTGCTTTGTAACCTGTCTCCCCATCTCTACACAGCTCACTCCTTCCGAATAGGCGCCGCCACGCGTGCCGCGTCCCTGGGTCGCGGCAGCAGTTGGGCCGCTGGTCATCATCGGCCCTCTCCTCATACATCAGGCCTGACACTCCCTATCCTCGCAGCTCAGCGCCTCTTGGCATCTCCATAAATCACTCGCAAAACTCCTGGTGGCGGCAGCAGCTGAGTATCCGCTATAACGGTCACAGCATATAACGGTCACAACACATAACGGTCACAGCATATAGTGATAGCGGTCATAGCGTTAGTGATAGCGGTCATAGCGTCAGTGATAGCGGTCATAGCGATAGCGGTCATAGCGTCAGTGATAGCGGTCATAGCGTCAGTGGTAGCGGTCATAGCGTTAGTGTTAGCGGTCACAGCATAGCAAAAAATGGTTAGCGCATAAACGGTTCACAGCATAGAGATAGCGGTCACAGCATAGCGATAGCGGTCACAGCATAGCGATAGCGGTCACAGCATAGCGATAGCGGTCACAGCATAGCGATAGCGGTCACAGCATAGCGATAGCGGTCACAGCATAGAGCAGCCACGACGTCTGTCCCCTGCAAACCAGGCTGCAAAACTCCATCAACTCACACAGCCTTTTTGGGGATTCTACGCGCCCCAGCGCAGGAGCCTCCCCGAACTGAAGGCCGCACCGGGGCCTAGGGCGCCAAACCACCTTTCATTAAAATACTCAAAAGCATTCTTGTTTCTCGTCTCTCCAAATTGAAATGTAGCTCGCGAAAATTCAATTTAGAAGACGTCAGCCAAAGCTACCCCCTCCGGGCCGACTCGCATCCCCAGCCTATCGCGCAGCAAACGCCCCCTTCCAATCACACCGTGCCGGACAGACCAGCCGCTTAAAAGCGGAGCAACTCCCACTTACGGCCTCCCGAAGCCTCGCATCCACCGCCTCCCCTCCTCCTCCTCTTCACCCTGCCTCCAATCTGCCTCCAAATCTGCTTCACGCTGCCAAAACGCCGCCACCAGTACCTAGGCCCCGGGGGGGATTCTACGCGCCCCAGCGCAGGAGCCTCCCCGAACTGAAGGCCGCACCGGGGCCTAGGGCGCCAAACCACCTTTCATTAAAATATTCAAAAGCATTCTTGTTTCTCGTCTCTCCAAATTGAAACGTAGATGTCTCTGGGCAGCTCTAGTCTATGAACAGTTTGGGGATAAAAACATATGAAGTTACTCAGCAGAAATACTTGAATAAATCAAAGTTCTGAATCCTCCGTAGGCCTTTGCTCATGGCTCCAGTCCCGTCCCTCTCTGCTCAGAGGATCCAGGTTCATCTAAATGCTAATTGCTCTACACGTTGAGTCCTGTCATGGGGCTCCTCTCTCCAATTAATCCAAGAAGCTTTGGAAGAGGTTTTTACCAAATTGCACTCATTTCTGCAGTCGAACTTGAGCAATGTGAGAGTGTAAGAAAAAGTGTTGGGCCATTTCATGAACTTCAAGAGCTGTTTTTCGCCCAATAATCACCGGTTAAAGCTGGAAACGTAACTTTTTTTCACAATAAGTAATAGATATTGTTTGTCCCAACGAAAAGAGTTTTGTAAAATGCCAAAAACATTGAGCTGTCGTTGGCGTACTTGTGTTAGACAGAGCCTAATGAGACACTGTTTGATGCTTTGGGCTGAGAACTGATTGGCTCCAGGCAAGTATTAACAAAATCATTGGAAATCCCAGAATGCAACATGTTCACGCTGTAACGTTATGATGAGAAAAATCTACATATGTAAGAATAATGTTGAAATCTGCAATTTTTTTGGGTGTTTTGTCAAGATTGCCTACAAACTCTGGTCCATGATCATTTCCTACATGTACGTCTGGTCTTACCATGTGTAAACTCTGGTCCATGATCATTTCCTACATGTACGTCTGGTCTTACCATGTGTAAACTCTGGTCCATGATCATTTCCTACATGTACGTCTGGTCTTACCATGTGTAAACTCTGGTCCATGATCATTTCCTACATGTACGTCTGGTCTTACCATGTGTAAACTCTGGTCCATGATCATTTCCTACATGTACGTCTGGTCTTACCATGTGTAAACTCTGGTCCATGATCATTTCCTACATGTACGTCTGGTCTTACCATGTGTAAACTCTGGTCCATGGTCATTTCCTACATGTACGTCTGGTCTTACCATGTGTAAACTCTGGTCCATGATCATCTCCTACATGTACGTCTGGTCTTACCATGTGTAAACTCTGGTCCATGATCATTTCCTACATGTACGTCTGGTCTTACCATGTGTAAACTCTGGTCCATGGTCATTTCCTACATGTACGTCTGGTCTTACCATGTGTAAACTCTGGTCCATGGTCATTTCCTACATGTACGTCTGGGTCTGATCCTAGTGGCTGCAGTTTCCTCGGTTGAATCCCCTCCGACCAATCAGAGAGCGGGGGAGGCGGGTGTTGTAGGTCGTGTCGGTGACGTCAAGAGTTTGTGCTGAATTTGCTGGTTGTAGTTTGTCGGAGAATGTGATAGTAAAATAATCTGTTCTGGTTCAATCCAAATATCAAGAAACTGAAGCCGGAGCAAGAGGAATGTTTAGTAAATGTCACTGAAGCAAAGATGTTGTGGCTCTACTCCCCATGGGCTCCGTTAGTGGCAAAGGAGATGGCTAAAGCTAGGCTAAAGGCTAAAGCTAGGATAAATGCTACGTAAACGTCACGGTAAACTCAGATCCAATCGTTTCAATCTGCAAAAGGAGTTAGCCCCTCCCACCTGTTAACGGAGTCAATGGAGCAAATCCAGACCTTAGTATGAAATGAAATGAGTACAATGGTGCGGTATATATATACATATATGAACCTATGGACATTACAGACCACTCAAACGAGCTCAAATCATCCTAAAAAAATGTTCAGAGGCAAAACGAGAAAGGGAAAAACTTTGGTTAAAAGCTCATGAAAGTAAACGTTGCAGAATATGATAAATCTTCCAGAATATCTTTAAATAACTGGTTTAAATTCAGTCTGAGTCAGAGTTGTTCCACACAGACTGAGAGAGAGAGGGCACATTTCCATACTCCTCTAAACTTTTTATTAACAAATCCATCATTGCCACAAGCAGAAAGAAGAGGGAGACACCACAAAGTCAGGACAAACCATTGTGTAGTGATTATTATATATTTCTGCTGGATTTGTTTTGTCTATTGCAGCATTCTTTGTGTTATTGCTTTTTGAATTTCTAATCTCTGACTCCAACTCAGTTTAGACCTGACCGGGTGATCACAATTCATCAAAATAAGACCTACTTTTACTGCCACCATTCTGCTGTTTTCTACCTTGGATTGTATCTGATTTGGTTCAAGTCATGATTAAGAATATATAGAAAGATGTTCTACTTCCGGGTGGATTATCAAGACGATTGGTCCTCCCAGCTGTCAATCATTTAGCTTTAAGTAATGGTCATGTCATGTTTTTCACATTGTGTTGGAAGGAAAAATACTTATAGACTTCAATTACCAGTTTAAACATGGACTTATACAAACACACATCTGCCACTTGTGTTTCTCATGTAGTAAAGGTACAGTGTATTTATATATTAGTATGTAGGTAGTAAATGTGTAGTGTATTTATATATATTAGTATGTATGTAGTAAATGTACAGTGTATTTATATATATTAGTAAAAAGCACTATATAAAACCAATGCATTATTATTATTATTATTATTATTATTATTATTATTATTATTATTAAGAGTAGTATATATTGTTGTCTACTTTGTGAAAAGTTTGGGGCATAGTTTTGCTTCTGTCAGTTCATTCTGTCTGTATTCTCTGCCCACGCAAACCCGGTGCAGTCACTTTTACGACCACCTGACCGCAGATGACTTCTCTTTTACGGGCGTTTCATAAACACCAACTTTTTACGGCCGCGATAAGGAACTCCGGCGATAGTCCGGCGACACTCGGGATTCTCAGGCAAAGATTTACGACTTTTCTCTCAAGACTTTACATCTGAGCGCGTGTCGTGGCACTCACTAACGTTTAGCAATAAGCCCCGGTCCCTGTGTCTGAGCCTGACCTTTCCCTGTCTCAAAAGAGTGTGTTACTGCAGGTTTGACGGTGTGTGTCTGTGTGTGTGTGTGTGTGTGTGTGTGTGTGTGTGTGTGTGTGTGTGTGTGTGTGTGTGTGTGTGTGTGTGTGTGTGTGTCTTTGTGTGAGCTCTGCAGAGGTGAGTCACAATGGTGCTCGGCAATAAAGCCAAACCTCAAAGGACCGAGAGCAAAGATCACCAGAAGAACCAGAGATGGGCAGGTAATTGCTCTGCTGAGGACAGGCCAAAACAGAAAATACTTTTTTTATGTTATTTTTAATTTACAGCTGTGGATTGTGTTTGTCAAAGCAGAGAAGATAGAACTCGGTAAAGAAAACAGACGTTTCACATGTGCATTTATCTATATATATCTTCTCAGTGGTTTTAACAGAAGGGAGCACATCTCCCCTGTGTTAGAGTCCCTCCACTGGCTCCCTGTAAGCCTTCTCTGTATGAGCTTCTAAGGTTTGGAATGCCAGAAAACAGAGACACCAGAGAGACGAAAGAGAGACCAGAGAGAAACCCAGAGAGAAACCCAGAGAGAGAGCAGAGACGGACCAGAGAGAAACCAGTGAGAGACCAGAGAGAAACCAGCGAGAGACTAGAGAGAAACCAGCGAGAGACCAGAGAGAAACCCAGAGAGACCAGAGAGAAACCCAGAGAGAGAGACTTTTCCCAAGGAAATTATGCAGGGGATACAAAAGATAAGGTCAGCGACAGAATAATGAATTAGAATCGTTAGACCCAACATGATCATTAGACCCAGCAGAATCGTTAGACCTGCTCCCAACCACATCTTAGCAGACCTTAAATGTGTTAATGAGTTAGCCTCAGGATCAGGGGGTGTGTTTAACCACATCCAGAGCTTATTAATCTCCAATTTGCGCCTGAGCTTTCATTTCCTTAAGAAAGTTCATTGGATTAAGAACAAAACTTTGTGAAAACCTGCAAACTGAGGCATGGGTTTGGTATTGTAACTGTTTTAACAATGTACTTTTTGCTTATATTGTAGGGCGACCTTGGGTGTCCAGAAAGACACTTAAGAAATAAAATGTATTATTACATGCATCAGTCCTTGTGTAAAGCGCTTTGGGTGACCTTGGTCTGTAAAAATGTGCTATATAAATAAGTAAACATTAACATTAACACCTAAAAGTCTCCAGCATCGACCCGTTTCCTGGTAAACACATAACTGACATGTGACGGCGGCAGTCTTCCGCACATGTGAGCACAAAGGCCGCTATAATACGGTATAATTCTATAGAAGCCGTTTTTCTCAGGTTTTGCACAACAATATAAGCTCCTCCCCCTCTCTCCTATTTGCTCTTTGTGATGTGGTGTTTGCGGATCTCTATCTCTCTCCATTACTGGGTCAGGACCTTCGTGTCGGACCAGAGCTGGATCAAAACACGAGCTCAGCTGCTTAGTTCCAGGTCTGTGTCCTCGATGCACACACGCTCTCGCCCAGAGGTAAACATAGAGGTTCGTGGAAAGAGCAAAAATGAAACTACAAGAGCCACCTCCAGCTCAAGTCGCCTTTTAAACAGCTGATTGGAGACCGGTTTTATGTATTTTTATTGTATCTATATTTTATACCTTGTGTTTCGGTGTTTTTATGTTCCCCACCGGTGCTCTGTCTGCAAATTAAGTACCTCGTGGATAAATAAAGTTATTAGAATTGAATCTAATCTACTGCATGGTTTCGATGAAGGCTCTACATCAGGGGTCTCCAACTTTTATCGACTGGAGACGTTTATGAAACAGAATTGGCGGAGAGCGACTCCTTTAGCAGCTGTAAAACAATTATAGTCCATAGAATAACTACAGCTGATCATGGAGAACACACATGTGAAATATATTAGAATACACGAAAAAAACAACAGAGTCATATCACTGCAAAAAGTGAAAATATGGACAAGTATAGTTCAGTATATATATATTTTTTACTTTTTTACTCAAGCAGCTGAAGATACTTTACATAAGATTACTTTTTATTAATATTTTTTTTCTTCTTTCTTGATCCGCAGGCAGATAATTTTGCTTGAAACAAATAAGTGTCCTCTAATAGTGACTATTTTTCCTTTTTATGGAGCAACTTTCTGCAGTGATATATTTTAATTTGAGCTCATTGTGACTGAGCTCAAGATTTTCAAAATTATCTTGTTTTGAAAATATACAAGAAATGTCTGGAATTTATCACCCCGTATTTTATCATTTTTTGCAGTGTAGGTAAAGTTTCTCTGTATTAATGGAAAGATGTGTGGTTAAAATAGTAAGTAAGTAATGTTTATTTATATAGCGCCTTTCACAGACCCGAGTCAAAGTGGTTTACAATTGTTATTTTTGGGCATTTGTCTCTCACTCCACACAGAGATGGGAGGGGCCAGTACAGGAGGCACAGACCTATTGTACATGTTTTCAGTGGTAGGGGAAACCGGAGCACCTGGAGGAAACCTACGCAGACATGGGGAGAACATGCAAACTCCACTCAGAGAGGCCACTAACCACTCACTCGCAAAAATAGAAATGTAATGACTCAAAAGTGAATAATTTCTTAAGCATTCTTGAATCCTTTGGGGAGCTACCTGAGATAGGATGGTCAGTTACTGCTGGCGAGCTACTGCTGGCGAGCTATTGTTGGCGAGCTACTGCTGGCGAGCTACTGCTGGCGAGCTTCACCACAGGTTGGGAGCCCCTTGCTCTCTATTGATAGCTTTCAAATGGCAATTTCTACAAATACAAGGTCTGTTTTTTCAGGTCTTGAACATCACACAACATTACAGTCAAGAGCTTTAACCGACAGAGCAGCAGTGTACTTCCATCTGTGCCAAAATGCCTGTGCTAAATCGTCCGTGTACGACTGACAAAAGAAAACAATCAAGGCTCAAACTGTGTGTGTGTGTGTGCGCGTTTTTGTGTGTGTGTGGCTGAGTGTATGCGTGTGTGTGTGCGTGTGTGTGTGTGTGTGTGTGTGTGTGTGTGGTCAGGGTCCGGTCTCCGTAGTAACCGTCTGCTTGTCTCTCGTCACAATTGGGTGTTTTCCTGCAAATGTAGTGACAGGGAGAGAATGAAAGGCAGAGACCGGACTGTATCTGTCTGATCCGTGACCTATAACATGTGTCTGATCCATGACCTAAAACATGTGTCTGATCCATGACCGATAACATGTGTCTGATCCATGACCGATAACATGTGTCTGATCCATGACCTAAAACATGTCTGAGACGTCTGAGACTGTGAGGACCAGGGTCTGAGACTGTGAGGACCAGGGTCTGAGACTGTGAGGACCAGGGTCTGAGACTGTGAGGACCAGGGTCTGGGACTGTGAGGACCAGGGTCTGGGACTGTGAGGACCAGGGTCTGAGACTGTGAGGACCAGGGTCTGGGACTGTGAGGACCATGAGACTGTGAGGACCAGGGTCTGAGACTGTGAGGACCAGGGTCTGGGACTGTGAGGACCAGGGTCTGGGACTGTGAGGACCAGGGTCTGAGACTGTGAGGACCATGAGACTGTGAGGACCAGGGTCTGAGACTGTGAGGACCAGGGTCTGAGACTGTGAGGACCAGGGTCTGAGACTGTGAGGACCAGGGTCTGGGACTGTGAGGACCAGGGTCTGGGACTGTGAGGACCAGGGTCTGAGACTGTGAGGACCAGGGTCTGAGACTGTGAGGACCAGGGTCTGGGACTGTGAGGACCAGGGACTGAGACTGTGAGGACCAGGGACTGGGACTGTGAGGACCAGGGTCTGGGACTGTGAGGACCAGGGTCTGAGACTGTGAGGACCAGGGTCTGGGACTGTGAGGACCAGGGTCTGGGACTGTGAGGACCAGGGTCTGGGACTGTGAGGACCAGGGTCTGAGACTGTGAGGACCAGGGTCTGAGACTGTGAGGACCAGGGTCTGAGACTGTGAGGACCAGGGACTGGGACTGTGAGGACCAGGGTCTGGGACTGTGAGGACCAGGGTCTGAGACTGTGAGGACCAGGGTCTGAGACTGTGAGGACCAGGGTCTGAGGCTGTGAGGACCAGGGTCTGGGACTGTGAGGACCAGGGTCTGGGACTGTGAGGACCAGGGTCTGAGACTGTGAGGACCAGGGTCTGAGACTGTGAGGACCAGGGTCTGAGACTGTGAGGACCAGGGTCTGGGACTGTGAGGACCAGGGTCTGGGACTGTGAGGACCAGGGTCTGAGACTGTGAGGACCAGGGTCTGAGACTGTGAGGACCAGGGACTGGGACTGTGAGGACCAGGGTCTGAGACTGTGAGGACCAGGGTCTGGGACTGTGAGGACCAGGGTCTGGGACTGTGAGGACCAGGGTCTGAGACTGTGAGGACCAGGGTCTGAGACTGTGAGGACCAGGGTCTGGGACTGTGAGGACCAGGGTCTGGGACTGTGAGGACCAGGGTCTGAGACTGTGAGGACCAGGGTCTGGGACTGTGAGGACCAGGGTCTGAGACTGTGAGGACCATGAGACTGTGAGGACCAGGGTCTGAGACTGTGAGGACCATGAGACTGTGAGGACCAGGGTCTGAGACTGTGAGGACCATGAGACTGTGAGGACCAGGGTCTGAGACTGTGAGGACCAGGGTCTGGGACTGTGAGGACCAGGGTCTGGGACTGTGAGGACCAGGGTCTGAGACTGTGAGGACCAGGGTCTGAGACTGTGAGGACCAGGGTCTGAGACTGTGAGGACCAGGGACTGGGACTGTGAGGACCAGGGTCTGGGACTGTGAGGACCATGAGACTGTGAGGACCAGGGTCTGAGACTGTGAGGACCAGGGTCTGAGACTGTGAGGACCAGGGTCTGGGACTGTGAGGACCAGGGTCTGGGACTGTGAGGACCAGGGTCTGAGACTGTGAGGACCAGGGTCTGAGACTGTGAGGACCAGGGACTGGGACTGTGAGGACCAGGGTCTGGGACTGTGAGGACCATGAGACTGTGAGGACCAGGGTCTGGGACTGTGAGGACCAGGGTCTGGGACTGTGAGGACCAGGGTCTGGGACTGTGAGGACCAGGGTCTGAGACTGTGAGGACCAGGGACTGGGACTGTGAGGACCAGGGTCTGGGACTGTGAGGACCATGAGACTGTGAGGACCATGAGACTGTGAGGACCAGGGTCTGAGACTGTGAGGACCATGAGACTGTGAGGACCAGGGTCTGAGACTGTGAGGACCAGGGTCTGAGACTGTGAGGACCAGGGTCTGAGACTGTGAGGACCAGGGTCTGAGACTGTGAGGACCAGGGTCTGAGACTGTGAGGACCAGGGTCTGAGACTGTGAGGACCATGAGACTGTGAGGACCAGGGTCTGAGACTGTGAGGACCAGGGTCTGGGACTGTGAGGACCAGGGTGAAGGGTTTGTTGTTTACAGCTCCACAAATCACCAAAATGACAATAAAGGGTCATATTTCTCGCCTCAAATGTTGTTAAAAGTAACATTTGTGCCCTATTTATTGTGTTATTGATCAGAACTATCATCTCAGACGTGGTTCTGTTGGACCCAGAGTGACTCCACCGTCGTCAACAACCTTTATCCTCCTCATTGTTGAAAAAACTGGACTCTTTCAAACACTACAAAGCGTACGCTGCATTTAAAAACTTTTTCACTCAAAATAAGAGTGATATTAAGCCGCAAAAAGCTCCTGTGTGCGTTTTCCCGCATCTCCCATTCTATTTGATAGGAGAAAAATACTTCCTGTCCTACGGCCCCATGCCCCGCCCCCTTTGGTCACTTGGTTGCAACCCAGCAATAACATGTTTTATCTTCTTGATAGAGTCAGGGTTAATCTCAAACTCTACACACACAGGACTGAAGACCAAAACACAATCAATGTATTTAAGACTGGACTCACTTTAAAGTTTGGTTTAGATATGATAAGATAGAGATCCTTTATTCGTGCCACAGTGGGGAAATTTCAGTGTTGCAACCATAGACTGTATATATTAATGGACAGAGTCACGCCTATCTCCGCTGTTCTAACTAATGGGCCAAAAAATGTGCTCTACTGGAGCAATCCAAAATGGCCGCGAGTGGTCCCGCCCACAAGAAAATGGTGAAAAAACGCAGCCGGTGCAGCTCCATTCATTTGAACGAGAGACTTCAAAAATCCACAGCGACTAAACTAGAGTGGCCCAGAACACTCAGCATTGACACACATGTGGAACGGAGCTTTGGGCCAAGAGACAACTTTTGGACCATCCTGTAAAGACGTTTTCCAGAGGTCTGCCAATGCTATATGTTAGCATTGGCTAATTCTTCTTCTGGGTCCACCCCCACAGGCCCGGGGTGGTACTGCAGCATGTCAGCGCACGTCATTTTGGCCACTTTTGAACTGGGACCCTCCCCCACTGGTTGCAGCGCACAAATATATCTATATATAGTGTAAAGTTATATACATGTGGGGGCAGAGTAATTATGTTACTTTCTTATCGAATGTGGGCTTATACTACTACTGCAACTGATACTACTACTACTACTTCTACCGCTACTACTACTACTACTGCAACTGATTCTACTACTACTACTGCAACTGATACTACTACTACTACTGCAACTGATACTACTTCTTCTACTACTGCAACTGATACTACTACTACTACTACTACTACTACTGCCACTACTACTGCAACTGCCACTACTACTGCAACTGATACTACTACTACTACTTCTACCGCTACTACTACTACTACTACTTCTACTACTACTACTACTACCGCTACTACAACTACTACTACTTCTACTGCTACTACTACTTCTACTGCTACTACTACTGCAACTGATACTACTACTACTACTTCTACCGCTACTACTACTACTACTACTACTGCTGCTGCTACTGCTGCTTCTACTACTACTACTACTGCTACTACTACTACTACTACTGCTACTATAACTACTACAAATACTAATACTACTACTACTAAAGTTGTCTACTATGTATTTTGCGTCAGACAGAACTATTGCTTCATATTCGCAGTAAAACATGTAGAAGTCCACAGTTACAGCATAACTACCTGTAAGTATTTGTGACGTACATTATAGAGTAACACTGCAGTAGTACGTGTGGCGTGTATCTTTGGCCCCAGAGAGAAGCCGGTGATGATCCCATTTGTTTACACGGCCGAGCGTCCAGAGAGAGTGGCCGTAAAGGGACGCGTGATTACACCGTTAAATCATTATGTAAGAAATGGAATGTACCAACCCAAACATCCCCGTTTGGTATTTAGATTAGACCAACAGAAGTGACCAGAGTCGGAGCAAAGTGGAGTCACAGAAGCCAAAAGTTACAGCCTCAGTCCTGGATCTACAACCTCAGTCCTGGGTCTACAGCCTCAGTCCTGGATCTAAAGCCTCAGTCCTGGGTCTACAGCCTCAGTCCTGGATCTACAGCCTCAGTCCTGGATCTACAGCCTCAGTCCTGGGTCTACAGCCTCAGTCCTGGGTCTACAGCCTCAGTCCTGGATCTACAGCCTCAGTCCTGGGTCTACAGCCTCAGTCCTGGGTCTACAACCTCAGTCCTGGATCTACAGCCTCTGTCCTGGGTCTACAGCCTCAGTCCTGGATCTACAGCCTCAGTCCTGGATCTACAGCCTCAGTCCTGGGTCTACAGCCTCAGTCCTGGGTCTACAACCTCAGTCCTGGATCTACAGCCTCTGTCCTGGGTCTACAGCCTCAGTCCTGGATCTACAGCCTCTGTCCTGGGTCTACAGCCTCAGTCCTGGATCTACAGCCTCAGTCCTGGGTCTACAGCCTCAGTCCTGGGTCTACAGCCTCAGTCCTGGGTCTACAGCCTCTGTCCTGTGTGCGGGTGTCATCTGATTTTTCCACTGAAAAAAAACAGAAGAAATTGCTGTGTTTCCATGGGGTGGCCTGCAGGGGGCGCTTATCTGGGAAAGCCTTGATCCACCTCCGCCTCATTCCAGTGATTGTTTCAAAGTGTCCTCCTTTATATGAGACACAGTTGGAACATGAACAAACTCTGGTCTTTCTCTATTTGTGCGGTTGCTACAAGCGTACACCGCACACAAAGATGCTTCTTCTTCTACTATATCTCTGTGTATAAACCACTTCTTCTTCTACTATATCTCCGTGTACAAACCACTTCTTCTTCTACTATATCTCCGTGTATAAACCTCTTCTTCTTCTACTATATCTCCGTGTATAAACCACTTCTTCTTCTACTATATCTCCGTGTATAAACCCGGCAGACAGCACCGTGGTACGTCACGTCTTGTCCTACGTTTGTTATTCGCGCCACTGCCCTGACGTCAAATGGAACCCAAGAATACTTGATTCCCCTGTCACGCCCATATTTGGCAGAGGACAGAGCAACAAAGACAAACAGGAGAGAAAGGAGTCAGAGCTGCACCTGTGGGAGACGAAGGGGGAGACGAAGGGGGAGGCTCAAAATAACCAGAGACAGATCCTGATCCTCCCCCAGCTCTGGCCCTTCTGCTACCTCACCCTCTGCCTCACCCTCACCCTCTGCCTCACCCTCTGCCTCACCCTCTGCCTCACCCTCTGCCTCACCCTCTGCCTCACCCTCTGCCTCACCCTCACCCTCTGCCTCACCCTCTGCCTCACCCTCTGCCTCACCCTCTGCCTCACCCTCTGCCTCACCCTCTGCCTCACCCTCACCCTCTGCCTCACCCTCTGCCTCACCCTCTGCCTCACCCTCACCCTCTGCCTCACCCTCTGGCTCACCCTCTGCCTCACCCTCTGCCTCACCCTCACCCTCTGCCTCACCCTCACCCTCTGCCTCACCCTCTGCCTCACCCTCACCCTCTGCCTCACCCTCTGGCTCACCCTCTGCCTTTGGCCCTAAGGGCTAAAGCTAGATTTTATACTAGCTTCTTTATTCTGCTAAAGCTAGAGATGTTATACTAGCTTCTTTATTATGCTAACGCTAGTGATTTTATACTAGCTTCTTTATTCTGCTAAAGCTAGTGATTTTATACTAGCTTCTTTATTATGCTAAAGCTAGATTTTACAATAGCTTCTTTCCACAGTGAGAAGAATAAAGGATCTCTTCAAACTAATCTCATTTCGTGGTTGGATGACAATAAAAACTCAAAGCTACATCTTGGTCTTGTGTCTCAGTTTCTGGTTTGATTAAACATAAATCTTCAGTCTTTGCAAATGGAACTCGAGCCCGAAATAGCGTCTGCTGCGTTCATGTAACTCCGGGAACGAGGTGATCTGCTGTTTCAGGCTCTTCCATTTCTCTGACGCAAAGAAATGTCAAACAAAAGACCGGAAATTAAAACACGAGAGGAAAAATCTGCTCTGAGAGAATTTATCCTGATGCCAGAGCTTCTGGGATCAACTGTGCAGACCGAGATATCTATTTCTCAGGAGCCACCAGTAGCTCGCCACCCCCCTCCAGGTAGCTCGCCAGAGGATTTAGAAATGAACAAATCAAGGAATGAACTTAATATTTCAGATTGTATTATTCATTTTCATTATTTAATATTGTAAATGCACTGTCTCTAGTAACACATGTGCAATGATAAATTTACTTTACCCATTATCAGGCTCGTTCACACCAATATATCAACAACAAAAAATCCCAGGGCGTTTAAAGGAGTAGCTCTCTGCCTTTATTGTTCCAGGGCGTTTAAAGGAGTAGCTCTCTGCCTTTATTGTTCCAGGGCGTTTAAAGGAGTAGCTCTCTGCCTTTATTGTTCCAGGGCGTTTAAAGGAGTAGCTCTCTGCCTTTATTGTTCCAGGGCGTTTAAAGGAGTAGCTCTCTGCCTTTATTGTTCCAGGGCGTTTAAAGGAGTAGCTCTCTGCCTTTATTGTTCCAGGGCGTTTAAAGGAGTAGCTCTCTGCCTTTATTGTTCCAGGGCGTTTAAAGGAGTAGCTCTCTGCCTTTATTGTTCCAGGGCGTTTAAAGGAGTAGCTCTCTGCCTTTATTGTTCCAGGGCGTTTAAAGGAGTAGCTCTCTGCCTTTATTGTTCCAGGGCGTTTAAAGGAGTAGCTCTCTGCCTTTATTGTTCCAGGGCGTTTAAAGGAGTAGCTCTCTGCCTTTATTGTTCCAGGGCGTTTAAAGGAGTAGCTCTCTGCCTTTATTGTTCCAGGGCGTTTAAAGGAGTAGCTCTCTGCCTTTATTGTTCCAGGTCGTTTAAAGGAGTAGCTCTCTGCCTTTATTGTTCCAGGGCGTTTAAAGGAGTAGCTCTCTGTCTTTATCGTCCCAGGACAGTAGCTCTCTGCCTTTTTCGTCCTGGGAAAGTAGCTCTCTGCCATCATCGTCAAGATTTAGGGGCTGTAAAACTAAGAAATCCAAATATCTCTAAACTACTGTTATCAGTTAAAGAAGTATTGAAAAAGAGCAGTTTATGATTATGACGGATTAGGGCCCTTTAATGATGACAGATTAGGGCCCTTTAATGATGACAGATTAGGGCCCTTTAATGATGACAGATTAGGGCCCTTTAATGATGACAGATTAGGGCCCTTTAATGATGACATATTAGGGCCCTTTAATGATGACATATTAGGGCCCTTTAATGATGACAGATATAATGGCCCTTTAATGATGACAGATTAGGGCCCTTTAATGATGACATGTGCCCAAACAGGTCAAATAAAAATAGAATGGTCCCATATATTGAGAAAAATAAATGATTTAACATTAACCGATGTCTCCCGGTCCCAAAACCCTTATAACAATGCTGTCAACACTGTCACCAACCTCCAGTATTTTACTGTTATTGATTTTGCTACTGCATTTTCTGTAAATCCCCTGGAAGAGGAAAGCATGAAGATTACTTCTCAATACTCACAGGGTCCAAAACTGCGTTTACACCCGTCGTTCCCCATGGGACCTAAATGCTCCCCGGGCATTTTTAATCAGACTTTTACGCTCTGCAGAGATGAGTTGGATGCTTCCGGAGGGCGGTGAACACCTACATATGTGACGATCTCCTCCTCTCCTCGATAACGAGAGCAGGCCTGTCTAACAATGCCACTAGGGGACACTAATCTTCTTACATCAAAAGGATTTAAGGACCTTAGGAAAAGCTACAAATGTTGCAGGCCTGCGGTGACCTTCCAGGGACGTATTGTGTCTGGAGGATCCACAAATATTGTCTCCAGAGCACAGAGATGCTATTTTGTCATATCCCAGACCCCCCTGGTGGGGGACATGGTTGTCCTTACCAGGGTCGTATAGGCTATAAGCAGACACAATGAGGCAGATTTTGCAGACAAAATATAAACCCTTTAAGAAGCTTATAGTTAAATGAACATGGCAAATGAGAAACACAAGGCTAAACTGAATAGGGACAGAGATGAGTTAGGCACCGTTTATCTCACTCAAACAGGACCTAATCCACTCGGCTCATATGGCATCACCAATTATGCTCACCCGTTCTATTTAGATTGCACAGTGCAGTCTCAGGTAGCCACGTGTGATAAATCAGAATATGCGAGGCCAGAGAAAATCTAACATGTATATAATGCGGTCCATTGATTCAATCGAGGGCTAACAGGTTTGACTGTTCTAGTTATATGTGCTCGCAGGAGTGGGACATTTGATTAAGAAAACACACATTAAAGTCCAGGGGCAGACTTTAGAATATTGACTGGATCAGGCGTTTTGTGCGGTATGAAGTGCCTCAGCTGCATTCACTATTGTCACCTTTGAGACAGTTCCCGTCTCTTACAGGTGCACACTCAGCCCCACATAACTTTTACAACCTCTTGCAATAACAAGGCTGACCACATGCCAAGACACAGTGAGAGCCTCATGACTGCAGTGTAAGGGTAATAGACAGTCTGCACGTGCGACCTGACCCCCCAGACTGACCCACTTCAGACCCCGACTTACAGCTTTTCACAGCTGGGTGTTTGCAGGAGAGAGAGGAATGGCAGCTTGAGAGCGGCATATGCAGTTTGTCAGTGTTAACGTTTGAAAATTTTTGTAACAGTAAACAGCGGTGATTTAACTGACAAACCAATCAGCGCAGGCAGCAGAAACTAGAGGCGCTCTTCACAGCGCCGCCTTGAGTTTGCTAAAGTCAAATCTGTAAATATTTACTCCGACTCGTCGTATGCTACCAGTCTGTCCATTTCAACCTCTCCGAGTTGGAAAAGAAACGGCTTCTTGATCTGCTAAAGGCCGACCATCCACACATAGAGCCCTAGTGGAGAGGCAGAGGAACAGCGCTCTCCAGCTTACCAAACAGGTAACGTCATTAAGTGCCAAGGGCAACTCCAAGTCATACAACATTGAGGCCAGGGGAAACGAGGCGGCGATGAGGCCGCAAAGAAAGCTTCCAACACCACGGTCATACCCTCCAGATTTGATTTGTGGTTCCGGGACGAGGCCAGACCCTGGCAGACTGCCTGCCTGAATCAGTTCCCATTCAGGTTTTAGCTGAATCCCAAACAAAAGCAGCTTTCCTGAAGAATAAATCCATGTGGGTTTCAAAAACGGGCAAAGAAGGATCCAGATACTGGCATCAGGTACGGCCCTGATGGCCGCCCGCCTGCATGGGGGGACCTCTCACGATCGGCTTTATCTGATGCACCTGGCTAGCCCATGTGGGTCAGGTACAGGAAGCTCAGGAAACAGTCAACAATGGAGGGCATCCCCTTAAGACAGCATGATCCCAGATTTCCTAGGACCTGTCAAATATGACAGAATTAAAACCCCTCGCCCTGCTCAGCTGTTTTCCCCAGGAAAATTCACACCTGCTTCTTGGCCAGGAGCACAAGTAGAGAGGACTACACAGATATGATCAACCGGAGCGCAGGAAAGCGGTACCTGTTGGTCATCACTGACACCTTACGGGATGGCCTGAGGCCATAACCTGCTGCAAGGAGGATGCTGCCTATAAATCAAAAGCCTTAATTCAGCATTACATCCCCCAAACGCAATGGCTTAGATCCCCAGTATAATAAGGTCGACAATGGTACCAATTCAGGAACAAACACTTGCAATTGGTAGAAACACATCAGGGCAAACACATAAATTTGTGGAAACGGACTACCATCCTCAGTCCATGGCGAGTTGAAAGGATAATCAGACCCTAGAAAGTAAACTCACTAAAATCCTGGCAAACGATAAATTGAATAGGCTACAGGCAGATGCCTATTGCCCTGTTGTCCTCACAGGCACTCTGGTTAACGCATTCACCAATACTCCCCATACGAGCTGTTAACAGGGAGTGCCTAAGCCAGTCCCCAGGAAACAGGGTGGTGTCCATTCACAAAAGACGACCTCCCCAACACCCCAGTGCGGGAGTACTGGGAACAAATGAGAGAAATGTTGTCTAGTTTTTCCAACAGTTTGAAGGAATTCTCGGACTCTGCGAGAATTGAGGCCTCGGCGGAACCACCAGCCTGGGTCCGTGTGAATGTGATCAAAAGGAAGTGTGAACCGAGCCCGCTGGACCGGACCCTTGAAGCGGGTGCCCGCACTCGCAAAGCAGTTCAACGGAAGGAGGACACGGGAACAAGTGGTTTCATCTCTCTCATACGAACCATCTGACCCCACCCTCGTACCCACGCTCACGGGTTTGGACAGGGACTCACACACACGCTCTACACACCCTCATAATATGTTGCCTGGTACAGGATCCCTGGCCCACGACCAAGATAGGGAGAGCCCTCCTATGGGCTATCGCTGCAGTATTTTTTTGGTACGTGGTCCCTGGAATTTAGAACATGGGAAATTTAGAAAAACACACAGCTAAGAGACAGGGCCAGACTTGTAACACAACCAGTCAATGGTTCCAATAAGACTGACAGAAATAAAAGATCCTAGGAGATAGGCAGCGTTAGAGACACTCTACCCTTACGATTGTGACAGTAAAATGCCCGGTGGGTGCCGACAATAACAGCCCACATACCAATGCCAAATGCTTTCCATTATCCTTTCGACCTTACTACACACTCTACCTAGTTTACACACCGTCTACAGTAAAAATGAGAGACATAGGAAAAAGCTTTAGAGCATCGGTGGACTGCACCTGTATGGCTTGGAGTATCATATCCCTCAATACAGGTCCGGAATTGGGGTTATAAAAAAGGAACACAAATTGAAGTCCGAGTGATTTGAACTACAGACCACTCACAAAACAACGGTGCTAGTCACTTGTGAAAAATTTGTGGGAATTGAATGTGAATGGGACTTACGATATTGTGACATTATCCAGAGACAATAGACGAAGTGATTTCATTGCCATACCGAGGACAAGGAGCTAGACAAGGAGGCATAGATAGTGAAGTATGGCAAGACAAACAGAACGTACAGGTAGACAGCTGACTGGACGTTTCTGAATTGTTAAAACAAGCAACTGGATATGGGGAATAGAAACGCTATGTTGTGGACCGTGGAGCACATGACAGCGGCTGCAGCTTTGACGATTGTGTTGGAGCTACATTTTTAAATATTGGACAAATATGGACAATGGATTCAAATTAGTACATATAAAAATACTTTGAGCATAGTCCATCTGCAAAAAACCCTCCCACCTGTTAACAAAGCTCAATGGACAAATCCAGACGTTAGTATAAAATGAAATGAGTACGATGGTATGGTTAGACCGGGCTAGTTTTATGGTCAAAGTGCCTAAGGCCGAGTGAAAGAGATGCAACAACGAGGTAGTATTTCAGTTCCAATCTTCAAGTCGATAAACGGTAGTGAGTTTAGACATGCTGAAATCTCACTCACGGGCCTGGGGGGGTGTACCCGGAAAGAGAATTACCCAATGCTTTTGTATGGCGTCTTCTTTCCTCTCAAAAAATCTCTTTACAGGATGGTCAAAAAATGGTTCTTGGTCCAAAAGTGGCTCTTTGTCCAAATGTGGCTCTTTGTCCAAAAGTGGTTCTAGGTCCAAAAGTGGCTCTTTGTCCAAATGTGGCTCTTTGTCCAAAAGTGGTTCTAGGTCCAAAAGTGGCTCTTGGTCCAAAAGTGGCTCTTGGTCCAAAAGTGGGTCTTGGTCCAAAAGTGGCTCTTGGTCCAAAAGTGGCTCTTGGTCCAAAAGTGGCTCTTGGTTCAAAAGTGGCTCTTGGTTCAAAAGTGGGTCTTGGTCCAAAAGTGGTTCTAGGTCCAAAAGTGGCTCTTGGTCCAAAAGTGGCTCTTGGTCCAAAAGTGGGTCTTGGTCCAAATGTGGCTCTTTGTCCAAAAGTGGTTCTAGGTCCAAAAGTGGGTTTTGGTCCAAAAGTGGGTCTTGGTCCAAAAGTGGGTCTTGGTCGAAAAGTGGGTCTTGGTCCAAAAGTGGCTCTTGGTCCAAAAGTGGCTCTTGGTCCAAAAGTGGGTCTTGGTCTAAAAGTGGGTCTTGGTCTAAAAGTGGGTCCTGGTCCAAAAGTGGCTCTTGGTCCAAAAGTGGCTCTTAGTGAGTCCAAAAGTGGCTCTTCGTCCAAAAGTGGGTCTTGGTCTAAAAGTGGGTCTTGGTCTAAAAGTGGGTCCTGGTCCAAAAGTGGGTCTTGGTCCAAAAGTGGGTCTTGGTCCAAAAGTGGGTCTTGGTCCAAAAGTGGGTCTTGGTCCAAAAGTGGCTCTTGGTCCAAAAGTGGCTCTTGGTCCAAAAGTGGCTCTTCGTCCAAAAGTGGGTCTTGGTCTAAAAGTGGCTCTTGGTCCAAAAGTGGCTCTTGGTCCAAAAGTGGGTCCTGGTCCAAAAGTGGGTTTTGGTCTAAAAGTGGGTCCTGGTCCAAAAGTGGTTCTTGGTCCAAGGCTTCGTTCCAGATGTTGTGAGTGGAGTATACATTTTTTGGACCAGTCTAGTTTAGTCGCTGTGGACTTTTGAATGCACTTTTTAAATCAATGGGGCTATTGCAGCTAACACAAGCGCTAATGTGTTTTTTCACATTGTCCAGCCCCCGCGGCCATTTTGAAACTCCCCATAGAAAGCAAAAGGGATGGTACATTGTTTTTAACAGCGGAGATAGGTGTGATTACATCTGTTAATATTTACAGTGTATGGTCAGAACATAAGGAGATGTAATGAACTTTATACAGCGGCTTCAGTTAATGCTTTAGCGCAATTTTCAGAGTTGTGTGTGACTGGCAGGTGACACCGCTTCAGGAGTTGTATGTAAAAGATCATGGCCGACGGTCTCCATCCTCGCTCCGGTGGTTTGTGTCTCTCCCCTCAGGCCCAACCCACAGACTGGATATGATTGTTTACTCTGCTCATGAATACAGAGGGAAATATGGTTTAGATATACAGTATGTGTGTGTGTGTGTGTGTGTGTGTGTGTGTGTGTGTGTATGCGTGTTCAATCCGTGTATCATTCGTTCTTTTGATTTTCTAAATAAAACCAACATTGAAAAAACGAATAACAAGGGATGTTTTTGATTCTCAATATTTGAATTTAATGCAAAATTGAAATATTGGTTTGTTTTTTTGTTTTCTGTGGATCCAATTAAAACGAAAATGCAGTAAACCAATAATGACCGTCTAAATTACATTTTGCGATTTTCCTTTGAAACACAAACGTCCCCCGGAAGTGATTCGAAAGTGCGCGTTTGTCACGAGACCAGGAAGTGTCGCCTCCAGGTGCTTGGATCGCACGTTAGCGCTGGTTGTAGGAGGAAATGTCTCTTAAAACTCTCCTCAACATCAGTCAGATTACCAGCTTCTTCGTTCGCTGCTGCAGAGACCATCGCAGATGAGAATTCTCAGATTCAAGAGAGAAGGGGTTCTTCGATGAAAAATATATACACAAGTGTCAAGGTAAGACATAACTTAGCAACTAGCGCTAACAGCTAAGTTAGCATTAGCTACAACACATTTAGCTTAAGCACATACATGAAACACTTACACATGTAACAAATGCACCTAATTTGGGTGCTTTATTATTATAAATGTATGTTATAGACTTTCATATTATATAAGAACATGATATGTTTGTGTATTGGTGAAAGTAATCATGCTAAATTTTTAGTAAATAAAAGGTGATGCTAGATGTACCTTAACCATTCAATTGTGCTTTGTTTCTGCTTCATTCTCAATTATTGTCGAGGGACAGTAGTTAGAGCTAGATGCTTCAGGCTTATGAAGAGAAACTAGGAGCCCTCAGACTGCAGGTTTGAAACAGTCAGAAAGACTACAGGTTTGAAACAGTCAGAAAGACTGCAGGTTTGAAACAGTCAGAAAGACTGCAGGTTTGAAACAGTCAGAAAGACTGCAGGTTTGAAACAGTCAGAAAGACTGCAGGTTTGAAACAGTCAGAAAGACTGCAGGTTTGAAACAGTCAGAAAGACTGCAGGTTTGAAACAGTCAGAAAGACTGCAGGTTTGAAACAGTCAGAAAGACTGCAGGTTTGAAACAGTCAGAAAGACTGCAGGTTTGAAACAGTCAGAAAGACTGCAGGTTTGAAACAGTCAGAAAGACTGCAGCTTTGACACAGTCAGAAAGACTGCAGGTTTGAAACAGTCAGAAAGACTACAGGTTTGAAACAGTCAGAAAGACTGCAGGTTTGAAACAGTCAGAAAGACTGCAGGTTTGAAACAGTCAGAAAGACTGCAGGTTTGAAACAGTCAGAAAGACTGCAGGTTTGAAACAGTCAGAAAGACTACAGGTTTGAAACAGTCAGAAAGACTACAGGTTTGAAACAGTCAGAAAGACTACAGGTTTGAAACAGTCAGAAAGACTACAGGTTTGAAACAGTCAGAAAGACTACAGGTTTGAAACAGTCAGAAAGACTGCAGGTTTGAAACAGTCAGAAAGACTGCAGGTTTGAAACAGTCAGAAAGACTGCAGGTTTGAAACAGTCAGAAAGACTGCAGGTTTGAAACAGTCAGAAAGACTGCAGGTTTGAAACAGTCAGAAAGACTACAGGTTTGAAACAGTCAGAAAGACTACAGGTTTGAAACAGTCAGAAAGACTGCAGGTTTGAAACAGTCAGAAAGACTACAGGTTTGAAACAGTCAGAGAGACTGCAGGTTTGAAACAGTCAGAAAGACTGCAGGTTTGAAACAGTCAGAAAGACTGCAGGTTTGAAACAGTCAGAAAGACTGCAGGTTTGAAACAGTCAGAGAGACTGCAGGTTTGAAACAGTCAGAGAGACTGCAGGTTTGAAACAGTCAGAAAGACTGCAGGTTTGAAACAGTCAGAAAGACTGCAGGTTTGAAACAGTCAGAGAGACTGCAGGTTTGAAACAGTCAAAAAGACTGCAGGTTTGAAACAGTCAGAAAGACTACAGGTTTGAAACAGTCAGAAAGACTACAGGTTTGAAACAGTCAGAAAGACTGCAGGTTTGAAACAGTCAGAAAGACTGCAGGTTTGAAACAGTCAGAAAGACTGCAGGTTTGAAACAGTCAGAAAGACTACAGGTTTGAAACAGTCAGAAAGACTACAGGTTTGAAACAGTCAGAAAGACTACAGGTTTGAAACAGTCAGAAAGACTACAGGTTTGAAACAGTCAGAAAGACTACAGGTTTGAAACAGTCAGAAAGACTGCAGGTTTGAAACAGTCAGAAAGACTGCAGGTTTGAAACAGTCAGAAAGACTGCAGGTTTGAAACAGTCAGAAAGACTGCAGGTTTGAAACAGTCAGAAAGACTGCAGGTTTGAAACAGTCAGAAAGACTACAGGTTTGAAACAGTCAGAAAGACTACAGGTTTGAAACAGTCAGAAAGACTGCAGGTTTGAAACAGTCAGAAAGACTGCAGGTTTGAAACAGTCAGAAAGACTACAGGTTTGAAACAGTCAGAAAGACTACAGGTTTGAAACAGTCAGAGAGACTGCAGGTTTGAAACAGTCAGAAAGACTGCAGGTTTGAAACAGTCAGAAAGACTGCAGGTTTGAAACAGTCAGAAAGACTGCAGGTTTGAAACAGTCAGAGAGACTGCAGGTTTGAAACAGTCAGAGAGACTGCAGGTTTGAAACAGTCAGAAAGACTGCAGGTTTGAAACAGTCAGAAAGACTGCAGGTTTGAAACAGTCAGAGAGACTGCAGGTTTGAAACAGTCAAAAAGACTGCAGGTTTGAAACAGTCAGAAAGACTGCAGGTTTGAAACAGTCAGAAAGACTGCAGGTTTGAAACAGTCAGAGAGACTGCAGGTTTGAAACAGTCAAAGCCACTGGGCTCATGTTCAGCTTGAGTTCCTGTCCTGATAGAAGACTAGCAGAGCATCTTTCTGTTTGGTGGTTACTATTTCTCTTCTGCTGACTTTATAAGATAGTTAAGTTATAACAAGTAATAATTATGTCTGTTCTAAACCCACTTTTCTGTTTTAGATCTCACTGGGTGTGCAGCAGGTAAAGGTTTCAGACTTCACACTACTCCCAGCCTTGGCCTGTACCAGTGATCTGCAAAGCTCTCCAGCTGGTCCTGGTCTGTACCAGTGATCTGCAAAGCTCTCCAGCTGGTCCTGGCCTGTACCAGTGATCTGCAAAGCTCTCCAGCTGGTCCTGGCCTGTACCAGTGATCTGCAAAGCTCTCCAGCTGGTCCTGGCCTGTACCAGTGATCTGCAAAGCTCTCCAGCTGGTCCTGGCCTGTACCAGTGATCTGCAAAGCTCTCCAGCTGGTCCTGGCCTGTACCAGTGATCTGCAAAGCTCTCCAGCTGGTCCTGGCCTGTCCCAGTGATCTGCAAAGCTCTCCAGCTGGTCCTGGCCTGTACCAGTGATCTGCAAAGCTCTCCAGCTGGTCCTGGCCTGTACCAGTGATCTGCAAAGCTCTCCAGCTGGTCCTGGCCTGTACCAGTGATCTGCAAAGCTCTCCAGCTGGTCCTGGCCTGTACCAGTGATCTGCAAAGCTCTCCAGCTGGTCCTGGCCTGTACCAGTGATCTGCAAAGCTCTCCAGCTGGTCCTGGCCTGTACCAGTGATCTGCAAAGCTCTCCAGCTGGTCCTGGCCTGTACCAGTGATCTGCAAAGCTCTCCAGCTGGTCCTGGCCTGTACCAGTGATCTGCAAAGCTCTCCAGCTGGTCCTGGCCTGTACCAGTGATCTGCAAAGCTCTCCAGCTGGTCCTGGCCGGTACCAGTGATCTGCAAAGATGGATGTGTTTATGTCAATGCAATAAAATTAATAATAACTAATCTACAAATCTCTTTTTTGTTCCTTTACATTTTAAACTTTCAACTCGTGTTTTATCATTGTAAATTTATGTTACAAAATTAGAATCATTGCATGAAAAAGCACGTACTCATTAGTGTACATTATGTTCTGTCACATTTGAAAGTGTAAAAACTGTTCTTAAATCCAGTTGTCCTGGTCTTAATGGGCATTACACACGCAGTGACGTCACAGATAGAGATGTAAACTGTATAGTCAATCTAACATGCTGGTTAGGAAGTCTAACATGTGTGTGAATGTAAAAACCTCCTTGTTCCAGTCTTTTTGGGCTCCTTTATTCACAAACCAACTGTGGCGGAGCTACAGCAGTCAGTCT
The DNA here is from genome assembly GCA_964034765.1 of Knipowitschia caucasica. Classification (NCBI taxonomy): domain Eukaryota; kingdom Metazoa; phylum Chordata; class Actinopteri; order Gobiiformes; family Gobiidae; genus Knipowitschia; species Knipowitschia caucasica. Next base: position 42,490,164 of record OZ035830.1, read on the forward strand.
GCAGAGGTGAACAGTTTCCTATGACTCAGTGAGGAGGATCCTGAAGATCCCAGACACAGTCGTCCAGTCAGATGTTTGCTGAGTGCAGGGTGCGCTCCTTTCCTACGTCACTGCTACTATCGGTCTATGTGTAGAGTCATGATGGTACCTAATGCTACTATCAGTCATGTGTAGAGTCATGATGGTACCTAATGCTACCATCAGTCATGTGTAGAGTCATGATGGTACCTAATGCTACTATCAGTCATGTGTAGAGTCATGATGGTACCTAATGCTACCATCAGTCATGTGTAGAGTCATGATGGTACCTAATGCTACCATCAGTCATGTGTAGAGTCACGATGGTACCTAATGCTACTATCAGTCATGTGTAGAGTCATGATGGTACCTAATGCTACTATCGGTCTATGTGTAGAGTCATGATGGTACCTAATGCTACTATCGGTCTATGTGTAGAGTCATGATGGTACCTAATGCTACTATCAGTCATGTGTAGAGTCATGATGGTACCTAATGCTACTATCAGTCATGTGTAGAGTCATGATGGTACCTAATGCTACTATCAGTCATGTGTAGAGTCATGATGGTACCTAATGCTACTATCGGTCTATGTGTAGAGTCATGATGGTACCTAATGCTACTATCAGTCATGTGTAGAGTCACGATGGTACCTAATGCTACTATCAGTCATGTGTAGAGTCACGATGGTACCTAATGCTACTATCAGTCATGTGTAGAGTCATGATGGTACCTAATGCTACCATCAGTCATGTGTAGAGTCATGATGGTACCTAATGCTACCATCAGTCATGTGTAGAGTCATGATGGTACCTAATGCTACCATCAGTCATGTGTAGAGTCATGATGGTACCTAATGCTACTATCAGTCATGTGTAGAGTCATGATGGTACCTAATGCTACTATCAGTCATGTGTAGAGTCACGATGGTACCTAATAGTATGGTACAGTCCCTGGTTTGCCCTTACAAGAATGCTGTTCATTGATTATAGCTCTGCTTTTAATTGTCTTGTCCCAGGTATACTGATTGAAGAGCTCATGTCTCTCGGTTTAAGTGTTGCCATGTGTAAATGGATCTATAGCTTTTTAACTGACAGATCTCAGAGAGTGAAAATCAATGACTGTTTTTCAGATGTTGTTTCTGTGAGCACTGGATCTCCTCAGGGATGTATTTTGAGTCCTTTACTTTTTACACTGTACACTCATGATTGTGTGTCTTCCTCAGACTCTAACCTGATCATCAAATATGCTGATGACACCACCATCATCGGTCTCATCAGTAATAACGATGAATCGTCTTATAGAGCCGAGATCCAAAACGTGGTTCAGTGGAGTAAGGCTAACAACCTCCAGCTGAACGCATCCAAAACATGTGAACTGGTCTTTGATTTCAGTCGCAATAGTTCTCATTTGCCTGTCGCAATCGACAACTCCCAAGTGCAGATTGTAGAGGAGTGTAAGTTTCTGGGTCTAACTCTGTCTAATGACCTGAAATGGGTTAAAAACACTGACCGGGTCGTAAAGAAAGCTCGTCAGCGTCTCTACTTCCTGCGGAAACTTAGAGAATTCACCACTAACTCTAAGATTCTGCTGAACTTTTATCGCTGCACCATTGAGAGTTTACTTGTTGGTTCTGTGTCTGTGTGGTTTGGAAACATCACAGATAAAGAAAAGAGAGCTCTAAACAAGGTGCTCCGCTCTGCAAAGAGGACCGTAGGCAGTGAGCTTCCTGTTCTGGAGGTTCTTTATCAATCCAGACTTTTTAACAGTGCCCTGAGAATTATCAATGACTCTTCTGGCCACCCAGGAAAAGCCTTGTTCCAGCTTCTTCCCTCTGGCAGAAGATACTGTTCTCTGAGATGCAGGACATCTCGTTATGCTAACAGTTTTTTTTTTCCACGAGCTGTTATCAGTTTGAATAGAGCACTTTAATGTTTTTTTTTGCACTCGTATAGATCTGTTTTAGTTGGTCAACTTCACGGTGACATTTGTTTACTGTTTTTAAAATTTGTTTTATTTTTGTCTTTTAATGTTGTTTTGTGTCTGTACTTGTCCTGTGCACACTGGGAACTTTTTACAAACGTATTCCAATGTAGTTCACTGCAAATGGCGAATAAATGAATCTGAATCATTAGCTCAGTCAGGTTCACTTCTAAACTTTGGAGTCACTGGCTTCTTTGTATGTGTGACTTGCTGTAAATATGTGATTTTGTGTCTTTTTAACACAGCTTTTTTTTTTTTTTGTATTCTTTCATTCTTAGCTCTGGATCCTGTGCTTGCATGTAAGTCCTTAGTAAAGTCTAAATAAAATTGGACCCATGTTGCTGCTGAAAGGAAGTCTGAGGTGTAAGTTGTTCTGTAAAGGTACATTCAAATACACTGTCATTTTACAGTCTTGTTTAGTTAATGTCATTTCCTAATTCATAAATCTATTGATACATAATCCACTAATAGTTTAGTATTTGTTTTAACAGGTTTTCCATTGCGATTCAACACAATTTAGAAAAAAAATGTACAGAATTATGTCCAAGTGTGTTTTAATTTGGGAACAAACTAATCAAAAATATTTACACTGGAACAGACACACAGAAGATTTACATACATGATGAATTTAGTCTTTGGCCTTCATAATTTGCCAAAACACGACAGGCTGTTCCTGAGCCTCGGGAGACAGAATCCCTCTTGAATGTTGCAATAAAATTATTCCAGGAAAAAGAGATGGAGCACCAATAGTTTTAAGGCGGCTGATATGTTAAAAAAAAAAAAAATATGTACAGTATATACTGGGCAGGAACATGATCCATGTTTAATGAATACATTTACTCAGAATACCTTTCTGTGAGCCACTTCAAAAAGTTTGCTTTCGTGATTAACCACTGTATCAAAAAGAAGGGACATGACTCAGCTGATGACTTGACATTTGGACAAACCTAGTCGGTGTAACGTGGTTGATATTTCTGCATATGTTTGAATGTTTTAGAACTATTCTATCGCTGTATGAGATTTCATAACACTTTGAAGCAACTTTTGTTAAAGTTAAACTCATCATTCTATCAATGTGCAGAAGCCAGTACTTTTCCCTTGTTTTGTCTATCTGAAGGCCAAGCTACATGGCACTGTGGAAGCTGCTGATTGGAGGTCTCCATGCCTCCGCTCTGTATAATACACTTGCATTCTGTTGTGTGCTTTGTTCGTGCTGTCTCTACCATCGACAATAAAACATGTCTTCTGTCTGAATGTAAGACGCGATCCCAGACTATGTCATCTTCTTCAGGTGGTGGAAGGATGCGGGCCTTGTTTGTAACATCTAGAGAACAGAAGACTCTTTTTTTTTTACACAAAAAGTGTTTATTTTAAGCCAAAACTGAGAAACCTCAAGAGAATGCATCTGGACCAGCACACTTGGACAATCTGCACAGCCCCGGATTCCAGTCAGGCTGTGAGCTGCTGAGACATGGACAACACCATCGTCCTCTTTTGCATGGACATCATTTGGAACAATCTGGATTTCTGAATTTGGACATAATTTGGACTGAATTGAATGGCTGAATCTGGACACTGAAGCTGAAACGTGTGATTGAAAGACACGTCACAGAAGAATTCATGGCTCGACACAAATGCAGCCTGAAGAAACCAACACGGAGAAGTGGGAGAGACTGTTTTCAAAGCAATATCTGGAACCACCATCGACTGATGAAGTTTGGTATTTTACTGAAGATTGTTGACAAGTTTTATGAAAGATCTGAAAATGTTTTATGAGTTTTATGAGTTTTTGAAGTATTCCGAGTTCTGAGTTTTTTGAAGTACCGAGTTTGTGAGTTTTTGAAGTATTGAGTTATGATGTTATGTCGCTGTTTATCGATCCTGATGGTCACACGTGAATGTATGACCAGAGGAGGGAATATGAGATTTCATAACACTTTGAAGCAACTTTTGTTAAAGTTAAACTCATCATTCTATCAATGTGCAGAAGCCAGTACTTTTCCCTTGTTTTGTCTATCTGAAGGCCAAGCTACAAGCACACTGTGGAAGCTGCTGATTGGAGGACTCCATGCCTCCGCTCTGTATAATACACTTGCATTCTCTTGTATCTGTGTTCGTGCTGTCTCTACTATCGACAATAAAACATGTCTTCTGTCTGAATGAAAGACGCGATCCCAGACTATGTCATCTTCTTCAGCTGTATCTGCAAAGTCTTCCAACGCACCCATCATTTAGTTCATCTCCACCGCTACTCCGCTGTTTACCTGCGGGGGGCGCACTTGCGAATCACTTCCGGGGGATTTTTGTGTTTCAAATGGAATTCGCAAACAGTAATTTAGACGATCATTATTGGTTTACTGCATTTTCGTTTTAATTGGATCCACAGAAAACCAAAAACAAACCGATATTTCAATATTGCATTAAATTCAAATATTGAGAATCAAAAACATCCCTCGTTATTTGTTTTTTCAATGTTGGTTTTATTTAGAAAAGCAAAAGAACGAATGATACACGGATTGTGTTCTCATCTTTCCCGCAAATTGGCAGATATTTCATCACAGATAGACCATCATACACACACGCACACACACACACTTACACGTACACACACACACACACACACACTTACACTTACACGTACACACACGCACACACACACACACACACACACGCACACACACACACACACGCACACACACACACGCACACACACACACGCACACACACACGCACACACTGGACCTAGACCCGTGTCAGCTCTTTCCAAATCTAGCTGATTCTCCAGATTGACCGATCACATTTCACATATTTGATTATGATGGAAAATGATCTGACAGAGAGAGAGAAGGAGAGAGAGAAAAAGTGAGAGAGAGAGAGAGAGAGAGATAGAGAGTTAGAGAGGGAGAGAAAGTGAGAGAGAGAGGGAGAGTTAGAGGGAGAGAAAGTGAGAGAGAGAGGGAGAGAGAGAAGGATAGAGGGATAGGGAGAGAGGAGACAGCGAGAGGGAGAGAGAGAAAGAGAGAGAAAGAGATGGAGAGAGAGAAAGAGGGAGGGAGAGAGAGCTCGGCCGTCTAGAACCAGGACCGAGCCATTACTAAGTTGTGGCTAAATGGCCCATTATACAAATGATCAATACTCTGCATCATGTGTAAATATGTGTTACTTTGGTCATCAACAATTATAATGAGGCTGTTTGTGCACGGTAAAAACTTGGTAAAAACATGGTAAAAAGGTGGTAAAAAGGTGGTAAAAACGTGGTAAAAACGTGGTAAAAACATGGTAAAAACGTGGTAAAAAGGTGGTAAAAACGTGGTAAAAACATGGTAAAAACATGGTAAAAACATGTTAAAAACATGGTAAAAACGTGGTAAAAACGTGGTAAAAACATGTTAAAAACATGGTAAAAACATGTTAAAAACAAGTTAAAAACATGTTAAAAACATGTTAAAAACGTGGTAAAAACGTGGTAAAAACGTGGTAAAAACGTGGTAAAAAAACGTGGTAAAAACGTGGTAAAAACATGGTAAAACGTGGTAAAAACGTGGTAAAAACGTGGCAAAAACATGTTAAAAACATGGTAAAAACATGTTAAAAACGTGGTAAAAACGTGGTAAAAACGTGGTAAAAAAACGTGGTAAAAACGTGGTAAAAACGTGGTAAAAACGTGGTAAAAACGTGGTAAAAACATGGTAAAAACGTGGTAAAAACATGGTAAAACGTGGTAAAAACGTGGTAAAAACGTGGCAAAAACATGTTAAAAACATGGTAAAAACATGTTAAAAACATGTTAAAAACGTGGTAAAAACGTGGTAAAAACGTGGTAAAAAAACGTGGTAAAAACGTGGTAAAAACGTGGTAAAAAAAACGTGGTAAAAACGTGGTAAAAACTTGGTAAAAACATGGTAAAAACGTGGTAAAAACAGGGTAAAAACTTGGTTAAACATAGTACAAACCTCAAAAGGGTTGAGTTTCATAATGTCTCCTTTAAATGTAGACATACAGAGATCAGTCCGAGATTTTCTGTTTAATTCTTGCATTTTCATTAAGCTAAAGTTGGAGATTTTAGATTTGTTTCCTTCTTATGCTAAAGCTAGAGATGTTATACTTTGTTTTTATGCCTAAGTTTTATTGTGTTTTATTTATAGTTCTGCTGCACTGACTGACTTTGGGATTTTGAAGCCGTGGACTCGCTGGCCTCTCTTCCTGCTCCCCTCCCCGCACCCACGAAGCTATCGCCCCCCACACACACCCACTGTTGTTGACAGAGCTAGCGTCTCCCAATATGGATAATACATGGATATGGATTTGCACTTGGATGGCGTGACCATAGAACGATAGAACCGGGAAGTGCAGAGGAACGGGACTTTCTTTTGGATGGCTGTCTCGCTGTGTAAGCAGTAACCGGTGACGAAGACACGAAGCTTCAGGTTAGCTCCGCCGCTTGTTGTGCTAACTCAGCCGTCTATGCTAACGGACCTGTAGATTTCTCACAAAAGTGGGGGCCAGTGGTGCGCCGTGATTGGTCACAATCTGTGACCCGAAACACATTCTCTTCCTTGTTTCATAAAAACTCGATCTAAAATATAATGTCACGCCAGCACAAATCTGCGATACTTTTTCTTCAAAAGGACGTTTATCCCAAAGCACTGCATGGACATGGATAGCACTTTAGTAATGAATACAAAAATAAAGTCAGTTAGTGCAGCTTTAAATTATAAAGAACCTCCTAAAGACATACATGAACTGAACCGTTTCTGTCTCGGGCTCATTCTAATCCTCCCACAGATCAAATAGACGACCTCCAACACCTGCTAATGCCCTGTTAGCTGCAATGCTAACAGGGCATTAGCAGGTGTTGGTATTTGAAACGACAGGTCTGGTCTGCGGAGAGGCGAGCCCGCTGACTTACTGAGCGACACTTTCATTTAGTTTGAAAATATGTCGACTTTTGATGTAATCTCCTCCGTAGTGAAATAATAAAGTGCTAATGTGATTTAGCTGTGATCGCGGCCGTGTCACTGTCATCATTCTACTGTCGATCCAAAACTCAATCTCTTCAGTCTGTGATTATATTTCCTTCTGTGATTATATTTCCTTCTGTGATTATATTTTCCAGACATCGTTTACTTAGAATTAAAGTGTCCGGAGGTGAGCGACGTACGGCTGCAGCGTCTGAGAATCCTAATGAGGACTTTCAGATTAGATTCTCAGTTTGAGGGAATTTGTTCCGTTTTTCCATGTTTTGGATGGAAAGAATTTTAAATGTGACTTCAGCGACATGTAAAAAACGAATTATACTATTATATAAATAATTATATCAGGATTAGATAATAAAAAAAATGCCATATAGTGTTTTTATTTTTCTTATTATTTTTTAGTTCTGTTTTTTGTGAGTTTAGTCCATATTCTTTTCACTTTTTAATAAAAAAGTAACTAAAAAAACAATAAAAAATATAAATAATAATGTCAAAACCAAAAGCTGGCAAAACAGAGAGAACAGTTAAACTTTGAATGATTTGAATGATTTTTGACCAATCAGGAGGCAGTAGCAGTGAGTGTGGGCGGGGCTATCGAGTGCTCAAAAAGTCTTCCAAAAGAACTAGCAATAGAACCAAAACGTATAAAGATACACAACACATGAAAGTACAATAGTGCAATGAAGGGAGCTAGTTTTGTTGTTTCCAGTGTGGACGGGTCCCGGGTCCGAAAGGTCCGGGAACACGTGCACTGACATACCTGTGATCTGAACCCGGGCTGGTGGGGGTGTACCCGGAAACAGAATTACCAAATGCTTTTGTATGGTGGCATCTTTCCTCTCGAAAGTGGAAAGATAGGATGGTCCAAAAGTGGTTCTTGGTCCAAAAGTGGTTCTTGGTCCAAAAGTGGGGCTTGGTCCAAAAGTGGGGCTTGGTCCAATAGTGGTTCTTGGTCCAAAAGTGGCTCTTGGTCCAATAGTGGTTCTTGGTCCAAAAGTGGGTCTTGGTCCAAAAGTGGGTCTTGGTTCAAAAGTGGTTCTTGGTCCAAAAGTGGGGCTTGGTCCAAAAGTGGGGCTTGGTCCAAAAGTGGCTCTTGGTCCAATAGTGGTTCTTGGTCCAAAAGTGGTTCTTGGTCCAAAAGTGGGTCTTGGTTCAAAAGTGGTTCTTGGTCCAAAAGTGGGTCTTGGTCCAAAAGTGGTTCTTGGTCCAAAAGTGGTTCTTGGTCCAAAAGTGGTTCTTGGTCCAAAAGTGGGGCTTGGTCCAAAAGTGGGGCTTGGTCCAAAAGTGGGGCTTGGTCCAAAAGTGGCCCTTGGTCCAAAAGTGGCTCTTGGTCCAAAAGTGGTTCTTGGTCCAAAAGTGGTTCTTGGTCCAAAAGTGGGGCTTGGTCCAAAAGTGGGGCTTGGTCCAAAAGTGGCTCTTGGTCCAATAGTGATTCTTGGTCCAAAAGTGGGTCTTGGTCCAAAAGTGGTTCTTGGTCCAAAAGTGGGGCTTGGTCCAAAAGTGGGGCTTGGTCCAAAAGTGGCTCTTGGTCCAATAGTGGTTCTTGGTCCAAAAGTGGGTCTTGGTCCAAAAGTGGTTCTTGGTCCAAAAGTGGCTCTTGGTCCAAAAGTGGTTCTTGGTCCAAAAGTGGTTCTTGGTCCAAAAGTGGTTCTTGGTCCAAAAGTGGGGCTTGGTCCAAAAGTGGGGCTTGGTCCAAAAGTGGCTCTTGGTCCAATAGTGATTCTTGGTCCAAAAGTGGGTCTTGGTCCAAAAGTGGTTCTTGGTCCAAAAGTGGGGCTTGGTCCAAAAGTGGGGCTTGGTCCAAAAGTGGCTCTTGGTCCAATAGTGGTTCTTGGTCCAAAAGTGGGTCTTGGTCCAAAAGTGGTTCTTGGTCCAAAAGTGGTTCTTGGTCCAAAAGTGGTTCTTGGTCCAAAAGTGGCTCTTGGTCCAAAAGTGGGGCTTGGTCCAAAAGTGGGGCTTGGTCCAAAAGTGGTTCTTGGTCCAAAAGTGGGTCTTGGTCCAAAAGTGGTTCTTGGTCCAAAAGTGGCCCTTGGTCCAAAAGTGGCTCTTGGTCCAAAAGTGGGGCTTGGTCCAAAAGTGGGGCTTGGTCCAATAGTGGTTCTTGGTCCAAAAGTGGGTCTTGGTCCAAAAGTGGGGCTTGGTCCAAAAGTGGCTCTTGGTCCAAAAGTGGTTCTTGGTCCAAAAGTGGCTCTTGGTCCAAAAGTGGCTCTTGGTCCAAAAGTGGCTCTTGGTCCAAAAGTGGCTCTTGGTCCAAAAGTGGCTCTTGGTCCAAAAGTGGCCCTTGGTCCAAAAGTGGCTCTTGGTCCAAAAGTGGCCCTTGGTCCAAAAGTGGCTCTTGGTCCAAAAGTGGCTCTTGGTCCAAAAGTGGCTCTTGGTCCAAAAGTGGTTCTTGGTCCAAAAGTGGGTCTTGGTCCAAAAGTGGCTCTTGGTCCAAAAGTGGGTCTTGGTCCAAAAGTGGTTCTTGGTCTAAAAGTGCCCCTTGGTCCAAAAGTGGGGCTTGATCCAAAAGTGGCTCTTGGTCCAAAAGTGGGGCTTGATCCAAAAGTGGCTCTTGGTCCAAAAGTGGGTCTTGGTCCAAAAGTGGCTCTTGGTCCAAAAGTGGCTCTTGGTCCAAAAGTGGCTCTTGGTCCAAAAGTGGCTCTTGGTCCAAAAGTGGCTCTTGGTCCAAAAGTGGCTCTTGGTCCAAAAGTGGCTCTTGGTCCAAAAGTGGCTCTTGGTCCAAAAGTGGCTCTTGGTCCAAAAGTGGCTCTTGGTCCAAAAGTGGCTCTTGGTCCAAAGCTTCATTCCAGATGCTGTTGATGTTGAGGGGAGTATATATTTTTGGACCAGTCTAGTTTGATCGCTGTGGACTTTTGAATGCATTCCTTAAATGAATGTGGCTAGTGCAGCTAACACATGTTCCTGCCCTGCGGCCATTTTGGAAAAACCCGCAGAAACCAAAAGCGATGTTATAAGTTCCGACAGCTGTGAATATTTACAGTCCTTGGTAGTTTCCGGATGTATTTGGCGATCATATTGTGTACCCAGGACTTCAGACTCAACACCATTATGACAAAAATAATCAGAAGTATTTCAAAACCTCCTCCACCATCTGCTTATCTCCTGCTCATTCCGTCTAATAATTCTCGTCTGGCTGATGATTTGGAAGGTTTTGATCACGGAGCCACTTGTCTCGGTGATTCAAGAGCCCCCGATTGGAGAAGAGCCGGTCTCCCGCGGTCTAATGTATTCCGCTGTGATTGGATGACACACGTTTTTCTCCGACTTCTGCCGTTCTCTGTGTCTTTCTCTCGATGGCGTCTTGATTGGCGAGAAGGAGCACGGCTACACGAGAGCTACGCAGGCTTCACAAAAGAGCTCTCAGAGATTATCAGGGCGTATTGTGCGGAGAACGAGTGTTGAGGAAATAAAAGCTGTCGAGTTTGCACAGCGAGAATAAAGTTTGAGCAGAAGAAGACGCCGTGAAGGAGACGCATACTGCTCAACAAAGAGTTTCCCGAAAGTGGAAAGAGGCCTTGAATTAGCCGTTAGCATTGAGTTGCCTTATGGATGGTACAGGTGTCACTGATAACTTTACCTGCTGTTATTATTACTGCATTATAACATGTCCATCTGATACTTCTGCCATTCTCTAGTCTCTTTACCTGCTGCTATCACACGCTCCTCACAGCAGCAGGAGAACGCTCAGACCAGAGAGAGACCAGAGAGAGACCAGAGAGAGACCAGAGAGAGACCAGAGAGAGACCAGAGAGAGACCAGAGAGAGACCAGAGAGAGACCAGAGAGAGACCTGAGAGAGACCAGAGAAAGGCCAGAGAGAGACCAGAGAGAGACCAGAGAGAGACCTGAGAGAGACCAGAGAGAGACCAGAGAGAGAGACCAGAGAGAGACCAGAGAGAGACCAGAGAGAGACCTGAGAGAGACCAGAGAGAGACCTGAGAGAAACCAGAGAGAGACCTGAGAGACCTGAGAGAGACCAGAGAGAGAGACCAGAGAGAGACCAGAGAGAGACCTGAGAGAGACCAGAGAGAGACCAGAGAGAGACCAGAGAGAGACCAGAGAGAGACCAGAGAGAGACCAGAGAGAGAGACCAGAGGGAGAGACCAGAGAGAGACCAGAGAGAGACCAGAGAGAGACTTTGCTCCTTTTATTGTGAGCTGGTGAGATGGTAAACATGTGTTATTCAGCCAACTTCATCTCCGTTATAGATCATTTTAAAGCTCAGAACAACCAATCAGAAAGTCTGTGATCCGGGCGCCAGAACTCACTGCGTGGAGCTAATCTCACTGGTAAAGTACCATGTGGCGCAGAACTAAAAAAGGTCTCGTCATGATTCTCAAATCATTAACGACAAAACAAGGAACAAAACCAGGATTTCTATCTTTGTGAAAAAGGTGTTGGTTATAGATTTGTTGTTGACAGAACTCTTGTCTATTCAGCTGTTATGGTCCCAGCTGGATTCGTCTGCATATCTGGCAACCTGAGTCAGGGAGAGTGGGAGAGGCTGCAGTACCACTTTTGGCCACATGTTTACACACTGCTCCTTTAAATGCATATGGGCGATAGTGAACCACACCTCTTTTATACTTCTAAAATAAACGCACATCCCCAGTGTTAGCAAGGTTAGCGAGGTTAGCGTTCTCCTCCTTCTCTCTGTCCTTCTGTTGTTTGCTAACACATGATGGTTCCCGTGTGGTCAATGCACCGTTCATGTATGAGATCGAACCATGTGACCGTGAACTCAGTGGATCATCAGAGCGCAGCAGGTCGAGTCAAACCACTGATGTTATTTATAAACCCAATAGGAAGGCACCTCCAAGACACAAGATAGAAACATAAATATTCACAGTTCATTATAAAAAGAGAAAATCCTTCAGTTGTTGCAGAAACAGAGCAGTTTTTAACCTGGATTTGAACATTGTCAAAGAAGAAGCCTGTCTCACATTTTCAGGAAGATTGTTCCAGGTTGTAGCATGAATCTGAAACTGAATCTGATGTTTAGTCCTGACTCTGGGACCAGCAGGAGGCCAGTCCCTGTGCTCCTCAGAGTCCCAGCAGGAGGCCAGTCCCTGTGCTCCTCAGAGTCCCAGCAGGAGGCCAGTCCCTGTGCTCCTCAGAGTCCCAGCAGGAGGCCAGTCCCTGTGCTCCTCAGAGTCCCAGCAGGAGGCCAGTCCCTGTGCTCCTCAGAGTCCCAGCAGGAGGCCAGTCCCTGTGCTCCTCAGAGTCCCAGCAGGAGGCCAGTCCCTGTGCTCCTCAGAGTCCCAGCAGGAGGCCAGTCCCTGTGCTCCTCAGAGTCCCAGCAGGAGGCCAGTCCCTGTGCTCCTCAGAGTGGGTGAAGGCGGTGAGGTCATGCAGACAGGTCCTTCAGATATCATGAGGCTGTAGCTGTCAGTGTGTGGAGGGGGGGGGGGGGGGGGTAATGAGGCCCAGTGGGGGGCTGTCTGAGAGAGGCAGGGGGGGGGGGGGGGGGGGGGGGGGGGGGGGGACTGGAGGGAGCTCTGGAGTTATACTCAGATTAATGTTATTTATCATTTGCAAATCCATAGTGGAATACATGTGCAACAGTTGCCCAGAACCAGACACAAATATACAATAAAACAAAGTATGAGACATGAGAAGGGTGAAATCAGACAAACACAGTTAAGTGCGAGATCAAGTGCTTTGTTCAGAAGAAGCTGTTAGCATGTTAGCAAATCCAGAAAGAAGCTGTTAGCATGTTAGCAAATCCAGAAAGAAGCTGTTAGCATGTTAGCAAATCCAGAAAGAAGCTGTTAGCATGTTAGCAAATCCAGAAAGAAGCTGTTAGCATGTTAGCAAATCCAGAAAGAAGCTGTTAGCATGTTAGCAAATCCAGAAAGAAGCTGTTAGCATGTTAGCAAATCCAGAATTCCTGCATCTCGGGGAACGATATCTTCTGAGAGAGGTACGAAGCTGGAACATGGCTTTTCCAGGCTGTACTCACAAATAAGCCTAAATGATATTTTATTTATTGAAATTGATTTTTTTATTTGTTTTATTGCTCAAACTTCTACTTTTGTATATGGATTAAGATGCAGAGATCTTTTTTTTTTGTCCCACAGTGGAAATATGACTGATTTATCTTAATAAAGAAGCTAGTATAAAATCTCTAGCTTTAGCATAATAAAGAAGCTAGTATAAAATCTCTAGCTTTAGCATAATAAAGAAGCTAGTATAAAATCTCTAGCTTTAGCATAATAAAGAAGCTAGTATAAAATCTCTATCTTTAGCATAATAAAGAAGCTAGTATAAAATCTCTATCTTTAGCATAATAAAGAAGCTAGCATAACATCTCTAGCTTTAGCATAATAAAGAAGCAATTGGGTTATTTTATGAGTAAACATATCTCTTGCAAACTTCCTGTGAGTCACTATCTGACACTTTGGGAGCTGAGAGCTGATTTCGCCTCTTTTCGCGGAGCGCAGACGAGCTGACAAAACAAAAGGCCGGTGCGCAGTCGTTCTCCGCCGCGGGGGAAGGAAGCGACCGAGCTCTACGGTACCTTTTGACAAACCACAGAAAGGTCGAGCCGAGGCAGCCCAGGCACAGCCCAGGCACAGAAGGCCCGTCCACATGGATCACCGTCAGGGCTCTCCACAACACGCCGCTGTCGGAGAGATTCAGCGTCGGTACATTTGCATCACGCACAGGTCAGAAAACGCTTGACACTTCCATTCAGCCCACGTGCCGCACACGAGGACGTAAATGTCAGATTTGGATCAGAAGAATCTATAAACGATGTGGAAATCGGTATGCACCTCACAGATATTACACCGGGACACATCTGTTGAGAAAAACACACAAAAATGTATGCAAATAAGTAAAATACGGCTTAAAATAATAAAAAATAATCTGTCAATAGAACTTAATACTGGCCCAAAATGACTTGATTCTAGAAAAAAACACATATTTCAAGTATTTTTCATTCATTTTTTAAACATTTTTGAGAATCTTTCTTAAAATACAGCATCACAAACTTATTTTTAATCCAAACAGCAAAAGTTGTCCGGAAATACTTTAAAAAAGCTTAAAAACTCACTGCTCAGACTTTTTTCTCTACTAGAAAAATAATCTTACGACAAACTACATTCAAGCAACAAAATAAACGTAATTAATGTTATTTTTTGTAAATAAATCATACCCAGATTTGACTGTTTTCAGCGAAGTGACTTATTATCAGAACAGGTGAGTGGCACGTGTATAGACTCAGCAGTTCTCGTTGTACAGTCTGACAGCAGCCGGGAGATAGGGAAAAAACCTCTCCTTCAGTCAGCGAGGGTGAATAAGTCTGTCACTGAAGCTACTCTCCAGAGCAGTAAAGCAACAGTTCTTGAATTAAGACTAAATGGCTTTGTCCCATCAGAGAATCTGGTTTTAAAAGTCAGAATGTGTCAAATTAAGATAAAAAACACTTGATTCAAGCTTTTATTACCTCATATTTTATCATTTTTTGCAGTGTATTGAACCAGCTTTAAACGAGACAAATGTTTGATGTGTTGCATGTACGGTTGGCAGGTTGATAAAAATGTAAATTCTTCTTCCTGATCTCCGCGTGTCTGATGTGCGTGGAGAACTGTGTCTGACATGCCCCAAATATATACGTTTAGAATTTCTCCCATTGGTGATTTGCACATTACCCATCATGCCGAGCGCCTGTGGGGGGTGTAGGGTTATGACGACTGGATCGAATCATGCAGACAACACAGATGTCAGACACCCAGGAAGGTTCAATCATGAAAATAACATTGACTGGAAACTGGAGGTGGGCGGAAGAGGGAGCAGCGTCTGCCGTCAGAGCTGTATCAGTCTGTTGTGGTGCAGAGGGAGCAGCGTCTGCCGTCAGAGCTGTATCAGTCTGTTGTGGTGAAGGAGCAGCGTCTGCCGTCAGAGCTGTATCAGTCTGTTGTGGTGCAGAGGGAGCAGCGTCTGCCGTCAGAGCTGTATCAGTCTGTTGTGGTGCAGAGGGAGCAGCGTCTGCCGTCAGAGCTGTATCAGTCTGTTGTGGTGAAGAGGGAGCAGCGTCTGCAGTCAGAGCTGTATCAGACTGTTGTGGTGAAGAAGGAGCAGCGTCTGCAGTCAGAGCTGTATCAGTCTGTTGTGGTGAAGGAGTAGCGTCTGCAGTCAGAGCTGTATCAGTCTGTTGTGGTGAAGAGGGAGCAGCGTCTGCAGTCAGAGCTGTATCAGTCTGTTGTTGTGAAGGAGTAGCGTCTGCAGTCAGAGCTGTATCAGTCTGTTGTGGTGAAGAGGGAGCAGCGTCTGCAGTCAGAGCTGTATCAGTCTGTTGTGGTGAAGAGGGAGCAGCGTCTGCAGTCAGAGCTGTATCAGTCTGTTGTTGTGAAGGAGCAGCGTCTGCCGTCAGAGCTGTATCAGTCTGTTGTGGTGAAGGAGCAGCGTCTGCCGTCAGAGCTGTATCAGTCTGTTGTGGTGCAGAGGGAGCAGCGTCTGCAGTCAGAGCTGTATCAGTCTGTTGTGGTGAAGAGGGAGCAGCGTCTGCAGTCAGAGCTGTATCAGTCTGTTGTTGTGAAGGAGCAGCGTCTGCCGTCAGAGCTGTATCAGTCTGTTGTGGTGAAGGAGCAGCGTCTGCCGTCAGAGCTGTATCAGTCTGTTGTGGTGCAGAGGGAGCAGCGTCTGCAGTCAGAGCTGTATCAGTCTGTTGTGGTGAAGAGGGAGCAGCGTCTGCAGTCAGAGCTGTATCAGTCTGTTGTGGTGAAGAGGGAGCAGCGTCTGCAGTCAGAGCTGTATCAGTCTGTTGTTGTGAAGGAGCAGCGTCTGCCGTCAGAGCTGTATCAGTCTGTTGTGGTGAAGGAGCAGCGTCTGCCGTCAGAGCTGTATCAGTCTGTTGTGGTGAAGGAGCAGCGTCTGCCGTCAGAGCTGTATCAGTCTGTTGTGGTGAAGAGGGAGCAGCGTCTGCAGTCAGAGCTGTATCAGTCTGTTGTTGTGAAGGAGCAGCGTCTGCCGTCAGAGCTGTATCAGTCTGTTGTTGTGAAGGAGCAGCGTCTGCCGTCAGAGCTGTATCAGTCTGTTGTGGTGAAGGAGCAGCGTCTGCCGTCAGAGCTGTATCAGTCTGTTGTGGTGCAGAGGGAGCAGCGTCTGCAGTCAGAGCTGTATCAGTCTGTTGTGGTGAAGGAGCAGCGTCTGCCGTCAGAGCTGTATCAGTCTGTTGTGGTGAAGGAGCAGCAATAGAGTGCAATAGATAATGTGTTGTTTTTGAAAATGAATGGCCCTGCGCTGGGACACTATGAATTCCTATTGTTGATGTTTCTGATGTATTTTTATTGTGACCTGTGACCCCGCCTTCATGTGACTCCGCCTCCACGTGACCCCGCCCCCGTGACCCCGCCCCTTAGCACTACAGATGAAAATTTTAATCTGACGTGTTGACAAATATGCTCAACCATAGATGTTTGTCATGTCCTGTCAAAGAACATTTACAAAAACATAAACAAGAGTGTCACAGGGGGGAAGCTCGGAGTAGAGCCGTTTATCTCCATATCTAGAGGAGTAAGTTGTTTGACGTCTGTTCCGGATGGCTCCTGGACGCCTCCATAGAGAGGTGTTCTGGGCACGTCCCACCGGGAGGAGACCAGGGGAAGGCCCATCAGGGTTTCCAAAGTCCAATTCAACAATAAAACTGTAAAATATCTGAAATGCTGTACAATAAAAGAACATGACGTTATAGAGAAGGAAGCTACAGAAGTGTGTGTCATTGTGTCAACACCAAACTAAAAAGTAGGCTTGACAGGTTCCGTCTCAGTCCTCAAACGTCCCGTCGAAAGTCCTGGGACAGTGGAGTGACCCTGGCCCAGATAACACACAGTTTGGAGATGGAAAAAATCAGAATGAAAATGAATCGATAGAGTTTTGGACGGAGGAGAAAGTGAATTTATGTTATCACCTCCAGAAGAAGATTGACCTCTATCCAAATGTTCCCCTGCCCTGCTCCAGATCTGCAGGGTGTGTGTGTGTGTGTGTGTGTTTGTGTGTGTGTGTGTGTGTGTGCATGTGAGTGTGTATGTGGGTGAGCAGGTTAAATGCACATATGGGACTCGAGTTGATTTAAAGGCATCTACCATATTCACACACACACACGCACACACACACACACGCACACACACACACACACACAGACACACATCCGCACACACAGACACACACACACACACACATTCACACCCGCACACACACACACACACACATTCACACCCGCACACACACAGACACGCACACACACACATTCACACCCGCACACACACAGACACACACACACATTCACACCCGCACACACACACACACACACACACACACGTTACATAAGAGGATTACATATGTAGCATAATAACGGCGGCTTATGTTGATGTTTTTGTAAATGAATGATTATAAATGAGCTCAGAACAGGCTGTGGCTCCGAATTTAACTAATCATCAACTAATGACATTTGTTATCGTTATCGTCTGTGTGACCACTGGTCCAGAACGCAGCAGACAGACTTCTCACTGGTTTGAACAGAGGGGAACACATCACCCCTGTGTTAGAGTCCCTCCACTGGCTCCCTGTGCGCTTTAGAAAGGATTTTTAAGATTTTACTGATCACTTCTTCAGTCGTAGAGAAGGTTTTCGTTTCCTTTCCTGACATTTACTTGTCCTTATGAGTTTGTTGGATCTATGTCGGTGATCTTTACCTTCGAAGAGCGAGGTCAGAAAGAGCGTCTTTCCTTCAGATAGTCTCTGGTTTAGGGGGGCGGTAAAACAAAAAGTAAAAATAAAAAAAAACAAATCCATAGTAAGACAGTAAAAATCAAGTAAGAAAAACTCTGTGTGTATATCATGTTTGAGTATAAAAAAATCAATGAAACAAATTAAAATAAAAGGACCATGGAACTCATGCAGTGTTAAAATCCAGAACATAAAAATGGGTTTTAAAGAAAATCTACTATTCATTCATTAATTTTCTACCTCTTAATTAGTCCACTGTATTGTATTTGTAAATTCAAGTGTGTTCTTAATGAGTTTTTTATTTTTAGGCTGGCCTTAACATCTGCTCACGGGAAAATTAGCTTCATTTCGGGCACACGTCCTGTTTCAAATAAATAAGAACATAAATAATAATGTGTGTATATGTATGTAACTTATTCTACGTATTCTTGGGTTCCATATGACGTCAGGGAAGTGGTGCGAATAACTTACGTGGGACAGTACCGGACTGGACGTACCCTGGCGGTGCAGTCTGCCGGGTTTATACACGGAGATATAGTAGAAGAAGAAGTGGTTTATACACGGAAATATATTAGAAGAAGAAGTGGTTTATACAAGAAGAAGGTGAATCAAGGCTTTCCCAGATAAGCGCCCCCTGCAGGCCACCCCAATGAAACGCAGCCATTTCTTCTGTTTTTCTTTTCCAAAAATGCCCGAAATCAAGACTCTTTTGATAAATATTTGTTAGTGCTTCCTTAGAATTGTGTGTCCCCGATTAAGACTGTTCCAACAACCGTACACCGCACAGGAGGAGAGCCTTTGACTCCAAAACAAACTTTACATGGTTTCCAATGGGAGCAACACTGTCCCACCTCTGCTCATGCGCCCCCTACAGGCCAGGTTCATGAAACACAAGAATATGGATATTTTTTAATTCTATTGTCCCGGGGTTTTGTGGACAAAACATAAAACAGAGCAACTACACAATCAAATACGCACAGTTAGAGCCATTACGCAAACACACGTTTCTACTCAAACAAGTATGACAAGAAAAAATGACTCCTGAATAAAAAAATATATTAAAGTAGCAGAGTGTTGACTGTGTTTATCGTCCGTGGGAATAGTTTTTCTCACAGGCAGCTGCAGATACGATTGTGTAAAAGTCTCCTGCAGAAGTGGTTTTGTTGTAAAGGTCTGAGCTGCGGCAGATTCTGGGATTTTCAGGAACTAATCCGAGCTAATCCGGGTTCAATGGTCGCAGGCTCTGACCCCGCTGTCTGTCACTCACTGCTGCTGTTTAAAGAAGACATATCATGCTTGTTTTTGGCCATAAAACATCAAAATGAGACTATATACTTATGTTATTTCATGTTTTAGAATGTGGAGTAATATTGTGAGGAGAAAATACATTAAAAATGCTTTCCGCCTGTAACTCCCTGTGCTGCCACCAGAGGGAGGAGAATCAAACAGTTCAAACACAATAATGCAATGATAAAAACACACAGAGCCATTGGTTGTACTTTTTAACAGTACTTTTTGATAGTACTTTTGACAGTTCTTTTGGACATTACTTTTTGATAGTACTTTTGACAGTACTTTTTGACAGTTCGTTTTGGTCTAAGGACAATGATCCGAGACATTTAAACCTTTAGGCCCTTTAGGTTTTTTTCTTTTGCTTTTAAAGGAGCAGTATGTAAAACTGTGGTCTAAAGTGGTACTGCAGCCTCTCCCACTGTCCCTGACTCAGGTTGCCAGATATGCAGACGAATCCAGCTGGGACCATAACAGCTGAATAGACAAGAGTTTTGTCAACAACAAATCTATAACCAACACACTTTTTCACAAAGATAGAAATCCTGCTTTTATTCCTTGTTTTGTCGTTAATGATTTGAGAATCATAACGAGACCTTTTTTAGTTCTGCGCCACATGGTACTTTACCAGTGAGATTAGCTCCACGCGGTGAGTTCTGGCGCCCGGATCACAGACTTTCTGATTGGTGAAACGGTGGAGGGCGGGACATCGGAATGAAAACAATAACAAGATTTAGAGGCTGGAAAAGTAATTTAGAAATTCAAATATCTCTGAACTACAGTTATCAGTTAAAGAAGGATTGGAAAAGAGCAGTTTATTATTATGACAGATTAGGCCCCTTTAATGATGACAGATTAGGGCCCTTTATTGATGGCAGATTAGGGCCCTTTAATGTTGACAGATTAGGGCCCTTTAACGATGACGGATCAGGGCCCTTAAATGATGACAGATTAGGGCCCTTTAATGATGACAGATTAGGGCCCTTTAACGATGACGGATCAGGGCCCTTAAATGATGACAGATGAGGGCCCTTTAATGATGACAGATTAGGGCCCTTTAATGACGACAGATTAGGGCCCTTTAATGACGACAGATTAGGGCCCTTTAATGATGACAGATTAGGGCCCTTTAATGATGAAGGATTAGGGCCCTTTAATGATTACAGATTAGGGCCCTTTAATGATGACAGATTAGGGCCCTTTAATGATGACAGATTAGAGCTCTTTAATGATCACAGATTAGGGCCCTTTAATGACATGAACATGAACATCTTACATATTGCTAGTCTAAGGGTGACTTAGAGGGTAATTAAATCTGATTTTGTGTGTGTGTGTGTGTGTGTGTGTGTGTTGCAGGAATCATGTGCGTTGATGGTGACATGAGCACCGGAGCCCCAGGACACATGGAGGAGATGGAGGAGCTGGTCTCCGAAAGGTAAGAACAAAAATACAACCTTGAACAAACTTTACAACACCGTGTCCTGGGTCACTTTTTATACCGTGTCCTGGGTCACGTTGTTTAACAGTTCTGTGAGTTATCGCTGCAATATTGGTCATTTCTACCTTAAGTTTACATCTGAGGCTAAGGCTGCATTATCCAGCTATTAAGAACTAAATTATTCATGGACAACAATGTTTTTATTCGAGTGTAAACGATAAACAGAATAAGTTTGCTTTGTTCTCCTTTGGGAGAATACTACTGTGGTCTTCTGAACTGCATGGTGTGTAGCAAAATATATACAGTGTGTGTGTGTTTGTGTGTGTGTGTGTGTGTGTGTGTGTGTGTGCGCGTGAGATACATTGAATGGATATGCTTTGTTGTGTAAAAACATGGTTGGTGGTTCTAATTTGACCGTTTGGAATTTGGAAGTCCTTGAATTTGGAAGTCCTTGAATTTGAAAGTCCTTGAGTTTGGAAGTCCAGTCCCTGTGCTCCTCAGAGTCCCAGCAGGAGTCCAGTCCCTGTGCTCCTCAGAGTCCGGGCTGGTTCATATGGGACTAACATGTCACTAATATATTTTGGTGCGAGGCCATGGAGAGATTTGTACACAAGCAGAGCTGTTTTAAAGTCTATTCTCTGAGCCACAGGAAGCCAGTGCAGAGACCTGAGGACCGGACTAATGTGGTTGTATTTCCTGGTTCTAGTCAGGACTTATGTGGTCGTACTTCCTGGTTCTAGTCAGGACTCGAGCTGCTGCATTTTGAATGTACTGCAGCTGTTTTACAGCCTGTTTGGACAGACCTGTGAGCAGGCCATTGCAGTAGTCTAACCTACTGGAGACAAATGCATGGATAACAATCTCCAAGTCTGCTTTAGACACTATGTTTTTGATCCTGGCAATGTTTTTTAGATGGTAAAAAGCTGCTGATGTTACTGATTTGATGTGGCTATTAAAATTTAAGTCTGAGTCCAGTATTACCCCTAGATTTCTGACCTTGTTTGAAGGTTTTAGGGAGAGAGACTGTAGATGACAGATGACGCTCTCTCTTTGTTTCTGGGGACCAAAGACAATCATTTCAGTTTTGTCTGCGTTTAGCTGAAGGAAGTTGTTTTGCATCCACTCACTGATCTGTTGGATACAGTGAAGGAGTGAGTCCACTGGTCCATGTTCTCCTGCAGTCAGTGAGACATAGATCTGAGTGTCGTCTGCATAGTTATGATAGGACACTTCGTTTCTGCGTATTAACTGACCTAACGGCAGCATGTAGAGATTGAACAGAAGAGGTCAGAGGATCGACCCCTGTGGTACTCCACAGGTCAGGGCCATATGATCTGAGACACAGTCTCCAATCTCCACAAAGTACTTCCTGTCTTCAAGGTAAGACCTAAACCAACTTAGGGCGGTGCCAGCGACGCCAACCCAGTCCTCTAATCTCTGTAAGAGGATCTCATGGTCGACGGTGTCAAAGGCAGCACTCAGATCTAACAAGATTAAGATTGAGACTTTGCCTGCGTCAGTGTTCAGCCGGATATCGTTTGTAACCTTGACAAGAGCAGTCTCAGTGCTGTGGTGGGGTCTAAAGCCGGACTGAAACATATCAAACGAGTTGCTGATTATAAGAAATCTAGTAAGCTGTAGGTAGACAACTTTTTCAAGGACTTTCCCCATAAATGGCAGATTTGAGATGGGACGATAGTTGTTAAGTACCGTAGCATCCAGGCTGCTCTTTTTTAGCAGGGGCCTGATGACTGCCGTTTTCAGGGCCTTTGGGAATATTCCAGAATGAAGGGACATGTTTACTATCTGTGTGAGTGAAGGTAACAGACTGCCCAGAACAGACTTCAGAAATCTAGTGGGCAGTACATCCAGGCTGCATGTGGAGGAGCTCAAACTGGAGATTATTTCTTGGACATTTTTATCATCTACAGGTGCAAAGTAAGTTAGCTCAGAGAGCCTTTCTGGCTGTTGGATGGTTATCTGTGGATTGGAGACAATGGCGTTTTTGATGCCTTGAACCTTGTCATTGAAAAAGTGTGCAAACTCATTGTATTTACGTTTGGAAGTTAGCTCTAATGGCATTTGAACAGGGGGGTTTGTTAATCTATTAACTGTTGAAAACAGAACACGCAGATTGTTACTGCAGCCTTCAATCATTTCAGAAAAATACCTTTCTCTCGTACTACGTAGCACCTGGTTAAACTCGCACAACTTATCCTTGAAGATCTCGTAATCAACCTGGAGGTTGGACTTGCGCCACTTCCGCTCGACCCTCCGGCACTTTCTCTTTTGTGCCCTGACCGAGTCTGCTTTAGCCCACGGCGCCTTCTGCTTATTTTTCACTATTTTAACCTTCACAGGGGCAACGGTATCCAGAACATTCAAAACACTAGAGGTGACAGAGTTAAACAGTTCATCTACAGTAGAGTACGATGCATTTTCAAAGTTTATCATTCCCATAATTAGTTCACTCGTATTTTCATTTATGTGTCTTCTTCGAACAGTTGCAGAGTCCACTGGTGGTTTGTTAGTGAAACACATGTCAAAAAAAACACAGAAATGATCCGAAAGAGCAACATCGACCTCGCTTATATTTGAAATATTCACCCCCTTTGTAACTAACAGGTCTAGAGTGTGCCCTCTGCTGTGGGTGGGGCCACTCACATGCTGAGTGAGACCAAAGGTATCAAGTAAAGAACTCAGCTCTTTTGCATTTCTGTCATCAACATTATCCACATGAATATTAAAATCACCTGTAATAACTAAACTATCAAAATCTGTGTATACAACTGAAAGCAACTCTGTAAAATTACCACTAAAACTGTGACATGACTGCGGTGGCTTGTATAGGACTATGAAGAGTATTGGACGAGATTGTTTTTGTTGTATTTTAAAAGATACATATTCAAAAGACGGAAACTTCCCAAGAGACATTCTATGGGAGACAAAGTGGTCTCTGAAAATGGCAGCTAAGCCTCCTCCTTTTTTGTTTTCCCGTATTTCAGATTCAAATTTGAAATTTGGTGGTGATGCTTCTATTAAAACTGCATTTTCTGTATTTTGGTCAAGCCATGTTTCAGCC
Organism: Knipowitschia caucasica; assembly: GCA_964034765.1. NCBI lineage: Eukaryota > Metazoa > Chordata > Actinopteri > Gobiiformes > Gobiidae > Knipowitschia > Knipowitschia caucasica. The sequence goes on from OZ035830.1 coordinate 42,513,681, forward strand.
ATGAACATAAGATCAAGATTATGAGAACAAATAAAATTATTGATTAAAAAAGACTTGTTACAAAGAGATCTGACATTTAGCATAGCAAGTTTCAAAGTTTCAGTATCAGCGGTTGTGGTCGGCTGATTCTTACACGGAACAAGAATTAGATTTTCCAGATTAGACTGATTAACTCCAGACGTCTTTCTGTAATGTATTCTTTGTGTTATCACTAAGGGAATGGCACAGGTGGCTTCATGACAGGGCCCCAGCCGGGTCTCTCCTCTAACTAGACTGCCAGTGGCTGCGAAGCAGAGACCCTGTGCATCCTAGGGAGAGGAGGGAGGAGGATGGAGAGGTGGGTGGTTCTTGGGTGTTGGACGAGGGGGGGTTGGAGGTGGATCGGTGTTAGGGGAGGGGCAGGAGTTGGGAGATGGACGAGGGGGGAGTGGAGGTGGAGGGGTTCTTGGTGATGGGAAACGAGGGGGGGTGGGGGTGGGGCTGGAATGGTTTTGGGGTTAGGGGAGGGACCTGTGGATTTTGCGGGTGAATTCGAGTTAGAATTTGAGGGACGGGTGGATTTTGTGGGAGAATTTGAGTTGGACGCCCTAGGTGGCTTTGGAGGTACGTATGGGGAGAAGTTATGAATGTTAGATAGGACCCTTGATCTGGCTACAGTGGGTGTGAGAGGAATATTCTTCATCGCCGATCTTATCATGCCTGCAGAGTGTTCCGGTAAATCCAATAGTGATGGAAAACACAGGGAAAGGTCGTCCTCATGTTCCTTAGATGGAGTGGATGTGGCGGGGGGGACCCAAACCGGGTCCATGGAAGGTGATGAGGGAGTCTTTGGTGGAGACGGAGGTGGTTGAGAGGCCCCCAGTGCAGGCCTGACTGTAGCCTGGAGCAATGGGGGGGGCTTCACGGGAGCTGTAGGTGGGGAAGGTGCTGCTGAAGATGATGCAGCAGCCACAGCTGGGTCTGGTGGTGCTGATGCTGAAGGCGCTGATGACGCTGTGGCAGCCACTGCTGCTGCTGGTGCTGGATCCTTTGCTGATGATGATGCTGGTGGACGTGTTGAGTTCGGTGGAGGTGCCGAGACCTCTGGGTTCCGTGGAGAGGGTCTCGCCCTTTGTATCCTCTTCTCTTTCAACGGCTGAACGCGCTGCGCAGGCTGAGGTCTTAAGGCAGATGCAAAGTTATCCATCAACACTTTTACTCCGTATTTGTTCAGATGTGGGCCTTTCCCTTCAAAGAGCTCGAGCCTATTCCAGAACAGATTGAAGTTTTCAATGAATCCAAGACCTCTGCGTGAACACTCATTGTGTAGAAATGTATTTAACTGGTACAGACGGCTAAACTTCTCGATTTTTCCATCTGCATTTGGAATGGGGCCACTGATTAGCACGTTTAACTCCATTTTTTTAAGGTCATCCAGCAGCAGAGAAAAATCTCTTCTCAACTTCTCGGTGGATTTCTCATAAATGTCTACTGCCCCTGTGTGTATCAACAATGTACTTACACCCTTGGTTTGAGATAAAACTTTTGGCACCAGAGCTCTTATCTCAGACACTTTGGCCGAGTGCAAAGAATGAGTCTGTACAAAGTTCAAAGATACATTCCAGAAGATTCAAGATACATGGCAGAATCTCCAAGCAGCAAACACCGTGGCCTTGACGGAGGGGGAGAAACAGACTGTGGCTTTGCTTCTTCAAACAGAGCAGCATAACGATTTGAAGTTTTGCAAACATTTCGTGGCAGAATTCCACTCCCATTGTCATTCTTAGCTTTGTCAACTTTGGGTTTAGCGCCGCATTTATTCCAATAGTTCTCTTTGTTGATTTTGGGAAAAGTAATTACGTCATCATAACTTACATTTCCAGTCTGTCCATTCATTCCATTTTCACACATTGGAAGAGTCGGGTTAAGTCCCATTTCTGTTTCCAAAATATCCATCCGTTTTTGAAGACATTTGAGCTCATTTTCCAGAGAGCAGCAGCCATCGCAGATTTGAACTGAGGGATTTCTGATGCTTCCGTTGCTGCCGTTTTTTAGCTTTTAATCATTTTACAATCTTAGTTAGCTTTGTGCCGTTAGCTTGGTGCTGTTTG
>OZ035830.1:42525770-42530770 GCA_964034765.1 Knipowitschia caucasica
TCTCTCTCTACATCTCTCTCTTTCTACCTCTCTCTCTCTCTACCTCTCTCTCCGTCTCTCTCTCTCTACCTCTCTCTCCGTCTCTCTCTCTCTACCTCTCTCTCTCGTCTCTCTCTCTCCCCGTGTCTCTATCTCTCTCTACCTTTCTCTCTCTCTCTACCTCTCTCTCTCGTCTCTCTCTCTCTCTCAGTCTCTCTACTTCTCTCTCTCTATCTCTCTCTCTCTACCTCTCTCTCTCTATCTCTCTCTCTGACTCTCTCTCTCTCTCTACCTCTCTCTCTCTCGTCTCTCTTTCTCTCCGTCTCTCTATCTCTCTATCTTAAAACCCTAGGATCATTGAAAAAAGAAAGCCAAAACCAAAACGTTGCATGTATGTTTTTTCTTGAATGAACTTAAAACACCTTTCTCTCTCTCTAAAACATAAAAGCCTGTGAGCGACTGCATGTTTCTGTTTCTGTCTGTTACGGCCCTAACGTCCTCATGGAAGTGTTGTCTGCAGTAAACTCAGATACAACTCTCCTGCTGCAGACAAACTGTGACTGAGAGAGACACAGACCCACAGAGAAAAGACAGAGAGAGAGACACAGACCCACAGAGAAAAGACAGAGAGAGAGACACAGACCCACAGAGAAAAGACTGAGAGAGAGACACAGACCCACAGAGAAAAGACAGAGAGAGACAGACCCACAGAGAAAAGACAGAGAGAGAGAGACACAGAGAAAAGACAGAGAGAGACACACAGACCCACAGAGAAAAGACAGAGAGAGACACACAGACCCACAGAGAAAAGACTGAGAGAGAGAGACACAGAGAGAAGACAGAGAGACACAGACCCACAGAGAAAAGACAGAGAGAGAGAGACACAGACCCACAGAGAAAAGACAGAGAGAGAGAGACACAGACCCACAGAGAAAAGACAGAGAGACACAGACCCACAGAGAAAAGACAGAGAGAGAGAGACACAGACCCACAGAGAAAAGACAGAGAGACACAGACCCACAGAGAAAAGACTGAGAGAGAGAGACACAGACCCACAGAGAAAAGACAGAGAGAGAGAGACACAGACCCACAGAGAAAAGACAGAGAGAGACAGACCCACAGAGAAAAGACAGAGAGAGACACACAGACCCACAGAGAAAAGACAGAGAGAGAGAGACACAGACCCACAGAGAAAAGACAGAGAGAGAGAGACACAGAGAAAAGACTGAGAGAGAGACACAGACCCACAGAGAAAAGACAGAGAGAGAGACACAGACCCACAGAGAAAAGACTGAGAGAGAGAGACACAGACCCACAGAGAAAAGACAGAGAGAGACAGACCCACAGAGAAAAGACAGAGAGAGAGACACAGACCCACAGAGAAAAGACAGAGAGAGAGACACAGACCCACAGAGAAAAGACAGAGAGAGAGAGACACAGAGAAAAGACTGAGAGAGAGACACAGACCCACAGAGACAGAGACACAGACCCACAGAGAAAAGACAGAGAGAGAGACACAGACCCACAGAGAAAAGACAGAGAGAGAGAGACACAGACCCACAGAGAAAAGACAGAGAGAGAGAGACACAGACCCACAGAGAAAAGACAGAGAGAGAGAGACACAGACCCACAGAGAAAAGACAGAGAGAGAGAGACACAGACCCACAGAGAAAAGACTGAGAGAGAGACACAGACCCACAGAGAAAAGACAGAGAGAGAGAGACACAGACCCACAGAGAAAAGACTGAGAGAGAGACACAGACCCACAGAGAAAAGACAGAGAGAGAGAGACACAGACCCACAGAGAAAAGACTGAGAGAGAGACACAGACCCACAGAGAAAAGACAGAGAGAGACACACAGACCCACAGAGAAAAGACAGAGAGAGAGAGACACAGACCCACAGAGAAAAGACAGAGAGAGAGACACAGACCCACAGAGAAAAGACTGAGAGAGAGAGACACAGACCCACAGAGAAAAGACTGAGAGAGAGACACAGACCCACAGAGAAAAGACTGAGAGAGAGACACAGACCCACAGAGAAAAGACTGAGAGAGAGAGACACAGACCCACAGAGAAAAGACAGAGAGAGAGACACAGACCCACAGAGAAAAGACTGAGAGAGAGAGACACAGACCCACAGAGAAAAGACAGAGAGAGAGACACAGACCCACAGAGAAAAGACAGAGAGAGAGAGACACAGACCCACAGAGAAAAGACAGAGAGAGAGAGACACAGACCCACAGAGAAAAGACAGAGAGAGAGAGACACAGACCCACAGAGAAAAGACTGAGAGAGAGAGAGACACAGACCCACAGAGAAAAGACAGAGAGAGAGACACAGACCCACAGAGAAAAGACAGAGAGAGAGAGACACAGACCCACAGAGAAAAGACTGAGAGAGAGACACAGACCCACAGAGAAAAGACAGAGAGAGAGAGACACAGACCCACAGAGAAAAGACAGAGAGAGACAGACCCACAGAGAAAAGACAGAGAGAGACAGACCCACAGAGAAAAGACAGAGAGAGAGACACAGACCCACAGAGAAAAGACAGAGAGACACAGACCCACAGAGAAAAGACAGAGAGAGAGACACAGACCCACAGAGAAAAGACAGAGAGAGAGACACAGACCCACAGAGAAAAGACAGAGAGAGAGACACAGACCTACAGAGAAAAGACAGAGAGAGAGAGACACAGACCCACAGAGAAAAGACAGAGAGAGAGACACAGACCCACAGAGAAAAGACTGAGAGAGAGACACAGACCCACAGAGAAAAGACAGAGAGAGAGACACAGACCCACAGAGAAAAGACAGAGAGAGAGAGACACAGACCCACAGAGAAAAGACAGAGAGAGAGACACAGACCCACAGAGAAAAGACAGAGAGAGAGACACAGACCCACAGAGAAAAGACTGAGAGAGAGACACAGACCCACAGAGAAAAGACAGAGAGAGAGAGACACAGACCCACAGAGAAAAGACAGAGAGAGAGACACAGACCCACAGAGAAAAGACTGAGAGAGAGACACAGACCCACAGAGAAAAGACTGAGAGAGAGACACAGACCCACAGAGAAAAGACAGAGAGAGAGAGAGACACAGACCCACAGAGAAAAGACAGAGAGAGAGAGGTAGTGAGTTACAGGCCCTCAAGACAGAGGTATGAGTTCCAGACACTCACAGACAGAGGTAGAGAGTTCAGTCCCTCACAGACAGAGGTAGAGAGTTCAGGCCCTCACAGACAGGTAGAGAGTTTACAGGCCTCACAGACGAGGTAGTGAGTCCAGGCCCTCACAGACAGAGTAGTGAGTTCCAGACCCTCACAGTAGAGGTAGAGAGTTCCAGGCCCTCACGACGTGGTAGAGTGTTCCCGGCCCTCACAGACAGAGGTAGTGAGTTCAAGGCCCTCACAGACAGATGGTAGTGAGTTCCGGGCCTCAAGACAGAGGTAGTGAGTTCCAGAACATCACAGACAGAGGTAGTGTGTTCAGGCCTTCACTGACACGAGGTAGAGTGTTCCAGGCCTGCACTGTCAGTTGTAGTGAGTTCCTGGCCCTCACAGACAGAGTGAGTGAGTGTCCTGGCCCTCACAGTGTACAGAGGTAGTGAGTTCCAGGCCCTCACAGACAGAGGTAGAGAGTTCCAGGCCCTCACTGACAGAGGTAGAGAGTTCCAGGCCTCACTGACAGAGGTAGTGAGTTCCAGGCCCTCACAGGACAGAGGTAGTGAGTTCTGACCCCTAACAGAACAGGAGGTAGTGAGTTCCAGGCCCTCACAGACAGAGGTAGTGAGTCCAGGCCCTCACAGACAGAGGTTGTGAGTTCCAGAGCCATCACAGACAGTGGTAGTGAGTTCCAGGCCTCACAGACAGAGGTAGTGAGTTCCAGGCCCTACAGACAGAGGTAGTGGTTCCAGACCCTCACAGCCAGAGGTAGTGATTTCCAGGGGCCTCCCAGACATGAGGTAGAGAGTTCCAGGCCTCCCAGACAGAGGTAGACAGTTCCAGGCCCTCACAGAAGAGGTAGTGAGTTCCAGCCCTCACAGACAGAGGTTGGGAGTTCCAGGCCCTCAAGACAGAGGTAGTGAGTTCCAGGCCCTCAAGACAGAGTTAGAGATTCCAGTCCTCACAGACAGAGGTAGACAGTTCCAGCCCTCACAGACAGAGGTAGTGGTTCCAGGCCTCACAGACGAGGTCGACAGTATCCAGGCCTCACAGACAGGAGGTAGTGAGTTCCAGACCCTAACAGACAGAGGTAGTGAGTCCAGGCCTTACAGACAGAGGTAGTGAGTTCCAGGCCTCACAGACGAGGTAGGAGTTCAGGACCTCTCTTCACTGTGAGACAGAGACCCTGTGTTTAGTGGGTGTTGCACCACTAGTCCAACCTGCCACACTACAGAGCAGAGGTAGTGAGTTCCAGGCCCTCACAGGACGAGTAGTGAGTTCCAGGCCCTACAGAACGAGGGCACCCTTCGAGTATCAAGCCCCCGACCTACAATGCCTCACAGCCTAGAGAGTAGACAGTTCCAGACCCTCACAGATAGAGCGGTAGAACAAAATAAATAGGTGACTGAGTTCCAGGCCCTCACAGACAGAGGTAGAGGTTCCAGGCCTCACAGGACAGAGGTAGAGAGTTCCAGGGGCCCTCACAGACGAGGTAGTGAGTTCCAGGCCCTCTCACAGACTGAGGTGTAGAGAGTTCCAGGCACTCAAAGACAGAGGTAGAGAGAGTTACCAGACCATCACAGGACAGAGGATAGTGAGTTCAGGCCTCACACGACAGAGGTGAGAGTTCCAGGCCCTCACAGACAGAGGTAGAGAGTTCCAGGCCCTCTAGACAGAGGTAGTGAGTTCCAGGACCCTCACAGACAGAGGTAGAGCGTTCTAGCCCTCAAGACAGAGGTAGAGAGTTCCAGGCCCTCACATACAGAGGTAGAGAGTTCCAGGCCCTCACAGACAGAAGAGTAGTGAGTTCCAGGCCCTCTATGGACAGAGGTAAGACACTTTACTATGGCCTCACAG
>OZ035830.1:42535770-42553270 GCA_964034765.1 Knipowitschia caucasica
AGGGCCTGGAACTCACTACCTCTGTCTGTGAGGGCCTGGAACTCACTACCTCTGTCTGTGAGGGCCTGGAACTCACTACCTCTGTCTGTGAGGGCCTGGAACTCACTACCTCTGTCTGTGAGGGCCTGGAACTCACTACCTCTGTCTGTGAGGGCCTGGAACTCACTACCTCTGTCTGTGAGGGCCTGGAACTCACTACCTCTGTCTGTGAGGGCCTGGAACTCACTACCTCTGTCTGTGAGGGCCTGGAACTCACTACCTCTGTCTGTGAGGGCCTGGAACTCACTACCTCTGTCTGTGAGGGCCTGGAACTCACTACCTCTGTCTGTGAGGGCCTGGAACTCACTACCTCTGTCTGTGAGGGCCTGGAACTCACTACCTCTGTCTGTGAGGGCCTGGAACTCACTACCTCTGTCTGTGAGGGCCTGGAACTCACTACCTCTGTCTGTGAGGGCCTGGAACTCACTACCTCTGTCTGTGAGGGCCTGGAACTCACTACCTCTGTCTGTGAGGGCCTGGAACTCACTACCTCTGTCTGTGAGGGCCTGGAACTCACTACCTCTGTCTGTGAGGGCCTGGAACTCACTACCTCTGTCTGTGAGGGCCTGGAACTCACTACCTCTGTCTGTGAGGGCCTGGAATCACTACCTCTGTCTGTGAGGGCCTGGAACTCACTACCTCTGTCTGTGAGGGCCTGGAACTCACTACCTCTGTCTGTGAGGGCCTGGAACTCACTACCTCTGTCTGTGAGGGCCTGGAACTCACTACCTCTGTCTGTGAGGGCCTGGAACTCACTACCTCTGTCTGTGAGGGCCTGGAACTCACTACCTCTGTCTGTGAGGGCCTGGAACTCACTACCTCTGTCTGTGAGGGCCTGGAACTCACTACCTCTGTCTGTGAGGGCCTGGAACTCACTACCTCTGTCTGTGAGGGCCTGGAACTCACTACCTCTGTCTGTGAGGGCCTGGAACTCACTACCTCTGTCTGTGAGGGCCTGGAACTCACTACTCTCTGTGGGCCTGGACTCACTACCTCTGTCTGTGAGGGCCTGGAACTCACTACCTCTGTCTGTGAGGGCCTGGAACTCACTACCTCTGTCTGTGAGGGCCTGGAACTCACTACCTCTGTCTGTGAGGGCCTGGAACTCACTACCTCTGTCTGTGAGGGCCTGGAACTCACTACCTCTGTCTGTGAGGGCCTGGAACTCACTACCTCTGTCTGTGAGGGCCTGGAACTCACTACCTCTGTCTGTGAGGGCCTGGAACTCACTACCTCTGTCTGTGAGGGCCTGGAACTCACTACCTCTGTCTGTGAGGGCCTGGAACTCACTACCTCTGTCTGTGAGGGCCTGGAACTCACTACCTCTGTCTGTGAGGGCCTGGAACTCACTACCTCTGTCTGTGAGGGCCTGGAACTCACTACCTCTGTCTGTGAGGGCCTGGAACTCACTACCTCTGTCTGTGAGGGCCTGGAACTCACTACCTCTGTCTGTGAGGGCCTGGAACTCACTACCTCTGTCTGTGAGGGCCTGGAACTCACTACCTCTGTCTGTGAGGGCCTGGAACTCACTACCTCTGTCTGTGAGGGCCTGGAACTCACTACCTCTGTCTGTGAGGGCCTGGAACTCACTACCTCTGTCTGTGAGGGCCTGGAACTCACTACCTCTGTCTGTGAGGGCCTGGAACTCACTACCTCTGTCTGTGAGGGCCTGGAACTCACTACCTCTGTCTGTGAGGGCCTGGAACTCACTACCTCTGTCTGTGAGGGCCTGGAACTCACTACCTCTGTCTGTGAGGGCCTGGAACTCACTACCTCTGTCTGTGAGGGCCTGGAACTCACTACCTCTGTCTGTGAGGGCCTGGAACTCACTACCTCTGTCTGTGAGGGCCTGGAACTCACTACCTCTGTCTGTGAGGGCCTGGAACTCACTACCTCTGTCTGTGAGGGCCTGGAACTCACTACCTCTGTCTGTGAGGGCCTGGAACTCACTACCTCTGTCTGTGAGGGCCTGGGAACTCACTACCTCTGTCTGTGAGGGCCTGGAACTCACTACCTCTGTCTGTGAGGGCCTGGCTAACTCACTCACTACCTCTGTCTGTGAGGGCCTGGAACTCACTACCTCTGTCTGTGAGGGCCTGGAACTCACTACCTCTGTCTGTGAGGGCCTGGAACTCACTACCTCTGTCTGTGAGGGCCTGGAACTCACTACCTCTGTCTTGAGGGCCTGGAACTCACTACCTCTGTCTGTGAGGGCCTGGAACTCACTACCTCTGTCTGTGAGGGCCTGGAACTCACTACCTCTGTCTGTGAGGGCCTGGAACTCACTACCTCTGTCTGTGAGGGCCTGGAACTCACTACCTCTGTCTGTGAGGGCCTGGAACTCACTACCTCTGTCTGTGAGGGCCTGGAACTCACTACCTCTGTCTGTGAGGGCCTGGAACTCACTACCTCTGTCTGTGAGGGCCTGGAACTCTCTACCTCTGTCTGTGAGGGCCTGGAACTCTCTACCTCTGTCTGTGAGGGCCTGGAACTCTCTACCTCTGTCTGTGAGGGTCTGGAACTCACTACCTCTGTCTGTGAGGGCCTGGAACTCACTACCTCTGTCTGTGAGGGCCTGGAACTCTCTACCTCTGTCTGTGAGGGCCTGGAACTCACTACCTCTGTCTGTGAGGGCCTGGAACTCACTACCTCTGTCTGTGAGGGTCTGGAACTCACTACCTCTGTCTGTGAGGGCCTGGAACTCACTACCTCTGTCTGTGAGGGCCTGGAACTCACTACCTCTGTCTGTGAGGGTCTGGAACTCACTACCTCTGTCTGTGAGGGCCTGGAACTCTCTACCTCTGTCTGTGAGGGCCTGGAACTCTCTACCTCTGTCTGTGAGGGTCTGGAACTCTCTACCTCTGTCTGTGAGGGCCTGGAACTCTCTACCTCTGTCTGTGAGGGAGAGTATCTCACTAGAACAGTTTAAACTGAGCCTAATAACTGGCTCAAAGAGAATCAAGTCTGTCGTTATTAGTCAGATGTAGATAATTGTGTGTTGTGTATTTAGTGTGTACTGTTGTGTGTCTGTGTGACTAGAGGTGTTGTGTGTTGCTAATTAGACCATTCTTTCTCTTCATCAGTTCTTTGCAGACTGTCAACCTGCTGTCACTCTGCCTCAGGGACTACGGATGAAAAAGAGCCTGTAGCTGTGTCCGGTCTGAACAATACCTTTATTGTGCAATGTCCCTGTCAATTAAACTAATAAAAAACATTTCATTTTTGAAAGTTCCCCACTGTGGGACGAAGAAAAGAATATATTATATTTTCTTAAGGTCTGATGTACTGTTGTGTGCAGTGTCCTGAGTGGGTTGGCCTGTATTTTATTTAATGATTAAATTAATAATACAATATTTTCTTAAGACTCTGTGCGGCCGGATCTAATACTAATCAGATATCATCCCGGGGCCAAGATTATTCATTTGAGGGTTAGGACTTTGACACCCCTGCTGTAAATGATAGTCTACTTTGGTCAGAAAAAGGCTGCAGGGTGGATGGTACTCTCATATATTGCCATTTTTAACTTTTCACCTGTTGTCTGTGCATTGCTATTCACCCATTGTCCCTCTGTCTGTTTCATGTCCGCACTGATGGAACCCAAAACCCTGGACTCCCCCACCCTGGACTTGGGCTAGTCCCCAGGCTGTCATCTTATGGACTCAGCGTTTCAGTGACTCCCCAGCGAGAATAAACTCAAGTGGAATTGGCAAAAGTAGCCCAGTCATTTCCCAGGTCAGACGTTTATGTGAACAGGGCCATCCTCAAACCTTCACACTTCTCTTTCTCTTCTTCTTTTGGCTCTAAACATGAACGAACTGGAGACAAAGTGACAGAGACAGGAGCAGAGCCACAGTCGGTCTGAACCTCCCTCTGGCTCCGTCATTCTCTCTGCACTGATCCCATCTATTCTCCGTTATCTCCACGCTCTTTTTCTCCCATGGGTTCTCTTCCCATTTCACTTTTACACAGACGTAAACAGACGCTGGACACTCGTCATACTGTGTCTGCACCAACAAGGACATGTTCGGTTCTAATAAAAGCATCAAACCGTTTCACAGCATTGAAGTATTTACTGAGATGAGGTTTGTAAAGTGTGAATCTGAACCACACACACATCTTCTCTCTGTCTCTCTCTCAGTCTTTTCTCTGTGGGTCTGTCTCTCTCTGTCTTTTCTCTGTGGGTCTGTGTCTCTCTCTCTCTGTCTTTTCTCTGTGGGTCTGTGTCTCTCTCTCAGTCTTTTCTCTGTGGGTCTGTGTCTCTCTCTCAGTCTTTTCTCTGTGGGTCTGTGTCTCTCTCTCTCTGTCTTTTCTCTGTGGGTCTGTGTCTCTCTCTCTCTGTCTTTTCTCTGTGGGTCTGTGTCTCTCTCTCAGTCTTTTCTCTGTGGGTCTGTGTCTCTCTCTCTGTCTTTTCTCTGTGGGTCTGTGTCTCTCTCTCTGTCTTTTCTCTGTGGGTCTGTGTCTCTCTCTCTCTGTCTTTTCTCTGTGGGTCTGTGTCTCTCTCTCTGTCTTTTCTCTGTGGGTCTGTGTCTCTCTCTCAGTCTTTTCTCTGTGGGTCTGTGTCTCTCTCTCTGTCTTTTCTCTGTGGGTCTGTGTCTCTCTCTCTCTGTCTTTTCTCTGTAGGTCTGTGTCTCTCTCTCTGTCTTTTCTCTGTGGGTCTGTGTCTCTCTCTCTGTCTTTTCTCTGTGGGTCTGTGTCTCTCTCTCTGTCTTTTCTCTGTGGGTCTGTGTCTCTCTGTCTTTTCTCTGTGGGTCTGTGTCTCTCTCTCTGTCTTTTCTCTGTGGGTCTGTCTCTCTCTGTCTTTTCTCTGTGGGTCTGTCTCTCTCTGTCTTTTCTCTGTGGGTCTGTGTCTCTCTCTCTCTGTCTTTTCTCTGTGGGTCTGTGTCTCTCTCTCAGTCTTTTCTCTGTGGGTCTGTGTCTCTCTCTCTCTGTCTTTTCTCTGTGGGTCTGTGTCTCTCTCTCTGTCTTTTCTCTGTGGGTCTGTGTCTCTCTCTCTCTCAGTCTTTTCTCTGTGGGTCTGTGTCTCTCTCTCTCTGTCTTTTCTCTGTGGGTCTGTGTCTCTCTCTCTCTGTCTTTTCTCTGTGGGTCTGTGTCTCTCTCTCTCTGTCTTTTCTCTGTGGGTCTGTGTCTCTCTCTCTCTGTCTTTTCTCTGTGGGTCTGTGTCTCTCTCTCTCAGTCTTTTCTCTGTGGGTCTGTGTCTCTCTCTCTGTCTTTTCTCTGTGGGTCTGTGTCTCTCTCTCTCAGTCTTTTCTCTGTGGGTCTGTGTCTCTCTCTCAGTCTTTTCTCTGTGGGTCTGTGTCTCTCTCTCAGTCTTTTCTCTGTGGGTCTGTGTCTCTCTCTCTCAGTCTTTTCTCTGTGGGTCTGTGTCTCTCTCTCTCTGTCTTTTCTCTGTGGGTCTGTGTCTCTCTCTCTCTGTCTTTTCTCTGTGGGTCTGTGTGTCTCTCTCTGTCTTTTCTCTGTGGGTCTGTGTCTCTCTCTCAGTCTTTTCTCTGTGGGTCTGTGTCTCTCTCTCTCTGTCTTTTCTCTGTGGGTCTGTGTCTCTCTCTCTGTCTTTTCTCTGTGGGTCTGTGTCTCTCTCTCTCTGTCTTTTCTCTGTGGGTCTGTGTCTCTCTCTCAGTCTTTTCTCTGTGGGTCTGTGTCTCTCTCTCTCTGTCTTTTCTCTGTGGGTCTGTGTCTCTCTCTCTCTGTCTTTTCTCTGTGGGTCTGTGTCTCTCTCTCTCTGTCTTTTCTCTGTGGGTCTGTGTCTCTCTCTCTCTGTCTTTTCTCTGTGGGTCTGTGTCTCTCTCTCTGTCTTTTCTCTGTGGGTCTGTGTCTCTGTCTCTGTGGGTCTGTGTCTCTCTCTCAGTCTTTTCTCTGTGTCTCTCTCTCTCTGTCTTTTCTCTGTGGGTCTGTGTCTCTCTCTCTCTGTCTTTTCTCTGTGGGTCTGTGTCTCTCTCTCTGTCTTTTCTCTGTGGGTCTGTGTCTCTCTCTCTGTCTTTTCTCTGTGGGTCTGTGTCTCTCTCTCTCAGTCTTTTCTCTGTGGGTCTGTGTCTCTCTCTCTGTCTTTTCTCTGTGGGTCTGTGTCTCTCTCTCGTCTTTTCTCTGTGGTCTGTTCTCTCTCTGTCTTTTCTCTGTGGGTCTGTGTCTCTCTCTCTCTGTCTTTTCTCTGTGGGTCTGTGTCTCTCTCTCTGTCTTTTCTCTGTGGGTCTGTCTCTCTCTCTGTCTTTTCTCTGTGGGTCTGTGTCTCTCTCTCTCTGTCTTTTCTCTGTGGGTCTGTGTCTCTCTCTCTGTCTTTTCTCTGTGGGTCTGTGTCTCTCTCTCTGTCTTTTCTCTGTGGGTCTGTGTCTCTCTCTCTCTGTCTTTTCTCTGTGGGTCTGTGTCTCTCTCTCTCTGTCTTTTCTCTGTGGGTCTGTGTCTCTCTCTCTGTCTTTTCTCTGTGGGTCTGTGTCTCTCTCTCTCTGTCTTTTCTCTGTGTGGGTCTGTGTCTCTCTCTCTTTGTCTTTTCTCTGTGGGTCTGTGTCTCTCTCTCTCTGTCTTTTCTCTGTGGGTCTGTGTCTCTCTCTCTGTCTTTTCTCTGTGGGTCTGTGTCTCTCTCTCTGTCTTTTCTCTGTGGGTCTGTCTCTCTCTCTTTTTCTCTGTGGGTCTGTTCTCTGTCTTTTCTCTGTGGGTCTGTGTCTCTCTCTCTGTCTTTTCTCTGTGGGTCTGTGTCTCTCTCTCTGTCTTTTCTCTGTGGGTCTGTGTCTCTCTCTCTGTCTTTTCTCTGTGGGTCTGTGTGTCTCTCTCTGTCTTTTCTCTGTGGGTCTGTGGCTCTCTCTCTCTGTCTTTTCTCTGTGGGTCTGTCTCTCTCTCTCTGTCTTTTCTCTGTGGGTCTGTGTCTCTCTCTCTGTCTTTTCTCTGTGGGTCTGTGTCTCTCTCTCTGTCTTTTCTCTGTGGGTCTGTGTGTCTCTCTTTTCTCTGTGGTCTGTCTTTTCTCTGTGGGTCTGTGTCTCTCTCTCTGTCTTTTCTCTGTGGGTCTGTGTCCTCTCTCTCTGTGTCTTTTCTCTGTGGGTCTGTGTCTCTCTCTCTGTCTTTTCTCTGTGGGTCTGTGTCTCTCTCTCTCTGTCTTTTCTCTGTGGGTCTGTGTCTCTCTCTCTCTGTCTTTTCTCTGTGGGTCTGTGTCTCTCTCTCTGTCTTTTCTCTGTGGGTCTGTGTCTCTCTCTCTCTGTCTTTTCTCTGTGGGTCTGTGTCTCTCTCTCTGTCTTTTCTCTGTGGGTCTGTGTCTCTCTCTCTGTCTTTTCTCTGTGGGTCTGTGTCTCTCTCTCTGTCTTTTCTCTGTGGGTCTGTGTCTCTCTCTCTGTCTTTTCTCTGTGGGTCTGTGTCTCTCTCTCTGTCTTTTCTCTGTGGGTCTGTGTCTCTCTCTCTGTCTTTTCTCTGTGGGTCTGTGTCTCTCTCTCTCTGTCTTTTCTCTGTGGGTCTGTGTCTCTCTCTCTCTGTCTTTTCTCTGTGGGTCTGTGTCTCTCTCTCTGTCTTTTCTCTGTGGGTCTGTGTCTCTCTCTCTCTCTGTGGGTCTGTTTTCTCTGTGGGTCTGTGTCTCTCTCTCTGTCTTTTCTCTGTGGGTCTGTGTCTCTCTCTCTGTCTTTTCTCTGTGGGTCTGTGTCTCTCTCTCTGTCTTTTCTCTGTGGGTCTGTGTCTCTCTCTCTGTCTTTTCTCTGTGGGTCTGTGTCTCTCTCTCTGTCTTTTCTCTGTGGGTCTGTGTCTCTCTCTGTCTTTTCTCTGTGGGTCTGTGTCTCTCTCTCTGTCTTTTCTCTGTGGGTCTGTGTCTCTCTCTCTGTCTTTTCTCTGTGGGTCTGTGTCTCTCTCTCTGTCTTTTCTCTGTGGGTCTGTGTCTCTCTCTCTCTGTCTTTTCTCTGTGGGTCTGTGTCTCTCTCTCTGTCTTTTCTCTGTGGGTCTGTGTCTCTCTGTCTTTTCTCTGTGGGTCTGTCTCTCTCTCTGTCTTTTCTCTGTGGGTCTGTGTCTCTCTCTCTGTCTTTTCTCTGTGGGTCTGTGTCTCTCTCTCTCTGTCTTTTCTCTGTGGGTCTGTGTCTCTCTCTCTGTCTTTTCTCTGTGGGTCTGTGTCTCTCTCTCTGTCTTTTCTCTGTGGGTCTGTGTCTCTCTCTCTGTCTTTTCTCTGTGGGTCTGTGTCTCTCTCTCTCTGTCTTTTCTCTGTGGGTCTGTGTCTCTCTCTCTGTCTTTTCTCTGTGGGTCTGTGTCTCTCTCTCGTCTTTTCTCTGTGGGTCTGTGTCTCTCTCTCTGTCTTTTCTCTGTGGGTCTGTGTCTCTCTCTCTGTCTTTTCTCTGTGGGTCTGTGTCTCTCTCTCTCTGTCTTTTCTCTGTGGGTCTGTGTCTCTCTCTCTCTGTCTTTTCTCTGTGGGTCTGTGTCTCTCTCTCTGTCTTTTCTCTGTGGGTCTGTGTCTCTCTCTGTCTTTTCTCTGTGGGTCTGTGTCTCTCTCTCTGTCTTTTCTCTGTGGGTCTGTGTCTCTCTCTCTCTGTCTTTTCTCTGTGGGTCTGTGTCTCTCTCTCTGTCTTTTCTCTGTGGGTCTGTGTCTCTCTCTCTGTCTTTTCTCTGTGGGTCTGTGTCTCTCTGTCTTTTCTCTGTGGGTCTGTGTCTCTCTCTCTCTGTCTTTTCTCTGTGGGTCTGTGTCTCTCTCTCTGTCTTTTCTCTGTGGGTCTGTGTCTCTCTCTCTCTGTCTTTTCTCTGTGGGTCTGTGTCTCTCTCTCTGTCTTTTCTCTGTGGGTCTGTGTCTCTCTGTCTGTCTTTTCTCTGTGGGTCTGTGTCTCTCTCTCTCTGTCTTTTCTCTGTGGGTCTGTGTCTCTCTCTCTGTCTTTTCTCTGTGGGTCTGTGTCTCTCTCTCTGTCTTTTCTCTGTGGGTCTGTGTTCTCTCTGTCTCTGTGGGTCTGTGTCTTTGTCTCTGTGGGTCTGTGTCTCTCTCTCTGTCTTTTCTCTGTGGGTCTGTGTCTCTCTCTCTGTCTTTTCTCTGTGGGTCTGTGTCTCTCTCTCTGTCTTTTCTCTGTGGGTCTGTGTCTCTCTCTCTGTCTTTTCTCTGTGGGTCTGTGTCTCTCTCTCTGTCTTTTCTCTGTGGGTCTGTGTCTCTCTCTCTCTGTCTTTTCTCTGTGGGTCTGTGGTCTCTCTCTCTGTCTTTTCTCTGTGGGTCTGTGTCTCTCTCTCTGTCTTTTCTCTGTGGGTCTGTCTCTCTCTCTGTCTTTTCTCTGTGGGTCTGTGTCTCTCTCTCTGTGTCTTTTCTCTGTGGGTCTGTGTCTCTCTCTCTCTGTCTTTTCTCTGTGGGTCTGTGTCTCTCTCTCTGTCTTTTCTCTGTGGGTCTGTGTCTCTCTCTCTCTGTCTTTTCTCTGGGTGGGTCTGTGTCTCTCTCTCTGTCTTTTCTCTGTGGGTCTGTGTCTCTCTCTCTCTGTCTTTTCTCTGTGGGTCTGTGTCTCTCTCTCTCTGTCTTTTCTCTGTGGGTCTGTGTCTCTCTCTCTCTGTCTTTTCTCTGTGGGTCTGTGTCTTCTCTCTCTGTCTTTTCTCTGTGGGTCTGTGTCTCTCTCTCTCTTTCTCTGTGGGTCTGTGTCTCTCCTCTGTCTTTCTCTGTGGGTCTGTGTGCTTTTCTCTCTGTCTCTCTGTCTTTTCTCTGTGGGTCTGTGTCTCTCTCTCTCTGTCTTTTCTCTGTGGGTCTGTGTCTCTCTCTCTGTCTTTTCTCTGTGGGTCTGTGTCTCTCTCTCTGTCTTTTCTCTGTGGGTCTGTGTCTCTCTCTCTGTCTTTTCTCTGTGGGTCTGTGTCTCTCTCTCTGTCTTTTCTCTGTGGGTCTGTGTCTCTCTCTCTGTCTTTTCTCTGTGGGTCTGTGTCTCTCTCTCTGTCTTTTCTCTGTGGGTCTGTGTCTCTCTCTCTGTCTTTTCTCTGTGGGTCTGTGTTCTCTCTCTCTGTCTTTTCTCTGTGGGTCTGTGTCTCTCTCTCTCTGTCTTTTCTCTGTGGGTCTGTGTCTCTCTCTCTGTCTTTTCTCTGTGGGTCTGTGTCTCTCTCTCTCTGTCTTTTCTCTGTGGGTCTGTGTTCTCTCTGTCTTTTCTCTGTGTCTGTGTCTCTCTCTCTGTCGTTTTTCTCTGTGGGTCTGTGGTCTGTCTCTCTCTCTGTCTTTTCTCTGTGGGTCTGTGTCTCTCTCTCTGTCTTTTCTCTGTGGGTCTGTGTCTCTCTCTCTCTGTCTGTTTTTTCTCTGTGGGTCTGTGTCTCTCTCTCTGTCTTTTCTCTGTGGGTCTGTGTCTCTCTCTCTGTCTTTTCTCTGTGGGTCTGTGTCTCTCTCTGTCTTTTCTCTGTGGGTCTGTGTCTCTCTGTCTTTTCTCTGTGGGTCTGTGTCTCTCTCTCTGTCTTTTCTCTGTGGGTCTGTGTCTCTCTCTCTCTGTCTTTTCTCTGTGGGTCTGTGTCTCTCTCTCTCTGTCTTTTCTCTGTGGGTCTGTGTCTCTCTCTCTGTCTTTTCTCTGTGGGTCTGTGTCTCTCTCTCTGTCTTTTCTCTGTGGGTCTGTGTCTCTGTCTTTTCTCTGTGGGTCTGTGTCTCTCTCTCTGTCTTTTCTCTGTGGGTCTGTGTCTCTCTGTCTTTTCTCTGTGGGTCTGTGTCTCTCTGTCTTTTCTCTGTGGGTCTGTGTCTCTCTCTCTGTCTTTTCTCTGTGGGTCTGTGTCTCTCTCTCTGTCTTTTCTCTGTGGGTCTGTGTCTCTCTCTCTGTCTTTTCTCTGTGGGTCTGTGTCTCTCTCTCTGTCTTTTCTCTGTGGGTCTGTGTCTCTCTCTCTGTCTTTTCTCTGTGGGTCTGTGTCTCTCTCTCTGTCTTTTCTCTGTGGGTCTGTGTCTCTCTCTCTCTGTCTTTTCTCTGTGGGTCTGTGTCTCTCTCTCTGTCTTTTCTCTGTGGGTCTGTGTCTCTCTCTGTCTTTTCTCTGTGGGTCTGTGTCTCTCTCTCTCTGTCTTTTCTCTGTGGGTCTGTGTCTCTCTCTCTGTCTTTTCTCTGTGGGTCTGTGTCTCTCTGTCTTTTCTCTGTGGGTCTGTGTCTCTCTCTCTGTCTTTTCTCTGTGGGTCTGTGTCTCTCTCTCTCGTCTTTTCTCTGTGGGTCTGTGTCTCTCTCTGTCTTTTCTCTGTGGGTCTGTGTCTCTCTCTCTGTCTTTTCTCTGTGGGTCTGTGTCTCTCTCTCTCTGTCTTTTCTCTGTGGGTCTGTGTCTCTCTCTGTCTTTTCTCTGTGGGTCTGTGTCTCTCTCTCTGTCTTTTCTCTGTGGGTCTGTGTTCTTCTCTGTCTTTTCTCTGTGGGTCTGTGTCTCTCTCTCTGTCTTTTCTCTGTGGGTCTGTGTCTCTCTCTCTGTCTTTTCTCTGTGGGTCTGTTCTTCTCTCTGTCTTTTCTCTGTGGGTCTGTGTCTCTCTCTGTCTTTTCTCTGTGGGTCTGTGTCTCTCTCTCTGTCTTTTCTCTGTGGGTCTGGTCTCTCTCTGTCTTTTCTCTGTGGGTCTGTGTCTCTCTCTCTGTCTTTTCTCTGTGGGGTCTGTGTCTCTCTCTCTGTCTTTTCTCTGTGGGTCTGTGTCTCTCTCTCTGTCTTTTCTCTGTGGGTCTGTCTCCGTCTTTCTCTGTGGGTCTGTCTCTCTTGTCTTCTCTCTGTCTTTTCTCTGTGGGTCTGTGTCTCTCTCTCTG
Organism: Knipowitschia caucasica; assembly: GCA_964034765.1. NCBI lineage: Eukaryota > Metazoa > Chordata > Actinopteri > Gobiiformes > Gobiidae > Knipowitschia > Knipowitschia caucasica. The sequence continues at coordinate 42,547,449 of OZ035830.1, forward strand.
TCTTTTCTCTGTGGGTCTGTGTCTCTCTCTCTGTCTTTTCTCTGTGGGTCTGTGTCTCTCTCTCTGTCTTTTCTCTGTGGGTCTGTGTCTCTCTCTCTCTGTCTTTTCTCTGTGGGTCTGTGTCTCTCTCTCTCTGTCTTTTCTCTGTGGGTCTGTGTCTCTCTGTCTTTTCTCTGTGGGTCTGTGTCTCTCTGTCTTTTCTCTGTGGGTCTGTGTCTCTCTCTCTCTGTCTTTTCTCTGTGGGTCTGTGTCTCTCTCTCTCTGTCTTTTCTCTGTGGGTCTGTGTCTCTCTCTCTGTCTTTTCTCTGTGGGTCTGTGTCTCTCTGTCTTTTCTCTGTGGGTCTGTGTCTCTCTCTCTGTCTTTTCTCTGTGGGTCTGTGTCTCTCTCTCTGTCTTTTCTCTGTGGGTCTGTGTCTCTCTCTCTGTCTTTTCTCTGTGGGTCTGTGTCTCTCTCTGTCTTTTCTCTGTGGGTCTGTGTCTCTCTCTCTGTCTTTTCTCTGTGGGTCTGTGTCTCTCTCTCTGTCTTTTCTCTGTGGGTCTGTGTCTCTCTCTCTGTCTTTTCTCTGTGGGTCTGTGTCTCTCTCTCTGTCTTTTCTCTGTGGGTCTGTGTCTCTCAGTCTTTTCTCTGTGGGTCTGTGTCTCTCTCTCTCTGTCTTTTCTCTGTGGGTCTGTGTCTCTCTCTCTCTGTCTTTTCTCTGTGGGTCTGTGTCTCTCTCTCTGTCTTTTCTCTGTGGGTCTGTGTCTCTCTCTCTGTCTTTTCTCTGTGGGTCTGTGTCTCTCTCTCTGTCTTTTCTCTGTGGGTCTGTGTCTCTCTCTCTGTCTTTTCTCTGTGGGTCTGTGTCTCTCTCTCTGTCTTTTCTCTGTGGGTCTGTGTCCCTGTCTCTGGGTCTCTCTGTCTTTTCTCTGTGGGTCTGTGTCTCTCTCTCTGTGGTCTGTCTTTCTCTGTCTTTTCTCTGTGGGTCTGTGTCTCTCTCTCTGTCTTTTCTCTGTGGGTCTGTGTCTCTCTCTCTGTCTTTTCTCTGTGGGTCTGTGTCTCTCTCTCTCTGTCTTTTCTCTGTGGGTCTGTGTCTCTCTCTCTGTCTTTTCTCTGTGGGTCTGTGTCTCTCTCTCTGTCTTTTCTCTGTGGGTCTGTGTCTCTCTCTCTGTCTTTTCTCTGTGGGTCTGTGTCTCTCTCTCTGTCTTTTCTCTGTGGGTCTGTGTCTCTCTCTCTGTCTTTTCTCTGTGGGTCTGTGTCTCTCTCTCTGTCTTTTCTCTGTGGGTCTGTGTCTCTCTGTCTTTTCTCTGTGGGTCTGTTCTCTCTCTCTGTCTTTTCTCTGTGGGTCTGTGTCTCTCTCTCTGTCTTTTCTCTGTGGGTCTGTGTCTCTCTCTCTGTCTTTTCTCTGTGGGTCTGTGTCTCTCTCTTTTTCTGTGGGTCTGTGTCTCTCTCTCTGTCTTTTCTCTGTGGGTCTGTGTCTCTCTCTCTGTCTTTTCTCTGTGGGTCTGTGTCTCTCTCTCTGTCTTTTCTCTGTGGGTCTGTGTCTCTCTCTCTCTGTCTTTTCTCTGTGGGTCTGTGTCTCTCTGTCTTTTCTCTGTGGGTCTGTGTCTTTCTCTCTGTGTCTCTCTCTCTGTCTTTTCTCTGTGGGTCTGTGTCTCTCTCTCTCTGTCTTTTCTCTGTGGGTCTGTGTCTCTCTCTCTCTGTCTTTTCTCTGTGGGTCTGTGTCTCTCTCTCTGTCTTTTCTCTGTGGGTCTGTGTCTCTCTCTCTCTGTCTTTTCTCTGTGGGTCTGTGTCTCTGTCTTTTCTCTGTGGGTCTGTGTCTCTCTCTCTGTCTTTTCTCTGTGGGTCTGTGTCTCTCTCTCTGTCTTTTCTCTGTGGGTCTGTCTCTCTCTGTCTTTTCTCTGTGGGTCTGTGTCTCTCTCTCAGTCTTTTCTCTGTGGGTCTGTGTCTCTCTCTCTCTGTCTTTTCTCTGTGGGTCTGTGTCTCTCTCTCTGTCTTTTCTCTGTGGGTCTGTGTCTCTCTCTCTGTCTTTTCTCTGTGGGTCTGTGTCTCTCTCTCTGTCTTTTCTCTGTGGGTCTGTGTCTCTCTCTCTCAGTCTTTTCTCTGTGGGTCTGTGTCTCTGTCTTTTCTCTGTGGGTCTGTGTTTCTCTGTCTTTTCTCTGTGGGTCTGTGTCTCTCTCTCTGTCTTTTCTCTGTGGGTCTGTGTCTCTCTGTCTTTTCTCTGTGGGTCTGTGTCTCTCTCTCTGTCTTTTCTCTGTGGGTCTGTGTCTCTCTCTCTGTCTTTTCTCTGTGGGTCTGTGTCTCTCTGTCTTTTCTCTGTGGGTCTGTGTCTCTCTCTCTCTGTCTTTTCTCTGTGGGTCTGTGTCTCTCTCTCTCTGTCTTTCCTCTGTGGGTCTGTGTCTCTCTCTCTGTCTTTTCTCTGTGGGTCTGTGTCTCTCTGTCTTTTCTCTGTGGGTCTGTGTCTCTCTGTCTTTTCTCTGTGGGTCTGTGTCTCTCTCTCTGTCTTTTCTCTGTGGGTCTGTCTCTCTCTGTCTTTTCTCTGTGGGTCTGTCTCTCTCTGTCTTTTCTCTGTGGGTCTGTGTCTCTCTCTCAGTCTTTTCTCTGTGAGTCTGTGTCTCTCTCTCTGTCTTTTCTCTGTGGGTCTGTGTCTCTCTCTCTGTCTTTTCTCTGTGGGTCTGTGTCTCTCTCTCTGTCTTTTCTCTGTGGGTCTGTCTCTCTCTGTCTTTTCTCTGTGGGTCTGTGTCTCTCTCTCTCGGTCTTTTCTCTGTGGGTCTGTGTCTCTCTCTCTCAGTCTTTTCTCTGTGGGTCTGTGTCTCTCTCTCTGTCTTTTCTCTGTGGGTCTGTGTCTCTCTCTCAGTCTTTTCTCTGTGGGTCTGTGTCTCTGTCTTTTCTCTGTGGGTCTGTGTCTCTCTCTCTGTCTTTTCTCTGTGGGTCTGTGTCTCTCTCTCTGTCTTTTCTCTGTGGGTCTGTGTCTCTCTCTCTGTCTTTTCTCTGTGGGTCTGTGTCTCTCTCTCTCTGTCTTTTCTCTGTGGGTCTGTGTCTCTCTGTCTTTTCTCTGTGGGTCTGTGTCTCTCTGTCTTTTCTCTGTGGGTCTGTGTCTCTCTCTCTCTGTCTTTTCTCTGTGGGTCTGTGTCTCTCTCTCTCTGTCTTTTCTCTGTGGGTCTGTGTCTCTCTCTCTGTCTTTTCTCTGTGGGTCTGTGTTTCTCTGTCTTTTCTCTGTGGGTCTGTGTCTCTCTGTCTTTTCTCTGTGGGTCTGTGTCTCTCTCTCTGTCTTTTCTCTGTGGGTCTGTGTCTCTCTCTCTGTCTTTTCTCTGTGGGTCTGTGTCTCTCTCTCAGTCTTTTCTCTGTGGGTCTGTGTCTCTCTCTCTCTGTCTTTTCTCTGTGGGTCTGTGTCTCTCTGTCTTTTCTCTGTGGGTCTGTGTCTCTCTCTCTGTCTTTTCTCTGTGGGTCTGTCTCTCTCTGTCTTTTCTCTGTGGGTCTGTGTCTCTCTCTCAGTCTTTTCTCTGTGGGTCTGTGTCTCTCTCTCTGTCTTTTCTCTGTGGGTCTGTGTGTCTCTCTCTGTCTTTTCTCTGTGGGTCTGTGTCTCTCTGTCTTTTCTCTGTGGGTCTGTCTCTCTCTGTCTTTTCTCTGTGGGTCTGTGTCTCTCTCTCTCTGTCTTTTCTCTGTGGGTCTGTGTCTCTCTCTCTCTGTCTTTTCTCTGTGGGTCTGTGTCTCTCTGTCTTTTCTCTGTGGGTCTGTGTCTCTCTCTCTGTCTTTTCTCTGTGGGTCTGTGTCTCTCTCTCTCAGTCTTTTCTCTGTGGGTCTGTGTCTCTCTCTCTCTGTCTTTTCTCTGTGGGTCTGTGTCTCTCTCTGTCTTTTCTCTGTGGGTCTCTCTCTCTCTGTCTTTTCTCTGTGGGTCTGTGTCTCTCTCTCTGTCTTTTCTCTGTGGGTCTGTGTCTCTCTCTCTCTGTCTTTTCTCTGTGGGTCTGTGTCTCTCTGTCTTTTCTCTGTGGGTCTGTGTCTCTCTCTCTCTGTCTTTTCTCTGTGGGTCTGTGTCTCTCTCTCTGTCTTTTCTCTGTGGGTCTGTGTCTCTCTCTCTCTGTCTTTTCTCTGTGGGTCTGTGTCTCTCTGTCTTTTCTCTGTGGGTCTGTGTCTCTCTCTCTGTCTTTTCTCTGTGGGTCTGTGTCTCTCTCTCTCAGTCTTTTCTCTGTGGGTCTGTGTGTCTCTCTCTGTCTTTTCTCTGTGGGTCTGTGTCTCTCTCTCTCTGTCTTTTCTCTGTGGGTCTGTGTCTCTCAGTCTTTTCTCTGTGGGTCTGTGTCTCTCTCTCTCTGTCTTTTCTCTGTGGGTCTGTGTCTCTCTCTCTCAGTCTTTTCTCTGTGGGTCTGTGTCTCTCTCTCTCTGTCTTTTCTCTGTGGGTCTGTGTCTCTCTCTCTCGGTCTTTTCTCTGTGGGTCTGTGTCTCTCTCTCTCTGTCTTTTCTCTGTGGGTCTGTGTCTCTCTCTCTGTCTTTTCTCTGTGGGTCTGTGTCTCTCTCTCTCTCTGTCTTTTCTCTGTGGGTCTGTGTCTCTCTCTCTGTGGGTCTGTGTCTCTCTCTCTCTCTGTCTTTTCTCTGTGGGTCTGTGTCTCTCTCTCAGTCTTTTCTCTGTGGGTCTGTGTCTCTGTCTTTTCTCTGTGGGTCTGTGTCTCTCTCTCTCTGTCTTTTCTCTGTGGGTCTGTGTCTCTCTCTCTCGGTCTTTTCTCTGTGGGTCTGTGTCTCTCTCTCAGTCTTTTCTCTGTGGGTCTGTGTCTCTCTCTCTCTGTCTTTTCTCTGTGGGTCTGTGTCTCTCTCTCTGTCTTTTCTCTGTGGGTCTGTGTCTCTGTCTTTTCTCTGTGGGTCTGTGTCTCTCTGTCTTTTCTCTGTGGGTCTGTGTCTCTCTCTCTGTCTTTTCTCTGTGGGTCTGTGTCTCTCTCTCAGTCTTTTCTCTGTGGGTCTGTGTCTCTCTCTCTCTGTCTTTTCTCTGTGGGTCTGTGTCTCTCTCTCTCTGTCTTTTCTCTGTGGGTCTGTGTCTCTCTGTCTTCTCTCTGTGTCTCTCTGTCTTCTCTCTGTGTCTCTCTCTCTCTGTCTTTTCTCTGTGGGTCTGTGTCTCTCTCTCTCTGTCTTTTCTCTGTGGGTCTGTGTCTCTCTCTGTCTTTTCTCTGTGGGTCTGTGTCTCTCTCTGTCTTCTCTCTGTGTCTCTCTCTCTCTCTGTCTTTTCTCTGTGGGTCTGTGTCTCTCTCTCTCTGTCTTTTCTCTGTGGGTCTGTGTCTCTCTGTCTTTTCTCTGTGGGTCTGTGTCTCTCTGTCTTTTCTCTGTGGGTCTGTGTCTCTCTCTCTCTGTCTTTTCTCTGTGGGTCTGTGTCTCTCTCAGTCACAGTTTGTCTGCAGCAGGAGAGTTGTATCTGAGTTTACTGCAGACAACACTTCCATGAGGACGTTAGGGCCGTAACAGACAGAAACAGAAACATGCAGTCGCTCACAGGCTTTTATGTTTTAGAGAGAGAGAAAGGTGTTTTAAGTTCATTCAAGAAAAAACATACATGCAACGTTTTGGTTTTGGCTTTCTTTTTTCAATGATCCTAGGGTTTTAAGATAGAGAGATAGAGAGACGGAGAGAAAGAGAGACGAGAGAGAGAGAGGTAGAGAGAGAGAGAGAGTCAGAGAGAGAGATAGAGAGAGAGAGGTAGAGAGAGAGAGATAGAGAGAGAGAAGTAGAGAGACTGAGAGAGAGAGAGAGACGAGAGAGAGAGGTAGAGAGAGAGAGAAAGGTAGAGAGAGATAGAGACACGGGGAGAGAGAGAGACGAGAGAGAGAGGTAGAGAGAGAGAGACGGAGAGAGAGGTAGAGAGAGAGAG
>OZ035830.1:42558270-42563270 GCA_964034765.1 Knipowitschia caucasica
GTGAGGGGCTGGTGCTATGAGACTTGGGTGGCATCTCTGACTGCCACCCCCCTGACCCAGAAATGGATTAAAGGGAAGAAAATGGATGGATGGAAATGGATGGATGGCTGTGGTGCCGGATTATCAAACAATAAGAATCTTTTCATCATCTGGATCCTTCACAAAGTCTGTAGTAATGTTTGTGAGTGCGGCCAAGATTGAGAGGGTTAAGTGTAGAGCTGCAACTAACGATTATTTTGTAATCGATTAATCTATCGATTATTTTTACGATTAATCGAGTAATCGCTTGGCTGTGAATTGTGTAGAAAAAAAATATTTTTTCATCACAAAAATCTAAAGTGGCAACACTCGAGGACATATTGAGGCGTAAACTTAAAGTAAATGTTTGTAACAGGCTCTTTGTGCTAATTCTGCTCTGATTGGATGAGACAGACAGATATTCATGAAATTATAAAAACAAAGTCTGTTTTAATCAAAAATACTACATTTTCATGTCATTTTTGCTCTGTTTGAGTCCGTGTGAACCAGAAAACGATTTATCGATTACTAAAATAGTTGTCGACTATTTCAATAATCGATTAGTCGTCGATTAATCGATTAGTTGTTTCAGCCCTAGTTAAGTGTCTTGCCCAGGGACACAATGTCAGTGTTGCATCAGCAGTTACAGAACAGCAGGAATAAATGAACAATAACTCTAAACCAAACTAAAATCAAATGTAATCCCAGCAAAGTCCTTGCTCCGTCAGGACAGTCTGGGACTTTGAGGGTATTACGTTTGGACGTCACAATAATCTAAATGTAATTTCCTTCTCCACGGGACGCGAAGGAAGCGACTCTAGCATCAGGGGTTTACATTCTCTCCTTAATACTTTTGCTGCTGCACTTTCAACCATTTAGAGCAGGGGTGTCCAAACATTTAGTAAGAGGACCACATGAGTTCACCTTGGAGAGACCCATGAGGAAAATGCCGTTAGCCTTATTAGATTTAAGCATGTTTATTGATTGAGCATGTTTGGCGCCCTAGGCCCGGGAGGGATGCTGTTGAGTGCGGCGCTTGCTCGCGCGCATGATCCCCCCGGGGCCTAGGCACTGGTGACGGCAGAGGCAGTAGGCAACACGCTTCGATGAGAGAAGGAGGAGGTGGGGCGGCGGAGGCTTGCAGACTTCAGAAGGCCGGGAAGTGGGAGTCTCCGGCTTTTAACTTGCTGTCCTGGTGGTTATTGGTGGATTAGATGTGGGCGTTGCTGGTATTGATGAGTCGAGGAAGAGCAGCCTGTGGCCTGGGCAGCAGCAGCCTGGTCTACCACAGTGAACTTTCGCGAAAGCTCCATTTCACCAGACTAGTCCAGGGGCCGACGTCACGGACTGAAAACTGTCTTGACCGGTATCGGGTTGTTCTCAGCTTTAAAAAGATCTTTTACGAAGCTGAAGTTGGCTGAATGACAAATGTTTATCATCTCACAGGTTGACGACTGAATCCCAGACGTTCTGGACTTTAGAACAAGTCATGTCTATATTGGCTGAGCTGAAGTTGGATGGATGACACAGTGAACTTCTATTGAGGGCCTTAATTGGCCCCCGGGCCTGAGGTTGGACATGGCTGATTTAGACTGAGTTAGACTAACCAACTCTGAGGAGCACAGGGACGGGCCTCCTGCTGGGACTCTGAGGAGCACAGGGACTGGCCTCCTGCTGGTGACTCTGAGGAGCACAGGGACTGGCCTCCTGCTGGTGACTCTGAGGAGCACAGGGACTGGCCTCCTGCTGGGACTCTGAGGAGCACAGGGACTGGTCTCCTGCTGGTGACTCTGAGGAGCACAGGGACTGGTCTCCTGCTGGGACTCTGAGGAGCACAGGGACTGGCCTCCTGCTGGGACTCTGAGGAGCACAGGGACTGGCCTCCTGCTGGGACTCTGAGGAGCACAGGGACTGGCCTCCTGCTGGGACTCTGAGGAGCACAGGGACTGGCCTCCTGCTGGTGACTCTGAGGAGCACAGGGACTGGTCTCCTGCTGGGACTCTGAGGAGCACAGGGACTGGCCTCCTGCTGGGACTCTGAGGAGCACAGGGACTGGCCTCCTGCTGGGACTCTGAGGAGCACAGGGACTGGCCTCCTACTGGGACTCTGAGGAGCACAGGGACGGGCCTCCTGCTGGGACTCTGAGGAGCACAGGGACGGGCCTCCTGCTGGGACTCTGAGGAGCACAGGGACTGGCCTCCTGGATTCCAATGTGTATAAACTGTGCTATACTAATAACCTTGCCTTGTGTTGCCATTTCAAAGTGTGTCATTGTAGTTTTTCACAGCACAATCCAGGACTCACACTCACAGTTATTTCAGACCCTTTGGACCCCTTGTCACTTCCAAACCGATTTCCTCGTTGTCGCACACCGCGGAGCATGTCTCGCAGCCGCTTCGGGTCCTCGGCAAATAAAGGCGGCTTGTATGTGCCTGCTGGGAGAGAACGCTTCTGTCTGGGCTGCTTTGTTCCCAATTAGGACGTCCCGCTACGACTTCACGTCCACTGCCAAGAAATGTGCCGGCTCTGAGAGGGCGAGGCTGTTATCCAGAACCACAGAGGGGAACGGGCCTTTTTCATTCAGCCGAGAGAGATGTAGATGAGAATTTTTGCGTTTTGATTTGCGCAAAACAAGATGAGAAAAGGGGTAGTTTCCAATCATTTCTTTTGAGGAAATGGGGACATTGTAGCTTCGAGCGTGGTTAGTGTCAGCCGATGGGAGGCGTGGCTGCTCGGGTTGGGGTAATCGCAGGACCAGGTGTGTTGTAAGGATTTCTGGGTTCCTGGAAACAGACTTTTTAAACATGGACTTGTCACCGCCACAAAACTGGGTCGGTCTGAAGTGTCATTATTCAAGGCATGGCATGTTTATTTTTATAGCGCAGTTCATACACAAGGGTTTGAAATGATAAATAATAACAGTACAAGAAAAACAGTGAAGATGAAATCCTTCAGTTGTTGCAGAAACTGAACTGTTTTTAACCTGGATTTCAACATCGTCAGAGAAGAAGTCTGTCTCACATTTTCAGGAAGACTGCTCCAGATTTTAGCATGAATCAGAAACTCTGCCTCTCCATGTTTAGTCCTGACTCTGGGACCAGCAGGAGGCCAGTCCCTGTGCTCCTCAGAGTCCCAGCAGGAGGCCAGTCCCTGTGCTCCTCAAAGTCCCAGCAGGAGGCCAGTCCCTGTGCTCCTCAAAGTCCCAGCAGGAGGCCAGTCCCTGTGCTCCTCAAAGTCCCAGCAAGAGGCCAGTCCCTGTGCTCCTCAAAGTCCCAGCAGGAGGCCAGTCCCTGTGCTCCTCAAAGTCCCAGCAGGAGGCCAGTCCCTGTGCTCCTCAGAGTCCCAGCAGGAGGCCAGTCCCTGTGCTCCTCAGAGTCCCAGCAGGAGGCCAGTCCCTGTGCTCCTCAGAGTCACCAGCAAGAGGCCAGTCCCTGTGCTCCTCAGAGTCCCAGCAGGAGGCCAGTCCCTGTGCTCCTCAGAGTCCCAGCAGGAGGCCAGTCCCTGTGCTCCTCAGAGTCCCAGCAGGAGTTCAGTCCCTGTGCTCCTCAGAGTCCCAGCAGGAGTTCAGTCCCTGTGCTCCTCAGAGTTACTACAACTGAAGGACTTTAGGTTTTTATCCTTATCTTTACTATGTTTAATGTACATTATTTATAATATTAATGAATTGTGTATGAATTCATATACAAATAAACAGACTGAAGCCAAACTTCCTAAATGTGTTAAATCAGCTCCATGTACCGGTGCCTCAGACCGTTACATCATCACTTTCAGCTCAATCCACGAGTTTTTCTCAGGACCAAGTTTCCAGCCTCTGTCTCTTTCCGTAGAAAAGAATATCTTGTGAATCATGAATGAGTCTCAGAGTATTTTGGGAGCTCCGGCTCAGGCCTCATCAAGCCCCAAACTCCAATCAGCAGCTGCCGTCGTCCACGAACGTTCACACAAAGGACCGTCAAGGTTTAGGGAAATGATTGGGTCATTTTCATCTCTACATCTCAGCGAGGAACCTCTGGGTTTAAAATAGACTCATCGAAAGACAGACGCACTTTTGGAATAAATGCACACAATAAAATGGAGGTCAAGGTTGTGTAAAACCAGAACTGGACTTTGGTCTGAAACCTGGAGTTACAAGTTAAATTAGACACGAGTAAGAAATCAATCTGTGTCTATGTCAGGTTAAGTTAGTTAGTTTTAAATTGTTCTAACGTCGGGCCAGAGAGAGACCAGAGAGAGACCAGAGAGAGACCAGAGAGAGACCAGAGAGAGACCAGAGAGAGAGACCAGAGAGAGACCAGAGAGAGACCAGAGAGAGACCAGAGAGACCAGAGAGAGACCAGAGAGAGACCAGAGAGAGACCAGAGAGAGACCAGAGAGAGATCAGAGAGAGACTAGAGAGACCAGAGAGAGACCAGAGAGAGACCAGAGAGAGATCAGAGAGAGACCAGAGAGAGACCAGAGAGAGACCAGAGAGAGACCAGAGAGAGACCAGAGAGAGACCTCAGTTGGTAGAGCATTGGCCTTTGAGCCTGAAGGTCGTGGGTTCGAGCCCACCACTAGACTTTCTCCCCCAACTCCCACTGATGCCTGCTGTGGTTGTGTCCTTAGGCAAGACACTTCCCCCACATTAGAATGAGTCTGGTGTGTGTGTGAATGGTTGGTGGTGGTGGGAGGGCCGATGGCACAGACTGGTTGCCTCACTTCTGTCAGTGTGCCCCAGGGCAGCTGTGGCTACAGTAGTAGTTTATTACCGCTGTGAAGAGACTTTGAGAGTCCTAAAAAGCGCTGTATATTACTGATAAATTATTATTATTATCATTATATGATAATTGTTATGTTCGTAATGTAAACCCTATTATTTCTAGTCTACTGTTGAGACCTACTTCTTGCTTCTTCATTATGCTAAAGTTAGAAATTTTATTTCATTTAATTTTAGTTTAGAGTTATGATTAATTTACCTTGTGATGTGTGTTACTGTGTTTTTG
>OZ035830.1:42568270-42593270 GCA_964034765.1 Knipowitschia caucasica
AGGACACTGACCCCAAGAGGACACAGACCCCAAGAGGACACAGACCCCAGGAGGACACAGACCCCAAGAGGACACTGACCCCAAGAGGACACAGACCCCAAGAGGACACTGACCCCAAGAGGACACAGACCCCAAGAGGACACAGACCCCAGGAGGACACAGACCCCAAGAGGACACTGACCCCAAGAGGACACAGACCCCAGTAGGACACAGACGCCAAGAGGACACAGACCCCAAGAGGACACTGACCCCAAGAGGACACAGACCCCAGTAGGACACAGACGCCAAGAGGATACTGACCCCAAGAGGACACTGACCCCAAGAGGACACTGACCCCAAGAGGACACACACCCCAAGAGGACACAGACCCCAAGAGGACACTGACCCCAAGAGGACACAGACCCCAGTAGGACACAGACGCCAAGAGGACACAGACCCCAAGAGACCACAGACCCCAAGAGGACACAGACCCCAGCACTTACCAGCCTCCGCCTCAGCCATGGATCTATAATAATAACTGGATAGGGTGTTACTAGCTTACAGCTGTCCCACCCATGGCCACAGGGGGCGCTGTGGTACTGCAGACCAAATTCACGAGTGTTACCCAGAAAAAAGTCCCATAGAAGTCAATGTAAACTAAAACAGCTCGACCTCAGCTGACAGAGAACCTGACAGAGAACCTGACAGAGAACCTGACAGAGAACCTGACAGAGAACCTGACAGAGAACCTGACAGAGAACCTACAGCTTTCATAAAGATCAGATGTTGTGGGGATGTTAGTGTCCCTTGTCATTCTGAACTTTTTTTCTTCATAAATTCTTCTGTTTTCTTTAAATCCACACTTTACTGCTACAAACTCCCGCTCTGGCTCCGCTCTGCTGCTGCTCGGATGATCAGCTCTGATTGGTCAGAGCGCAGCCGAGCCCCTCTGTGCGCGTGCATGAGAGCCATGCACGTGTATTTGGCGCAAAGCATCATGGGAGATAATCCACTGCTCATAACCGGGAGGACCAGACGATGCCCAAATACAACTGAGTTCATTTGAATAGGACGGCATCTTGGATCACCAGGGCTTGGTTTCAGCCTCAGTCTCAGTCTCAGCCTCAGCCTCAGTCTCAGCCTCAGCCTCCACCAGCCTCCACCAGCCTCTGCCTCTGCCTCAGCCTCAGTCTCAGCCTCAGCCTCCACCTGCCTCTGCCTCTGCCTCTGCCTCTGCCTCTGCCTCTGCCTCTGCCTCTGCCTCTGCCTCTGCCTCAGCCTCAGCCTCAGCCTCAGCCTCAGCCTCAGCCTCTGCCTCTGCCTCTGCCTCTGCCTCTGCCTCTGCCTCTGCCTCAGCCTCAGCCTCAGCCTCAGCCTCAGCCTCAGCCTCTGCCTCTGCCTCTGCCTCTGCCTCAGCCTCACCTCAGTCTTAGTTTCAGCCTCAGCCTCAGCCTCCACCAGCCTCAGTCTCAGTCTCTGTCTCAGCCTCAGTCTCAGTCTCAGTTTCAGTCTCAGCCTCAGTTTCAGCCTCAGCCTCAGCCTCCAACAGCCTCAGCCTCAGCCTCAGCCTCAGTCTCAGCCTCAGCCTCAGCCTCAGCCTCCAACAGCCTCAGCCTCAGCGGTGGTGTCTGTCATAACGTCTTATCCGCCCGGTGCCGGTTAAGCCTGAAAACGCTGTGTAATGAAACATGAAAGCTCCATGATGTGTCTTTTGTTGCTTGTCTGATTGAAGATGCCTCGGTTGGTTCGTCTCGCTGTGAACTGCAGGGAGAGTTCCTCTGACGGAGACAAAACAGAGACAAAACAGAAACCACTCTCCTGCTGTGGCAACACGGCTTTCTTACAATTCATAAAAGACTGATAACTTGATTTGGATTGAGCTGTGAACTGGTCCTATGTTAAATATTCAGGCTTTTTCTGAAGAACTTACGATATGTTTGTCTTTCCACGTCTCCACACTGCAAAAAATGATTAAATATGAAGTAATCTTTGCTTGAATCAAGTGTTTTTTTTATGTCAAGAACTGTTATTTTCTCATTCCAAGGGACACATTTCTTGCATTTCTTGAGACGAACTAAGATGTTACAGAATGCAGGTGATGTTAAAGCGTAGACCGTCCAACAGTGTTGTGCCAGTTCACAGCTTTTCTGAACTAGTTCAAGTTCAGTTCATACATGCTCAAAGTGAACAGTTCACGTTCAAAGTTCACATTTTTAATTCTGAACTAGTTCAAAGTTCAGTTCATTTTACTTTTTTCGTGAGATACTTAAATATTTTTTTCACACTACGAGCTATATATATCTCCTGTACACCCACAGGAGGAGAGCCTTCTCCTTGTTTGAGATGAAAGTTTGGAGGGACGGCCGGGTCTTGGTAGATTTGCAGTGGTCTGATACTCCTTCCATTTCAATATAATTGCTTGCACAGTGCTCCTTGAGATGTTTAAAGCTTGGGAAATCTTTTTGTATCCAAATCCGGCTTTAAACTTCTCCACAACAGTATCTCGGACCTGCCTGGTGTGTTCCTTTGTCTTCATGGTTCTCTCTGCGCTTTAAACAGAACCCTGAGACTATCAAAGAGCAGGTGCATTTATACGGAGACTTGATTACACACAGGTGCATTCTATTTATCATCATCAGTCATTTAGGACAACATTGGATCATTCAAAGATCCTCACTGAACTTCTGGACTGAGTTTGCTGCACTGAAAGTAAAGGGGCCGAATAATATTGCACGCCCCACTATTCAGTTTTTTATTTGTTAAAAAAGTTTAAATTATCCAATAAATTTCATTCCACTTCACGATTGTGTCCCACTTGTTGTTGATTCATGACAAAAAATTAAAATTTTATATCTTTATGTTAGAAGCCTGAAATGTGGCGAAATGTTGAAAGGTTCAAGGGGGCCGAATACTTTCGCAAGGCACTGTATATATATATATATATATAATCTCCTGTACACCCACAGGAGGAGAGCCTTTTGACTACAAAACAGACTAGATTTACATGGTTTTCAATGGGAGCCAAACGGAGTTGCTCCATCTCTGCTCATAAACTACAGACAGTAATGCGCTGCAGTGCTGTGTCTATACTTTATGTCAAATGTAAACGGTGTAAACTTTGTCGCTAACTCACCCTGTGTTTTCATCACGACTCGGGCCCATGTGAAAAGCACCAGCTCACAGCGCCGCAACACAGAGTCGGGGTGCGTTCACAGACGGTGGAGACCGTAGGAATTTTTAGATTTCGGCGGAAAAAATGCGAGAATACAGGAGGGAGGAACTTTCTCTCGTTGGGTTTCAAAAGAGAAAACAGATTCCAACGTTCATAGTGATGTCTGCCGTTCATGACACATAAAATGAACTAATTCACGTTCAAGTTCTTTTTAAAAAAATGTGTTGCGTTCTGTTCAACGTTCACGAAAAAATGAGCGTGTTCAATGAATGCGTTCTTTTGAACTGGTTCACGCACAACACTGCCGTCCAATCAGCATTTACCACGATGCCGGTGGCTTCGGCCTTGGGCTAAACCAGAAGTGGAAAAGCACCAGCTCCAGCGTCATGTGTTATAACGAAGACTTCAGCTTTGACCACAGTTGCTTCAAAAACTCATGAAATATCCAAATATCTTCTCAAAACAAGATCACTTCCCTTCTTCCCTTGGCAGATCTGGTTTAAGGCAGTCATGAGCTTGAATTAAGAGACATTTTTGCCAAAGTTGGAGGGATTTGAGGAGAATATTTACTCTACAGGGTGTTGTAGAATGGCAGAGTGGTTAGCGCTCTTGATTCAAAGCAAGAAAGTGCTGTAGTTTGCATGTTATCCCTGTGTCTCTCCCGTCACCACTGCTTCTGACTCAGGCCCCAGTGGCTTTGGAGGGTGGGTCAAATGTATGTGAGTGAGTAAGAGTAAATTATCTTCAGTTTAACAGCACAACACAGAGAATAGACTCCCTACAGTGATATTAAAATATACTTTCACCGTAAACCTGGATTTTTCAGATAACCATGGAAACTCACATTTGAAACATGTTTTTTTTTTGTATCTGGGAGAGCCACTTATTTCAAGAGCAGTTGCAATTTATTTCTTATTCCAAGGGAGAATTTTCTTGTCTCTTTTAAAATAATCTGTTGCTTGTCCCAAATCTTGTGGGAATTAACTCAATTCAAGCAATTTTAGAATTATTTTTGTCCCTTTTTGCTGTAATTTTCCCGTTGGAAACCTCTTTGCAGTTCCACAAATCTTAGCGACGGTGGTTTTTCTGAGGGGATGGTTTCTGTGTTTGCTCGAGGATCAGAAATATACGTTTAAGAAGTGACTTTAAATCTCCTTCAGGCTCGGAGAATTGGGATGTCGTGGTTTACAGGAGAGCAACAAGGCATTTTAATGCATATATAATTTTTTTTGCAAAGTCAACAAAATGCTTTTCTATTTGAAGTCAAGTATTTGCATTGTTCAATAATAAAAACAGATAAACGTCATTATAAAGAGGTTACAATTTTTTCTTGAAAAGCCAGAGATATTTTAGTGCCATACGAATAAAGTTTACCTCCTTCTTGAGCAAATTCATTCAATTTTTCTGCCAACAACAAAACATGTCGAAGTTTGTAGCTGCAAGAACACACATTTTTGACACAAAATTGAGATATCTAGATTTGTAGGTAAAAATCAGCAAAAATGTGCCTTGCAGTCTGAGTCTTGTTCACTGTTTTGGACCGTTTTGGTGAAGAGGGAGCAGCGTCTGCAGTCAAAGCTCTCGAATCACCAGTCAATCCACATACTCTCCTACTGTAGTCCTGAGCTTTGGGTAAAGACCAGAAGGACAAGATCGCGGATACAAGTTTTCCACATGGCTGCTCCCTTAGAGTTAGGGAGAGGAGCTCAGAGTAGAGCCGCTGCTTCTTCACGTCGAGAGGAGCCAGTTCAGGTGGCTTGAGCAACTGTTTGGGATGCCTCCTGGACGCCCGCATAACAGGGAATTTCCACTGTAGTCGTTAACAGCTCTGGCCTGCGAACACCTCAGGATTCCCCCAGATGAGCCGGAGGAAGTGTGTGTGGAGAGGGACGTACAACAAAACCTTATACGCAGCAAGAAGTTATGAAAAATAATAATGTATCTTAATTTAAGCTTTTTCAATGGAATGTGCTCAAAATAATAATAAAAATCAATAGATACAAGCAATTATTTCACAGCCTCTTTTCAAACTCTCCTTTGGCTCCGACTTCCTCCACTCTCTTCTTCCTTTTCTAAAACTCTCACAAAGTCGTTCTCAAACCTCCCGTGACACGTCTCAATGTCAAAGGCGTCTGCAGATTAAAGCAGCACTTACAGGACCTCACGGGGAGCAGACCAGGGGCCCCCGCCTCAGCCTCGCCTGAGCCCCGGGCCCCCACACCCAAGGTCAGACATACTGTAAGGAAGAGGATCTGTGGGATTAGAAGGAGCAGAGGCGTAGACAGAGAGGAAGCTCCACTCTCAGAGACCAGCACTGCACCAGAGGGGGGTTGTCGTGGTCAAGGTGAACTCGCACACACAGGTTTCATCAAAGACACGGGTTTGTGAGATTTCTGAGACGCTGAAGTGTCTCTCTCTGGTCTCTCTCTGGTCTCTCTCTAGTCTCTTTCTGGTCTCTCTCTGGTCTCCCTCTGGTCTCTCTCTGGTCTCTCTCTGGTCTCCCTCTGGTCTCTCTCTGGTCTCTCTCTGGTCTCTCTCTGGTCTCTCTCTGGTCTCTCTCTGGTCTCCCTCTGGTCTCTCTCTGGTCTCTCTCTGGTCTCTCTCTGGTCTCTCTCTGGTCTCTCTCTGGTCTCTCTCTAGTCTCTTTCTGGTCTCTCTCTAGTCTCTTTCTGGTCTCCCTCTGGTCTCTCTCTGGTCTCCCTCTGGTCTCTCTCTGGTCTCTCTCTGGTCTCTCTCAGGTCTCTCTCTTGTCTCTCTCTGGTCTCTCTCTGGTCTCTCTCTGGTCTCTCTCTCTGGTCTCTCTCTGGTCTCTCTCTGGTCTCTCTCTGGTCTCTCTCTAGTCTCTTTCTGGTCTCTCTCTGGTCTCCCTCTGGTCTCCCTCTGGTCTCTCTCTGGTCTCTCTCTGGTCTCTCTCTGGTCTCTCTCTGGTCTCTCTCTGGTCTCTCTCTGGTCTCTCTGGTCTCTCTCTGGTCTCTCTCTGGTCTCTCTCAGGTCTCTCTCTTGTCTCTCTCTGGTCTCTCTCTGGTCTCTCTCTGGTCTCTCTCTGGTCTCTCTCTCTGGTCTCTCTCTGGTCTCTCTCAGGTCTCTCTCTTGTCTCTCTCTGGTCTCTCTCTGATCTCTCTCTGGTCTCTCTCTGGTCTCTCTCTCTGGTCCCTCTCTGCTCTCTCTCTCTGGTCTCTCTGGTCTCTCTGGTCTCTCTCTGGTCTCTCTCTGGTCTCTCTCTGGTCTCTCTCTGGTCTCTTTCTGGTCTCTCTCTGGTCTCCCTCTGGTCTCTCTCTGGTCTCTCTCTGGTCTCTCTCTAGTCTCTTTCTGGTCTCTCTCTGGTCTCTCTCTAGTCTCTTTCTGGTCTCCCTCTGGTCTCTCTCTGGTCTCTCTCTGGTCTCTCTCTGGTCTCTCTCAGGTCTCTCTCTTGTCTCTCTCTGGTCTCTCTCTGGTCTCTCTCTGGTCTCTCTCTGGTCTCTCTCTGGTCTCCCTCTGGTCTCTCTCTGGTCTCTCTCTGGTCTCTCTCTGGTCTCTCTCAGGTCTCTCTCTTGTCTCTCTCTGGTCTCTCTCTGGTCTCTCTCTGGTCTCTCTCTGGTCTCTCTCTGGTCTCTCTCTGGTCTCTCTCTGGTCTCTCTCTGGTCTCTCTCTGGTCTCTCTCTGGTCTCTCTGGTCTCTCTCTGGTCTCTCTCTGGTCTCTCTCAGGTCTCTCTCTTGTCTCTCTCTGGTCTCTCTCTGGTCTCTCTCTGGTCTCTCTCTCTGGTCTCTCTCTGGTCTCTCTCAGGTCTCTCTCTGGTCTCTCTCTGGTCTCTCTCTGGTCTCTCTCTCTGGTCTCTCTCTGGTCTCTCTCAGGTCTCTCTCTTGTCTCTCTCAGGTCTCTCTCTTGTCTCTCTCTGGTCTCTCTCTGGTCTCTCTCTCTGGTCCCTCTCTGCTCTCTCTCTCTGGTCTCTCTCTGGTCTCTCTCTGGTCTCTCTCTGGTCTCTCTCTCAGGTCTCTCTCTTGTCTCTCTCTGGTCTCTCTCTGGTCTCTCTCTGGTCTCTCTCAGGTCTCTCTCAGGTCTCTCTCTTGTCTCTCTCTGGTCTCTCCCTGGTCTCTCTCTGGTCTCTCTCTGGTCTCTCTCTGGTCTCTCTCTCTGGTCTCTCTCTGGTCTCTCTCTGGTCTCTTCCCGTAGCCTTCAGTCCTGCCCCTTCCCCCCAGTCTCCTCTGCAGCTGTATTTTAAAGTGTATGCACGGCTTTTGACAGCAGCAGCAGCTCACACCCACACCCAGCAGCTCTGACATCTCCATGATGGCGCTCCTGCAGTAGTGAGCCCTCTCCCAACACACTAACCATAGATCTGACTGGTTCAGGCTCTTACACGCTGGTTTAGTCATGGCAACGATGGTTTTTGATGTTTCTTCCTGCAATTGTTATATTTGATCTCGCTGACTTTACTTTCATTTTCTGCCGCTACACTGCAAAAAGTGAAAAAAAAATATGTTCAAAAAAATCTCTAATTTGGCACATTAAAACAAGATTTCCCAAATGATCGTGTTTTCAAAAGATACAGAATTGACTTTGTCCCATTGGAAAATCTTGCTTTAAGTCAGAATGTTTCAGATTAAAATAAAAATTACATGTAATTCCAGCAATTTTGACCTCATATTTCATAGCTTTTTTCCGTTTGATGGTTCCTTCAGTTTGCTGTGGTTGATGGTCCTTGTTCCTGGTCTTGTGTCCGCAGTGACAGTATGCCCAAGCGGTTGGCCCTGATCTGCTTCCTGTCTCTGGTGATGCTCATGAGTGTTCTGGGAAACCTGCTGGTCATGGTGGCCGTCTGCAAGGACCGACAACTCAGGTCTGGACACACTCTATTCTTAAAGCTGTCGTCATTAAAGGGCCCTAATCTGTCATCATTAAAGTGGACATATCGTGTTTTCAAATAATTGATTTTTACATCTAAATCATTAATTTGTGGTCTATATAAAGCGAAACTGCAATGCCTGGGTCTGAGTCTCATTATTTGTAGCTCCACGGGCCTTTCTTTTACACCTGTTCTGAGGTGCGTCTGAGAGCAACCTGTTTTGGTGCTGTCTCTTTAAATGCAAATGAGGCGCTTTTGACCACGCCCCCATCCAGGTGACACAGGTTCAACTCCACCCCGAGCGGCCATTTTTGTAGTTACTAAGCACAGATACAATTATCTCATAGAAACTTCTCATTACATCGCAAACATGAAGCAGGCCTTCCTCATTGACTAAAAGCAAATGTTAATTTTCATTCTTAGTCCAGTCTTATTATCGACTCTTCTCTTTTTAGCTTTGGGATCCATGCGCACAGTCTATGAGGCTCACACGCCGGTTTGACAGACACGTTGACAGAAAATTTAAAATTGAATATTACTTATGCACAATTTTACAGCATTTAAAAACGTTAAGAACGTTTTTCCTTCTACAGAAGGAAAGAGACGCATGCGCCTCCGGAGCCGCAGGTTGCAGACTCCTAGTTTATACAGTATGTGGAAGCAAATACTGTAGAGGATCAGGATATGTGCAGTTTCAACAATAAAATAAAATGCAATAGTCTACATTACAAGAGAGTAATAAACATGTCTCAGAGTGAGGGAGGTGACACAGACAACACTATTGTTTGTTACAGGGATGAGAATTGGTCAAAAAAGACTGAAATGCATATTGTCAGCCATTTGCTGGCTCTAAATATGTTTAATTTGTTCACAACATATTACTTTTGGGCTCAAACATGAACCTTTAATGCAATGCAAAATGTAGGTATCAGAGCTTTATTTAGGGCGTTTAATCGCGCTTCAAGAGGAGAGGGAGACGCGGACTGTTTCCTGCAGCAGTGTATTTATTGGGTGCACAGATTACTCAAAGACACGCATGGTCCTGTGCGCGTTTATGGGGTTGGGTACATGGCCACG
Source organism: Knipowitschia caucasica (assembly GCA_964034765.1). Taxonomy (NCBI): domain Eukaryota; kingdom Metazoa; phylum Chordata; class Actinopteri; order Gobiiformes; family Gobiidae; genus Knipowitschia; species Knipowitschia caucasica. The sequence goes on from OZ035830.1 coordinate 42,577,322, forward strand.
TTGAGGCTGCGCGCTCAGCCACAACACGGTGGAGCGGCTGCGAGCGGCTGGACGCTCACAGCCTCTCACAGCCGCTGGACGCTCACAGCCTCTCGCAGCCGCTGGACGCAGAAGCTGCTCATTACAAAGCGGCCGCAGATGCCCCGGAACACTGCGGCCGCTGAGGTGGCGGAATCCCGTTCGAGTACATACAGCAGGTGCCCCGCGGATACGCGCGCCCCGCTCCAACAATTCTCAACGGATTTACACTTCTCATAAACATGTGTTTTGTATGAGGCAGACAGACCGGCCCAAATATGGGCATCGGCCCTTTGGGCATTGCCCGGAACGCCCGATGGCCAGTCCAGCCCTGTTCGCTGGCATCCTTGGGCTTGGACTACAAATTAAGTGATGCACAGTAGAGGAGGGCTGGGCCGAAGTGTTTTGTTAGACGCCCATGCCCTTATATGGCAGTCTCGCTGCAAATACTGTGACGTAATAATTCTAAACACGTAATAGAGAACGGCAAAATCAGAACGGGTTGAAAAATCTTACCTAAACAGAATATGAAGTGTTCTCTGCAACCCATGAAGAGACTGATTTCAACTTTTTTGCACTTCTAGAGACTCCAACTACACAACATAAGGCATTTAAGGCACAAAAAGTGGATTTTTCATGATATGTCCCCTTTAAAGGGCCCTAATAGTTTTATAGAAGGTGTCTGTGTAGGTGGAGTGAGCACGCGTTTTGACGTCTCTGCTCTGTTTACCCTTTTAAGCCTTTTAAAGCCTTTTAAACACGTTTTTACGGTGTATTAGTGTCTTTTGTACACTCTAGTGTTTTATTATCTTAAATGTAATGGTTCCAGAGCATCACGTCTTTTAACACAAAGACCCAATCGAAACGCGCTAGCTCGGAGGCTACCACGAGCGCACCACTGACATGGAAAGTGACACTGCAATGACCACGAACGACATTAGTCGCCTCACATTGGAGCTTCGTGAGAGGGACCGTGCCACTATTGCAGACCTCCGTAAAGAAGTCCTTCGCCTCACTGCAGAGCTGCAGGAGAAACAGTCACTCGTGTCCAAACTTTTTGATGTCGCTGGCGGGCAGCACTCACGGCTTATGTCACTGAGCGCTGCATACTGTGACACTGTCGTGTGGGAGAGATCTGTCAGCTCTGGGCCCTCTTGTTCTACACCTAAGTGCCCGGTTCGGAATAAAGAGCCTGCGGACTGCGAGGAGCCATCCAGCGCCGTGGCCCATGTCCTGAGCCTTTCAAACCGCTATGCAGCCCTCTCCGCTGACATCCCAGCCCCCTCAGCAGAACCCCTGGACTCTGCAGCAAACTCTACTGCTGTCCGTGGATCCAGGTCCACTGCGAGAAAGACACTCTTAACCCTATATGCCCGCGTGCATCGGCGCCGATGCACGCGCACATGTTTTACAAATGATCAATTTACTCGCGAACGGTAAAACGTAGCAACTTACTTTTTTTTTCTCTGTGAAGTACGTATTCAGGGCTTTCCAAAACTAGTTTTGATTTGTCTGTGCGATGCACGGAGGATAAACTACGTTTGTCTGAAGTCCGTGTCCAAAGCGTGACCCGTGAGTTACAAACAGCTGTGAGATACAAACACACGGGGACTGCCAAAGATCGTCAGAGAGTGCGATCTCTCACTCCTCTGCGTTTCCTTGTTCTCCCACAGTTGAAACTACAGCTGCGATTGCAATAACCGGCTGAAGAGTGCGCATTATTGATAAAGACAATAATAAATACAGTAAAATGACATTATGTGTATATGATGTATATAAATATATGTATTATATAAATAATTGATGTTTTTTTTTTTTTTGGCTCAGTTTTTTATGTTTTACGTTTTTTACAGCGGTACTACAGAAGCAACCCCAGCATTATAGACAAACTGCTTCAGGAAGGGCATCAGGAGTACAGAGTGTTTTGCTTTTATAGTGGAATTTTGTAAAAAGTATAATAGTTAGAGATTCAGTTTTTTTCCCCATTATCCCCAAGACCATAAATAACATTTCTATGCAGTGTAAAAAGTTGTTTATAGCATTTCATTGTGTTTTTTCAATACATTTTTGTTAAATTGATTTTCCGTTTGATTTTTTTCTTTGTCTTTATGATTCCATCATTTTTATATAATTCATATGACAGCTTTACAATATGAATATTCTAAAACCCCAGGTTGTACTGAAAAAAACAAAGTATACTGCTTGACTCTGCATCAAAAGATGACTGTTTTATGAACAATTATACACAAAGAAAACCAGGCGAGGAAAGTTCCCCAAAATGACCCATGTGCATAGAGGGTTAAAGGAAGCCGTCCTCAGACGAAAGAGTGATCATTCCCCTTCTCTGACCCCAGTGCATCACCACCACTTACCTTCACCGGGTCAGCAGCAGCGACCCGAGCCTGCTCCTCTCGCTGCTCCAGCGTCTCCGTGCACACAGCGTGGGTTGCCCGGAGCTGGGAATCAACACCCCCACTCCTCTCCATGTGTTCAGCAGCGCCCTGGTTCAGACCCATCCCTGGATGAGCCCGCTGGTTCTGGCCATGGACACCGAGCGCCCTCTCCGCGGCCGCGTCCACTTTTCGCCCCAACTACTCTGATTGTTGGAGATTCCATCGTGAGGCACGTCCGCTTTTTTAACGCGGTCACTCAGTGTTTTCCCGGAGCCACTGTACCAGACCTGCTCATCCGTCTCCCTCCTCTGCTTCACTCCCTGCCTGATACCATATCCAAGGTAATCGTGCATGTGGGGATCAACGACATGAAGCTGCAGCAGTCCGAGGTCACAAAGAAGCACTTTATGGATCTGTTCCGCCTTCTCCAGTCCTTCGGGTTGTGTGTTTTTATCTCTGGTCCAGTCCCGACTGTAAACCGGGGTGACTGCCTCTACAGTCGCGTTGTGGCGCTCAACATGTGGCTCCAGTCTACATGCAGCACTTTTAACTTTTTTTTTGTGAACAACTTTGGCCTGTTCTGGAAGCGTCACGTGGCCTATCGTCCAGATGGTCTGCACCCGAACAAATACGGCACCAGTTTGTTGACGGACTTCCTACGCCATGTTGTTCAGTGCTCCCCGAGGGGGGCGTGACTGTTTACATCTGAGGCTTCTCGGCCCCCACCACCCCCCTCCTCCTCCTCCTTACCAGCACCGGGTGAGTACTGTGGTGCAAACACTGACCCCTGTCCGTCTGGCAGTGTAACGACAGTCCTGCCACTGAACTGTGCTGACTCAGTTATGCATCTGGAACTTAACAAAGTACAACAGAGTTCACTTTTTAAACCAATAGAGACTGTGTGTGTTCCTCGCACCAGCTCAGAAATGTGTTTTAACTTGAATAAACACAAATTTAAAAGAAGGACAGCAGTTAGACGGTCCAACTCTGGAAATCTAATTCCAGTTCTTTGTAATCAATCAACTAAACCCACTGACACTGATATTAATTTTAACCTTGCTCTACTTAATTTCAGATCACTATGCAACAAATCATTTTTAATTAATAATTTTATCTGTTCGTATGATCTTGATTTTATGTTTATGACTGAAACATGGCTTGACCATAATACAGGAGATGCAGTTTTAATAGAAGCCTCACCACCAAATTTCAAATTTGAATATGAAACACGAGAAAATAAAAGGGGGGGGGGCATAGCAGCAGTTTTTAAAGATCGTATTGTCTCCCATAGAGTGTCTCTTGGGAAATTTTCATCATTTGAGTATGTTTCTTTTAAAATAGAACAAAAGAAATCTTCTTCCATTCTTATTATTGTTGTGTACAAGCCGCCACAGTCATGCCATAGTTTCACTGATCATTTCACTGAGTTGCTTTCAGTTGTGTGCACAGATTTTGATGGTTTAGTCATTATAGGCGATTTTAATATTCATGTGGATAATGTTAATGACAGATACGCAAAAGAGCTGAGTTCCATACTTGAATCCTTTGGCCTCACTCAGCATGTGAGTGGCCCCACCCATAGCAAAGGACACACCCTGGACCTGCTTATCACGAAAGGGGTGAATATTTCAAAAGTTAATGTAGTTGATGTTGCTCTGTCGGATCATTTCTGTGTATTTTTTAACATGTATTTTGCTACCAGACCACCCGCTAAATATGAAATTGTTAGAAGTAGACACTTAAATGAAAACACGGGTGAACTATTTATGGGAATGATCCATTTTGAGAACACATCATGTTCTACTGTATGTAACCCATTAAATATAATATAAATATTTTTTATTTATAATATAAATATTATCACATATCAAATATAATGTATTTTTATAAATTATTATTATTATTAAAACTAAATGGTCCCAAATTTCCATTGGGTCTGGCGCCGGCTCCAGGGAGTTTGGGATCACGTGGGTCATGTGACTTGGGGTTTTAAAGATGGCGGGTCGCTTGTACAGGGAGGCATGGGGGAGGCTGCGTTTAGGGCTGCAGCAGGTCAGTAATGTTCCTAATTACTATTATGCTTCTGTGTGATCATCGTGTTGATTGCTGCCAACCTTTTCTTAGTAGTTTACGCGATCGAGCCGTTCCGAGTGAGTGACAGGCTGGATTGTTCACCTCGAACTGGTGAGTGTTGTTTACATGCTGCTGGCCGCTGTTAGCATTAGCGGTGGCTTATTATGCTAAGCGCTAACAATGGTTGTGTATTGGAGTTGTTAGCATGCGTCGCTAAGTTAGCAGCTAACCATGCATTTTAATAGGAGCTGTTAGCTCCTAACCGGAGCTCTCAGTTCTCATTGGATTATTGTGGCTGGTAGTAATCTAATAAAGGTTATTTTTTGTACTTTGAATATTAGACCACATTCTGATGAAGACCAATTATGAACTTTTATATGCTCTTTTTATACATTTGTGAATTATGAATTATGTGAACTATGTGTATTTCCATCTCAAACTGGTCCTGTTCATCACACACTGAGACCGCTCTAGTCAAGGTAACAAATGATATTCGGCTTAACACTGATGCAGGAAAAGTCTCTGTTTTAGTCATGTTAGATCTGAGTGCCGCTTTCGACACCGTTGACCATGAGATTCTCATGCAGAGACTGGAGGACTGGGTTGGTGTTGCTGGTACCGCCCTAAGCTGGTTTAGGTCCTATCTAGAAGAAAGGAAGTATTGTGTGGAGATTGGAGACTATGTCTCAGATAATATGGCCCTGACCTGCGGAGTGCCACAGGGGTCGATTCTGGGACCTCTCCTGTTCAATATTTACATGCTGCCATTAGGTCAGTTAATTCAAAGTATGAAAGTGTCCTACCACAATTACGCTGATGACACTCAGATCTATGTCTCACTGACTGCAGGAGAGCATGGACCGGTGGACTCACTCCTTCGCTGTATCCAGCGGATCAGTGAGTGGATGCAATGCAATTTTTCTCCAGCTAAATGCGGACAAAACCGAAATGATTGTCTTTGGTCCCGAGAAAACAAAGAGAGACCGTCATTTGTCACCTTCAGTCTCTCTCCCTAAGGCCTTTAAATAAGGTCAGAAATCTGGGAGTAATAATGGACTCTGACTTAAACTTCAATAGCCACATTGGATCGGTAACATCAGCAGCTTTTTATCATCTGAAAAATATTGCCAAAATTAAAAATATTGTGTCCAGGGCAGACTTGGAGATTCTTATCCATTCTTTTGTTTCCAGTAGGCTGGATTACTGCAATGGCCTGCTCACAGGTATCTCCAAACATGCAGTAAAACAGCTGCAGTATATTCAAAATGCTGCAGCCCGAGTCCTGACTAGAACCAGGAAGTACGACCACATTAGTCCGGTCCTCAGGTCTCTGCACTGGCTTCCCGTGGCCCAGAGGATAGACTTTAAAGCAGCTCTCCTGGTGTACAAGTCTCTCCATGGCCTTGCACCAAAGTACATCCATGATATGCTAGTCCCATATGAACCAGCCCGGACTCTGAGGAGCGCAGGGACGGGACTCCTGTTAGTGCCCAGAGTCAGGACTAGACAGGGGGAGGCTGCTTTTCAGATTTATGCAGCTAAAGTCTGGAACAGTCTTCCTGAGGATGTGAGACTGGCTGCCTCTCTGTCAATGTTCAAATCCATGTTAAAGACTTTTCTTTTTTCCCGTGCATACAACTAGAGAATTTTATCTTTTTAACACACCTTGTTATTTATTGTTGTAACTTTTTGTGTTTTTAACTATTTTATTGTTTTTAATTACTTGTGTGATTCTTATGTTTTTAAATTACTTATGTGATTTTAATGCTTTTTAATTACATATGTGTTTTTTAATTGTATTTTAATGGTGATGATTTGTGCATTGTGTGGTGTGGACTGTGAGGCGCTTTGTGTTGCCCTGTGCAGGAAAAGCGCCCTATAAATAAAGATTGATTGATTGATTGATCAGCTTCACTGAGATGTTGCCTCAGGAAGATTTGGAGGAGCGGCGGCGTCTTTGGCCACTGACTGAACAGGCCGCAGGGCTGGTAAACGGCCCTTTTTTAGACTAACACATCCATGGGACGTCGTGTGGAAGAAAAAAGACCGAATATCAGGTAAAATGAGACTTTTTGGGGATGACTTTTGTGCGGTGTGGGAGCTCTAGAGCTGTTTTTTTAGTCTACGCATTAACATTTTACTTATTTATTTTTCTCCAAGAGCCAACAGTCGTGTTGTTTATGACACGTCCCAATCATGTTGTTCATGTATGTTTATATTTGTGTTTGCTGTTTCAGATTCCTCACTTCTTCTTTTCTTTTTGAACGCTGGATAAAGTGTGTTTTCTTCTTGCAGCTTGTCTTAGTCCTTTTGTCGTCTGTGGCTGGATTTTCCTTCTGTGTTTGTGATAAAACATCTTCTCCAGCAGAGAATCCACTGAAGCAGAGGAAGCAGCCTGATAAGTGCAGTAGAATCATTGTTTTCTGGATCTAAACATTCAACAACATCAGATATTGGTCGATGAGCAGAATGGATTTAGGAAGAACAGAGCATTGAGCACATCTATGTTCTGTCCTCTGTGGTGCGAGCCAGACTGCAGCAAAACTAAACTACTTTGTTTTGATGATTGAAGCCTTTGATTGGATAAACAGTTTCTGGAATAGAAGTGAATTAAATGTAGCATTACTGGATATTTGTATAAATGTATAAAATCCCTTCACAAGGCTCTGTTCGCCTGTGAGCAGTGAATGATCTGAGGCTGTTTGTCTTCTCTCCAACTTTATCTGCAATTTATGTGAATGATTTAGCTCCAGAAATGAAGAATGCAAACCTGCGTTTAACTATTGATGATTTTAATCTCAGTATTTTTATTGTTCGCTGCAGATATTGTGTTAATTTCAGGTTAATTACTGTAAAATGATGTCACACTTATAATGTCACATGTATGTTGCTATGGATACACATGTGTCACCAGTTACATTACTATGAGTAAGACCAAGTACTAGAAAAGGAAGAGTCCAGACTGAAACTGTGAGGATGTGTGAGTGGGTCAAATGTTTAGAAATGTGTTTATGAAAGTATAAAGGTATAAAGTGTCACATGTGTTTTAAATAGTCTACACAAATACATATACTGTACATACACAATACAGTTAAATAGCATGTATAAAAGTATATCATATATAAAGATATATGTTATACTTTCTGCAGCAATAACTACATTTGAACACAAGATGATTCTGGGGAAACCGCTGGATTTCCTTTTCTTAGTTGTTGCTAAAACACAAGAAATCCACTTCTTCATCACGTTCCTTTCACCTGTGATGTTTGTGTTTGCTGAACCTTCAATGCTCTTGGCTTCACTGTTGTCATTGTCTCCCAAAGAGCTGTGCTGCTTCTGTGGTATTTTGGATGGTACTTCATTTAATTCTTGTGTTGCACAGATTTCAGTCGGGTCAGGGAAACAATCTGGGTCTTGATAAAGAGACTTCTGGTTTGTGCAGACCTCCAGATCAAAAAGATCTTTCATATAATTCATGGTAGATTCTTGTCTCACATCTGGACTTGTACTTGAAGAAGATGGACTCTCGGGGCAAGGGTCAACTACCTCAGCCTGTGTTTGTGTTGATACTTCCACTGCCGTCTCAGATTCCTCCACATGTTGTTGGAATTTGATTACATTTAGCTGCTGGGCCTGCTCTCAGGGCAGCCTGCTGAACTTTCACTGGAAATAAATGTTCTGCTTTCCCCCTGTTTTTTCATGTTATTTTTGCTACAAACACTGCATTTCTGTGTTTCTGATTTAAATCTTCAGGTTTTCCATTTTTCTCCTTATGAGGGCCTTTCTTTCTCTTGATTTTGTTTTTATCTTTGTTTATCTCTCTGTTCCTGGTCCATGTGTCCCTACTCTGTGTCCTTTTTACCCTCACTCCATCCACTTTATCTGGAGAGGCTTCCAGATGAATTGAATCTGCTGACAATATCTCATGCATGATAAGAATGTGGTCCACACATTGTACATTCATTTTGTTCCACTCTGTCTTCATGTCTTGTCTTCCTGGACTTACACCTGGAAACACAACAATAACACAACTATTAATAAAACTCATTAAAGAAACGTGGAGATTTCATAACACTTTGAATTTGAGGCAACTATGGTTAAAGTTCTAGCTCTTCATTCTAACATATGCAGAAGCCAGTACTTTTCCACAGCACGTTTTGTCCATCTGAAGGCCAAGCTACTGCATCGTGGCGAAAGCTGATTGGACGGTGTTCATTCTAATGCTGTATAATACACTTGCTGTCTGTCGAGCTTGTGTTCCTGCTGGCTATAGCAAACAAATAAAACATGTCTTCTGTCTGAATCGAAGACACGATCCAAGACGATCCAAGAAGAAATGCTCAAAGTAAATAACTGTATAAAGTCATTTATAAGCACAGGCTTTTCAGGACTCCAGTTATCCATCACTAGGTTTTTCCAGATACAAAAGAAAACCTTATATTTTGTTTGTTCCATAAAAAGTCTAAGTCATACTTCCCTTTTGCACTATTTTAAAGACACAGTGTGTATCACCGTGTATTTATAAAGCAATCAACATAAATGTTACCTTGACACGTGTTTACACAGTGAAGAAGATGACAAAGTCTGGGATCGCGTCTTTCATTCAGACAGAAGACATGTTTTATTGTCGATGGTAGAGACAGCACGAACAAAGCACAACAGAATGCAAGTGTATTATACAGCATGGAGGAATGCAGTCCTCCAATCAGCAGCTTCCATGGTGCCATGTAGCTAGGCCTTCAGAAGTCAAAACAAGGGAAAAGTACTGGCTTCTGCACATTGATAGAATGATGAATTTAACTTTAACAAAAGTTGCTTAAAAGTGTTATGAAATCTCACAACAGTCAACAGAACCACGTGGACGACTTTGCTTGAAGTTTACAAGAGAAGTGCACAAGACGTACATATATATTCTAGAGAAATGTTTTTACATGCCCAGACATTCAGGAGAACCGGACTGTGATCTATCTCCACAGATGACTCGTGACCTGGTGGGGATGGAGCCAAATGGGGGATGGAGCCAAATGCCTGCTGCATGAGTCACGTCGTGGCCAGACAGCTCTGTCCTCCTTGTTCTGAATGTGAAAAGGAAAAAGATTTTTTTCTTCACCTTTTTAATAAATCACACAAAAAAGACTTTCTCCTGGATCCATTTTGTTAGTATTAGATAGCAATATGGCCTACGTGCAGGACTCTACAAGGACTCTGATTATTTTGACTCTGATGTGACTGTCTCTGTGTGACACGTCTTTCCATGTGTGACGTGACAATCACTATATAAACTGTGTACTGCCTTTATTCTGTCTGAGAGAAGGAAACAATGGAAACCACTGGAACTTGAGAGAAACTTAGATAAACTTCCAGAGTTTGGCGCACCACGATCCGTCTCTGTCTGCTTCATCCCTGACAGATTTGGTGGAGAATGCGCGGCTCAGTGTGCGCCATTCTCTGGATTGTTTTGAGGGAGTTTGCTTTGTTTATTTTCCTCGGCATGAGAGAGCGGCATGCTGTGTCTGGGAGCGGGGATTCCAGCAGGCTGGGAGAGCTGTTCCTGGATGCTTCTTGTCGCTTCTTTCACTTGCGTTTAAATTGAATTTTCCGACGCGGAAAAGAGTTTGGCAGACCTCTTGGACAGTCCTTGGAACCTGTTTGACAAGAATAAGGTAAGCAGACACCTTTTTATATGTAAAGTCTGTATAATTGGATACTAGCTAAATTTTGGTCTGTTTTTGAGGTCTGTCGAACTCTCTCTAAATTGTGTTCAGATAAAGTGAAGGATCAAAAAGTGTTGGCCATAAAGTGAAGGATCTTTAGTGAAACCATGGTGTAAAAATAAAAGCAATAAAAAGGGAAATGTGAAAAAGAGGCCTTTGTTACAAAAGCTTTGAAATTAACAAATTTCAGGCTGATAAATTACAAAAGTACATAAGCAACAATATGTTACATTCAGTGATCACGGTTTAAATTACATACAGAAAAAAGGAGTTTTTGTTTTTTAGTTTATTTTTTGGCGTGAACAGAGTTCACCGGAGAATGCAGAGTTTTATCTACAGTTGAGCTTTAGCTTTCGTGAGTTATTTATATTTTTTGTCGCGGCTCGGGTTGTATCCAACAGTTGTTTTTTGTTTTTGTTTTTTAGAAAGAGATTTTGAGTTTAAACTAGTTTGCTACCTCGATAAAATAGAAGCATAAGGGAAATTAAAGAGTAAGAGTGCCTTTTGTTACTAGTGTGGAAAGTGATCACTTCTAGACTTGGATGACAAAAGTATAAACTACAACATCAGTTATATTCGCTTAAAAAGTAATCTTGAAAGTTATTCTTCTTTCTGTTTTTGCATTTTTTGCTAAAACACTACTTTCTGCCTGTGTGTGTGCGTCTGTGTGACAGTCCATTATTGTATCTCTGATATATTTCATAACTGTTTGTGAGAATTTTTTCATGTATTTCCATTTTTAGTTACAAAAGCCGTTTTTCAAACATTTAAATTAGAATCTGTGTTAAAAGTGATTATTGATCATAGACTTCGTCTAAAAAGAAAGAGGGAATTAGGATTAGCTGTAAAAGTATTATATTGAGTTGAACTTTCACCCAATTCACCCAATTCACATTGCAAGCTGTGACTTTTTTGTTTTGACTATGCACCTGACCTTGCTCCTGCTGCTGATGCCACAGCAGAGGAGCCTGATCTGAAATGTGCTCCAATTCATATTGACTTGATTTGAAAAATGCTGCAATTATTTTACATTAGTAGAATAAATCCTGAGATAAATGTTCAAGTGTAAAAGGGAAATTCCATAAAGTGATTAATCCAGTTTAATCTTTTGATTTGATTTCATGTTTTCAAGTTATGTTTTAATGTTTTTACAATTAATTTTCATTTTTATAGAGATTTTTCATAATTTCATTTCATGGCGTCTTTCAAGAAACCCAAGGATGCATAGATAACTAAACACACAGTACAAAAGTACATAATACATATTTTAAAGTTTGAAGGTTTTTTTGAGATTTGAGTCTTGTTTTTTTATTAAGAGAGTTTCTGGTCTTAAAATGTCATCATTAGTAAGATAATAAGTCATCTTTATTTATATAGCGCATGTTGGAAAGCCAAGAGCGCTCCAAAATTGTTTAGACTTTAGAGAGAAAAACAATCTCATTCACAAACTGATATCTGTTGTTTTGAATTTGACTATAAGGTTGTGTTCCAGGACCAAGGGCACACACTGTACAGGGGCCACTGGACTGAGGGAGTGGACACTGAGGCCCTGTTTATACTGAGACGCTGCGCAGACGTTTCCAGGCTATGAACAGAAACGACCAGGCTCCTAATGCAAATTTCTCTGCGTTCACATGAGGTTGAAAAACGATGTAGTTCTAGCGCCCGGCCAGTAGTGGGCAGAGAAACTTTACAACACTCACACGACCCCCAGCCCCCCCCCCCCCCCCCCCCCCCCTCGGCAGTGTACTCACTTCCTGTGCCAGACCCTCAGAATGCACCAACATCATTCTGCATTTTAACAGCAGCTGTGAAAACGGAAACTGAACCTAGAGCTTCGCGTGGTCTCGTTTGGACGAACGAAGGAGTAGAATTATCCTCTGTGCCGCGCTGAAAGCCCACGAAGCTAGTTAGTGCGAACCGCCGCCATTGTTGTTGATGTTTTGTTCTCCGCTACACTGCGCATGTCCAAATTTACGTGCAGGGGTCAGAGCAGAGGGGGATTTTCACACCTTTCCCCTCTCGCGGGTGTGAAAGAGCTCCCCGCTGTGCAGCGTTTCTGAGTTGTCCCACTCTGCAGGCTGGATCTGAACACTTACGTTTTGACACCCCCCTGGAACACAGTCTTCGTATGAACGGTTGGTAGCAACCGACATCCAACTATACCGTTTTACTGCCACATTGTCTCCGTGTAAACTCAGCCTGAGAGCTCAGACCACAGGAGCCCAGAAACGCCCACCCAGGCACAGATCAAAGAGCAAAGGAAAATGCCACCTCCTTGCCCCTCCCCACGCCACTCCAGAACTGAGTGGGTGTGAGAGAGAGCGGGGCAGAGAGAGGTGTCTGGAGACGTGATTGGTGGAGCATCAGGGAGAGACCTGAGGAGAGTTGAGGTGAGTCCAGATGGTTTACATCACCACAGTGTGACCTTTGACACCTACAAGTGTGGTTCCAGGGAGTCTGGAGACACAACCCCAAAACACACATCCACCACAACACACACACACACACATCTACACACTCACACATTCATCATTTAACACATAGATACATGAAAAAGCAGAACATGAGAAAAAAAGCGTTAAAAAGTTTACTCCAATGTAAACAAATATTTAATTGTCTATCACTTGAATCTTTATTTGATATCAGTATTTTTTGAGACCAGAAATTTTCATTTGAATTCTATATAGTCATGGACTTAATTGGCCTGTTCTTGATCATTTGTTGTTTTGAAGTAACAAGTAATTACATTGATTAGGATAAGATCTGATAAAAACACAAATTAGAGAAGTAAACTGCGCTTTTGTCTGAGGGACATTAGCATCAGCATGAATAGAAATTGTCTTTAAAGTAGAATCAAATTGACTTAACCATAGAGAGTAACTACTGCATAACAAGCTGTGTACAGGAACTGTGACACTGCACCATTGACCAGAAGTGCATCGCAAAGAGCGACCCAAGTTGACCTGATGCATCTGGAGAGACCAAAACCATGGCTTGGACCCTACTGATGTCCAAGATGACATCTCTCTATGACCTGACTGATGACGACTGAGACTCACCCTCAGGGGACCCTGAGGACCCTGAGGACCCTGAGGTACCTGAAGGATCTGAAGACCTTGGAGAAGGAAAAACTGGGGAGTGATGTTTATATTTTTAAAATCATACATTGATGAGTGCTAAATTGAGACCAGATTCTCATGATTCTTTCTTTTGTTTGTGTTTGTCTCTAGCTTCTGGACATCTGTTGAATCTATTGGACACAGACATTTGCAGAACAAGAACCAGCCACTGAAAAACCATCTATTGCCGATGCTATGCTACAACCAGAAACCACAACTGGACCAAATGCAACACATGGAAAGTATTACAGACATTTGACAGACAAAAACTTTGACTTTTTAGTCTGGGAGGACGAGCAACTGTTAAAATGATTTTAAAATGATAAAGTATTATGAGTATTGTTAGCGTTTTAGTAGATGTTAACTAGTAGTAAAAAAAGTAAAATTTGACTTCCATTTGTTTTTCATAAAACACATTTCCACGTAGAGTTAAACTCATAACTATACAATTTTATCCTTCTGAAGAGCAGCTAAAATATTGATCTGAGTTATTTTAGAGACATTGAAAAGTGACAGAGTCACAATTTGATAAATATGCTCATGGTCAAGCTGCAACCGAGCTTTAGAGTTCACAATAGAGTAAAAATAGAAATAGATAAAAGCATCATCAACCATAGATGACTTTCAAAAAATAGAGAATATATTTCTAGTCAGTGCTAATATAAACGGTAAAAGGACCCATTTCACAAACATTTACCCCTTCAAAAGTAGATCAAGTTAATTACAGTTTTTATGCACAGTTTTATTAGATACTGTCTAAATTCACTTGTGTTCAAACATGAGTGAATGATTGACAAATGCAAAAAGTCCATGAGTGTAGTCTAGATTAAAGCCTAGATTAATGAGATGGATTAGAACAGAGAGATTCAAAAGCAATTTAATAATAATAATAATAATTTGATTATTATTTGGGTATTAGCCCCAAAAACAACAATAGTAGGATATTTAGATATTGAGAAGTTTCCCTTTCCAGCACAAACACCATTGTAGAATAACTGACCCCAAACCTGCTAAATATAGATTAGCTCTTGTAAGGATAATACCAATTTGATTAATGATGTACATTCGCATCCCAAAACTGTTCCTGAGAGAAGGATGTGACATCACTTCCTGGTTCAACAAATGTATTTGGAAAACTGACCGTGCCATAATAATGTTCATAATTAACCATTTGTCTTTCTGTGTTCACAGGGTTTTATTCCTGAGAATCTAGAATAGACAGAGAGCAAAATCCCCACAATAATCCACTGATAATGAAAGTAAACCCAGAGAGAGATTTATTAGTATTAAAATATTTGTTTAAGATAATATGGCTCATAAAAGCAAATATGCAAACATATATTTGTAAATAGATTAGAATAGTTTTAAACTATCGTGATAGAAAAGTAAAGTACACCAGTCTAAGATTGAAAAGTGAAAATAATACAGTGAAATAAGTGAATGTGTAAATTACAATTATCATTAGAATAAAAGTATAAAGTAAGAAAAGTTAAATAAAGCTTCTAAACTGAGGACTCAGCTCGTTTTTGTCTGTGTTTTGACTGAAGATGCGGAGTTCTACTGTGTCTCCTATAGGGTTTGTTTTTGTTTTTTTATTTGTTTTTGTTTACATTTTTTTGTTTTTTTTGTTTATTTATTACTTTTTTTATTTATTTTTTTCCCCAGGATAGAGGATAAAATCCACTGATATTGATTTGATGATAATGAATTTAATGCATACATTTTTTTTTTTTAGATTATTATTATTACTTTTTTTCCACTTTATTGATTGATCAAATTGAGTGTTCACATGTGATTAAGGATTGTGATCAAAGGGGTAGATGTTAGTATTAGATTAGCAATATGGCCTACGGTGCAGGACTGTACAAGGACTCTTGATTATTTTGACTATGATGTGACTGTCTCTTTGTGACACGTCTTTCGATGTGTGACGTGACAATGACTATATAAACTGTGTACTGCCTTTATTCTGTCTGAGAGAAAGAAAACAAAGTAAACCACTGGAAACTTGAGAGAAACTTAAATAAACTTCCAGAGTTTGGCGCACCACGATCCGTCTCTGTCTGCTTAATCCCTGACAGATTCACAGGTGAAATTAAAAGAGGTTTAAAGTCTGTTCTTCATCTGTGTCTCTGCTGCGTCTCTTTACAGCTGCACTCTCTCAGGGGGCGGGGCCTCACACATACAGTGTATGTGTGAGGCCCATGCAAGGGGTTCATTAGGGCCTGTCAGCGGCCGTAACACATATGTCACACTTTTTTAATCATACACACCCAGGAAGCCAGGGAAAGCTTGGGGCTCCAACCATGGATCTATTATATTAACTGGATGGGGTATTACTAGCTTGTAGCTGAATAACTCATGTGCTCAGGGGGATTCTCGCAGTACTGCAGACTGAACCAGACTAAATTCACGAGGGCTACCCAGACATTTTCCCCATAGAACTCAATGCATATTAAAACAGCTCAACCTCAGCTGACAGAGAACCTCAGCTTTAATAAAGATCGGATTTTGTGGGGATTTTAGTGTCCCTTGTCATCCTGAACTTTTTTTCTTCTTAAATCCTTCGGTTTTGTTTAAATCCACACTTTAGTGCCACAAAAAACTCTGCTCCTCTGGCTCTCCGCTC
>OZ035830.1:42595770-42673270 GCA_964034765.1 Knipowitschia caucasica
AAAAGTCAAGCGCGAAACGCCAAAATGGAGGTAAACAAGCTCCTAAATGGAAAGTTTAGTTTCAAAATGTTGCCAGATGGGTCGACTGACAAGACTAAAGTTATTTGTGTGTATTGCCGGTGCGAACTTAGTTATCACCGTAGCACATCCTCTTTGAAATACCACTTGATGGCCAAGCACACCGCTGATGGGAAATCTGCGCCGCCTTCCTCTCCAAACCAGGTCACAATCGATGGCTTTCGACAGAGGCATATGGATGCCGCAACTAAAAACAAACTTATTGCAGCCATAGCCAAATGGATAGCTACTGCATGTAGGCCCGTCAACATTGTGGAGGACGAGGGTCTAACTGAGATCATACGCATCGCATCCAACGACTGGACATATGAAGCCCCTTCGCGTGCTACTGTGTCCAAAACGGTAGGCATCGGGCCGCGTAGGGTGGATATGTAGGCATCGAGGGAAGGCCGCGTAGGCACAGGCGAGGTAGGAGGCGAGACGTGAGGTGGATTTGGACAGCAGCTGCCTTCTGCCTTTGTCACGTGACTACACAACTCAGAGCGGAGCGGAAGGACACGGCGGCCATGATGGACGGTAAAAAGTTCTAAATACGCTTTAATTAGGACATAAAAGTTAATTCTAATATCATTTGAGGCGAGAAATATCCCCCTTTATTGTCATATCAGGGGTCTGTTTGGAGATAAATTCGAAAATTTTCGGACTTTACCTCCAGCCTGAAGCTCCGGTGCTATAAGCTAACAGCCCAGTTAGCTGCAGTGCTGAAGCCCAGAACAGGCTGTCTAAACACGGGTTCAGGTAATGAGAGCCCCCTGGATGTTTACAATCGTATTCTGAAAAAACAGAGGATGCTTTTGTTGTTACACTTTCTCTGTTATAACAATTGTATTGGCAGTAATCATTAGTTTTTACAAAGTTATATTTTATGTAAACAATGCACATATATGCAATAAATGATTATTAGATATGGATTATATATTTGCTATGGCCCTCGTTTGTGCATCAATTAAAAGTAATTTTATCAGACCTAAATGTATTAACGTGTGTTTGCTGATGAGAGAGAAACATCCATTTATCTATAATAATAACTGACACATCCATTTATCTATAATAATAACTGACACATCCATGGATCTATAATAATAACTGACACATCCATGGATCTATAATAATAACTGACACATCCATGGATCTATAATAATAACTGACACATCCATGGATCTATAATAATAACTGACACATCCATGGATCTATAATAATAACTGACACATCCATGGATCTATAATAATAACTGACACATCCATGGATCTATAATAATAACTGACACATCCATTTATCTATAATAATAACTGACACATCCATGGATCTATAATAATAACTGACACATCCATGGAAACATTAACAGACATCTGTAAAATGGAGTTGAACACAGATGTTTGACACTGCTCTTATTCACTTTTATATCTCTTGAAAAGCTAACAGACCGTTACTAATCACATTTGAGTTTAATGTATTCAATTATAAGTATAAGTACTGCTGACAAATATGTAGTTGTGTAAATAATACCTCACTTTGATGACTCTTTACATTTCACACAAACAACAAAATCATAATAAAACCAACAAGTTTGATTTTAGTTTTCTTTATTTCCAGGTTCTCTGAAGTGCTGTCGATGAGACCTGTGTCAGAGGCAGACGCCCAGGACTCTGCTGCTGCTCCTGCTGCTGCTCCTGCTGCTGTTGCTCCTGCTGCTGTTGCTGCTCCTGCTGCTGTTGCTCCTGCTGCTGTTGCTGCTCCTGCTGCTGCTGTTGCTCCTGCTGCTGCTGCTGCTCCTGCTGCTGTTGCTCCTGCTGCTGCTGCTGCTCCTGCTGCTGTTGCTCCTGCTGCTGCTGCTGCTCCTGCTGCTGCTGTTACTCCTGTTGCTCCTGCTGCTGCTGTTACTCCTGTTGCTCCTTCTGCTGCTGTTACTCCTGTTGCTCCTTCTGCTGCTGTTACTCCTGTTGCTCCTTCTGCTGCAGCTGTTACTCCTCCTGTTGCTCCCTCTGCTGCAGCTGTTACTCCTCCTGTTGCTCCTTCTGCTGCTGCTGTTACTCCTCCTGTTGCTCCTTCTGCTGCAGCTGTTACTCCTCCTGTTGCTCCTTCTGCTGCTGCTGTTACTCCTCCTGTTGCTCCTTCTGCTGCAGCTGTTACTCCTCCTGTTACTCCTTCTGCTGCAGCTGTTACTCCTCCTGTTGCTCCTTCTGCTGCTGCTGTTACTCCTCCTGTTGCTCCTTCTGCTGCAGCTGTTACTCCTCCTGTTGCTCCTTCTGCTGCAGCTGTTACTCCTCCTGTTGCTCCTTCTGCTGCAGCTGTTACTCCTCCTGTTACTCCTCCTGTTGCTCCTTCTGCTGCTGCTCCTTCTGCTACATGTCTTCAGAGATGCAGAGCCCACTGTTCTAACTATTCATGATTGCTGATTAAAGGAAAATATTATATACAAGTTTGTTGTAGTTCATAATGTGGTGATGAGGTGATGGAGGTGAAGCAGGAGGTGATGGAGGTGAAGCAGGAGGTGAAGCAGGAGGTGAAGCTGGAGAAATGATGACCTTAATTTCACCACAAGTCTCTGAAAAAGAAGAACACAAACATCATGCATTAAAACACAGCCCACATTTAGGATTCTTTTTACACTTCATATTCAATTAATACTATTTATTTGGGGCTTTGTAAAAAACTGGTTAAAAATAAAATACAGAAATCCTTACAGTATTTAATATTAGAGGTACAAGCTTCACAGCAGGGGAAACAGAAGAATGATATGATAGAAATATACACACATAATCAAGTTATGAGCATGGCTAACCACTTTAAACCTGTGTTTGTGGAAGTGGGACTTTGTCCTCTGCAAATGTCTTAATGACAAACAAAACCTCTGTATAATGTGTGTTTACTATTTATTAGACTATTGTATGAAAAGGGCTTTATAATTATTCTTGGCCTATTCTATAATTTCATATGTCTAATATATACAGTTTTCCCAGTCTCAGTATGGGATTAAAAACGATATGCACAATCTATTTTATGTGTTAGCATACTATAGCTGCTGTGCTGCAGAGTGATTTTCCATGAAAACGTGACTATTTCCTCAGTGTAGCTTTAATAATTAATCAGTGGGTTTGTTTCTCCCTAAAAGATAAAACACAACATGATTTTTCTTGTTCAAAAACCGAATCTGAATGAACTAGCCTCGTAGCATTAGCATTAGCTTTTCGGGACTGAGTTTATTTACAGCAGATAACAAGGTTAAATACACACATCTGTGGCAGATCTAACTTATGTCTGTGTTTTATCATAACAGTCGTGTTCATAACTCATCAGTAAAGTATAGCAGTACTTACTATAGACATAACTTCACAGTAAAGTATAGCAGTACTTACTATAGACATAACTTCACAGTAAAGTATAGCAGTACTTACTATAGACATAACTTCACAGTAAAGTATAGCAGTACTTACTATAGACATAACTTCACAGTAAAGTATAGCAGTACTTACTATAGACATAACTTCACAGTAAAGTATAGCAGTACTTACTATAGACATAACTTCACAGTAAAGTATAGCAGTACTTACTATAGACATAACTTCACAGTAAAGTATAGCAGTACTTACTATAGACATAACTTCACAGTAAAGTATAGCAGTGCTTACCATAATGTTAGCTCCAGCAGCTCCGAGCTGAGTCTGTTGTTTACATGTTAATGCCGAACGGAGTTCTGCGCATGCGCGGCCGTGACTTGGCAAAAAGAAGGCAGCGAAGCATACATCAGATGCATCCTTCATATCTGCTCCAAAAGTGGCCGTTTCCATAGAGACGAAGTCATGATGCCTACGCTTGGCGAGCTCGCCAAGTGGTTTTGGACACCCCTGCAATAGCCGTCGCTTGCGGAAGTGACGTCACGATGCCTACATATCCACCCTACGCGGCCCGATGCCTACCGTTTTGGACACAGCCTATGTTTTTGATCCTGGCAATGTTTTTTAGATGGTAAAAAGCTGCTGATGTTACTGATTTGATGTGGCTATTAAAATTTAAGTCTGAGTCCAGTATTACCCCTAGATTTCTGACCTTGTTTGAAGGTTTTAGGGAGAGAGACTGTAGATGACAGATGACGCTCTCTCTTTGTTTCTGGACCAAAGACAATCATTTCAGTTTTGTCTGTGTTTAGCTGAAGGAAGTTGTTTTGCATCCACTCACTGATCTGTTGGATACAGTGAAGGAGTGAGTCCACTGGTCCATGTTCTCCTGCAGTCAGTGAGACATAGATCTGAGTGTCGTCTGCATAGTTATGATAGGACACTTTGTTTCTGCGTATTAACTGACCTAACGGCAGCATGTAGGGATTGAACAGAAGAGGTCAGAGGATCGACCCCTGTGGTACTCCACAGGTCAGGGCCATATGATCTGAGACACAGTCTCCAATCTCCACAAAGTACTTCCTGTCTTCAAGGTAAGACCTAAACCAACTTAGGGCGGTGCCAGCGACGCCAACCCAGTCCTCCAGTCTCTGTGAGAGGATACCAGCCCCCGTGTTACATTAGCCACTGTGTTATAGCAATGGGTTATACAAGCTAGGATACGTACAAGTCATTCTTTGTATAGCCGTACAGTGTCGATTCACCAACACAGATCAGAGAATCAAGTAATACACACACAGGAAACGCAAAGATAAAACACATAAATGTCCTGAATCAACACCGTTCCTCTGCAAAAATAAAAATAAATAAATAAAGCATGGCGCCGTAAAGATGGTGCCGTGGCAGGAGCTCTGGTGTGTGCGGTTGGTGCACACTGGGGTAGTCTTGCACAGTTTTTCCAATGTGGTTTTACTGCAAAGGGCAAATAAATGAATCTGATCTGAATCTGATTCTGATTCTAATATCATGGGAGACATCCGAGACTGGTTCTTGGCAAAGTCCTGTCCAAAAACCCAGTGTACTCTCCCCTGGTCCTGACATGGCTAACCCTGAAACCCAGTGTACTCTCCCCTGGTCCTGACATGGCTGACCCTGAAACCCAGTGTACTCTCCCCTGGTCCTGACATGGCTAACCCTGAAACCCAGTGTACTCTCCTCTGGTCCTGACATGGCTAACGCTGAAACCCAGTGTACTCTCCCCTGGTCCTGACATGGCTAACCCTGAAACCCAGTGTACTCTCCCCTGGTCCTGACATGGCTAACCCTGAAACCCAGTGTACTCTCCCCTGGTCCTGACATGGCTAACGCTGAAACCCAGTGTACTCTCCCCTGGTCCTGACATGGCTAACCCTGAAACCCAGTGTACTCTCCCCTGGTCCTGACATGGCTAACCCTGAAACCCAGTGTACTCTCCCCTGGTCCTGACATGGCTAACCCTGAAACCCAGTGTACTCTCCCCTGGTCCTGACATGGCTAACCCTGAAACCCAGTGTACTCTCCCCTGGTCCTGACATGGCTAACCCTGAAACCCAGTGTACTCTCCCCTGGTCCTGACATGGCTAACCCTGAAACCCAGTGTACTCTCCCCTGGTCCTGACATGGCTAACCCTGAAACCCAGTGTACTCTCCCCTGGTCCTGACATGGCTAACCCTGAAACCCAGTGTACTCTCCCCTGGTCCTGACATGGCTAACCCTGAAACCCAGTGTACTCTCCCCTGGTCCTGACATGGCTGACCTTGAAACCCAGTGTACTCTCCCCTGGTCCTGGCTGACCCTGAAACCAAGTGTACTCTCCCCTGGTCCTGACATGGCTGACCCTGAAACCCAGTGTACTCTCCCCTGGTCCTGACATGGCTGACCTTGAAACCAAGTGTACTCTCCCCTGGTCCTGACATGGCTGACCTTGAAACCCGGTGTACTCTCCCCTGGTCCTGGCTGACCCTGAAACCCAGTGTACTCTCCCCTGGTCCTGACATGGCTGACCTTGAAACCAAGTGTACTCTCCCCTGGTCCTGACATGGCTGACCTTGAAACCCGGTGTACTCTCCCCTGGTCCTGGCTGACCCTGAAACCCAGTGTACTCTCCCCTGGTCCTGACATGGCTAACCCTGAAACCCAGTGTACTCTCCCCTGGTCCTGACATGGCTGACCTTGAAACCAAGTGTACTCTCCCCTGGTCCTGACATGGCTGACCTTGAAACCAAGTGTACTCTCCCCTGGTCCTGACATGGCTGACCTTGAAACCCGGTGTACTCTCCCCTGGTCCTGGCTGACCCTGAAACCCAGTGTACTCTCCCGGTGCCTGCATTCGCCTTCGCTCTGGCTCTGTCTCTGTCTCTGAAGTGCAGCACAAATAAACAGAGTGGGCCAAACGTCAGCGGTGCACATGTTTGTCCCAGTTCAAAGAGGGCCAGGCCCAGTGGAACGCTTCGCCGCTCGACCGTGAAGCGTCTGGGACTGATCTGGGACTGGTCCGGGTCCGTTCTGTGTGAGCTAAGTTCTGCCTCGGTGAAGACGGTGAGATGTGAGAGAGAGGAAAGTCATTCAGGAGAGTTCAGGGACGACATTTGGAGATTTACCAGAGCATGGAAAGTCTATTGTTTTACACTAGAACTCCCCGAGCAGTCAATTTGACGGGTTTTAGTGTGAAGTCTAACAACTCAGCTTTCTCATTCCAAGGGAGACATTTCTGTATCGTTTTAAGACAAGACTATTTTTGCTTTGTCCCGCTGGAAAATCTTGTTTTAAGGCACAGTTTATTTCGGCTGCGGCTGTAAAGTGCCAAACTGTGGTTGTGTCCTTAGGCAAGACACTTCCCCCACATTAGAATGAGTCTGGTGTGTGTGTGAATGGTTGGTGGTGGTGGGAGGGGCTGATGGCACATACTGGTTGCCTTGCTTCTGTCAGTGTGCCCCAGGGCAGCTGTGGCTACAGTAGTAGTTTATCACCACCGTGTTTGGAGAGAGAGAATAATTATGTGAAGCGACTTTGAGTGTCCAAACTATATTAAAACCACATTTTTCATTAATTAAATTCTTGTGTGTGTGTCTGGGCCTGAATGTTTCTAATACAGCACAGATAATAATAAAAACGAGACTAAATAAATAATGGATTACCGTCGTGCACCTGCCTTTGAGCAGCACTATTCTGGGAGTGAATGGAGGAGGAGCTCTTGACCTTTGGTTGTTTCTGCGGCACACACAGGTCGAGCTGCAGCCAGCGCTCTAAATTACTGATGCCCCTCAAATGCCACGCGCTCCGCTGTAATGAGCTGGCACCGAGCGGCAGAGGAGGGCCCCGGAGACTGAGGCCGGAGCCGGGAAAACCTGCCTTTGTGTTGCTGTGTGTGGTTGGAATATTGGAAATCTGGGGAACACACTATTTATGAAACGACAAACAATCGCACACATTTGTTTGAAAGAATGTGGCGAGGAGTTGTGGATTGAAGAAACGGAAAGAGGAGATTTAAAGTCCAACTAGAGTAAATACATTATAGCCTGGTCGTACCACACCATAGTACACATTACATTTCGTACTAAGGTCTGGATTAGCTCCATTGACTCCGTTAAGAGGGGTTAACTCCTTTTGTAGATTGAAACCATTGGATCTGAGTTTACCGTGACGTATGTAATGCGCCCAAGTCTGTTGTTAGCATTTAGCATTTAGCCTAACTTTAGCCGCTAACGGAGCCCGTGGGGAGTAGCGCAACAATTTTTTCCAGCAATTACATTTGCTAAACATTCCTCTTGCTCCGGCTTCAGTTTCTTGATAGAACCAGACCAGAATACTTTACTATCAAATTTTTCACCAAACTACAACCTGCCCGTTCGACGCAAACTCTTGACGTCACCCACTTGACGGCTCTCTGATTGGTTTGCCAAAATTCAACCGATTGTGATCGCAAACACAGGGACCAGACCCAGACGTTAGATGCAGGACATGATGATGGACCGGAGAGTACGGATGGATAAGACCAGGCTATGTATATTAGGGGTCAGGAACCAGCCTGGTCTTACCACACCATAGTACAAATTAGTGGGAGGGGCTACCTCTTTTTGCAGATTGAAACCATTGGACCTGAGTATGTATTGCCTAGCTTTAGCATTTAGCCTAGCTTTAGCCATCTACTTTGCCACTAACAAAGCCTCTTCGAAAAACAGACACTCTAAGAATTAAAAAAGAAACCCTGCAGACAACAGTCCTAGTCATCCACACATACACACCCAAAAAATAGAAAAAAAAACAAAGCTGGGGTATGAAGCTGGGGAAGCACCATCCGAGGAGCCGTCTGCACGAGGAGCAAAGACGACACTGGACCCAGAGCAGAGAGGAAGCCGAGGCTCCAAACCTCCACCAGGTCCAGACCCCACAGTCCCAGTGCTTATTACTAACTTCATTTTAGTGGTAGGAGAAACCGGAGCACCTGGAGGAAACCTATGCAGACACAGAGAAAACGTGCAAACTCCAGTCAGAGATGCCCTGTCTGGAGGAGGAATCGTACCCAGGACCTACTTGAGTTAATAAATAGAATAAATTATATACAGATAAATTCATAAATAGTAGTCAGTGCTAGGATTTTTCACAGACTGAGATTCACCGAGCACTTTACAATTGTTCTGGGCATTATCCTTCATGCCAAAACCCCTGCACAAGTCGAAGCACAGGGAAACCTGGAGCACCTGGAGGAAACCCACACAGAACGGTCCTGTCCGGAGGTGAAGTCAAACCCGGGAGAAGTCTATAGTTACTTTTATCGCTCAGAAATGCAGACTTGGTCATAACTGCAAACATTAGTCACTTCAAAAACAAATCAAAATAAATCAAATCCAGAAAAATGGATCCAGTCTGGAGCCGCTTCATGGTCTGAGGTGATGCAGAGCTGCACTGGTGTCTCTGGTCCCTGTTTGCTTGTCTCCTGCTGGGTTTGATTGTTCTCTCTGTGCTTCCACTATATGTTCAGCTCAACATGTAACCTTCAATTCAGACCACAACAACATAATTACTGGATAAATATGGAAACGAGCAGATTACACATAATGATTATCCACAACGATTCACATCAATGCCTCGACCTGCTGCCAGGTGGCTGAACGTACCCCAGCTTTAAAGAGAAGGTTTTTTAGTCTGGTCTCTCTCTCTGGTTTCTCTCTGGTCTCTCTCTCTCTCTGGTCCCTCTCTGGTTCTCTCTCTCTGGTCTCTCTCTGGTCTCTCTCTCTAGTCTCTCTCTGGTCTCTCTCTGGTCTCTCTTTGGTCTCTCTCTTTGGTCTCTCTCTGGTCTCTCTCTCTGGTCTCTCTCTGGTCTCTCTCTCTGGTTTCTCTCTGGTCTCTCTCTGGTCTCTCTCTGGTCTCTCTCTCTGGTCTCTCTCTCTAGTCTCTCTCTGGTCTCTCTCTCTAGTCTCTCTCTGGTCTCTCTCTCTCTCTCTCTCTAGTCTATCTCTGGTCTCTCTCTCTCTCTCTCTCTCTCTCTCTCTCTAGTCTATCTCTGGTCTCTCTCTCTCTCTCTCTCTGGTCTCTCTCTGGTCTCTCTCTGGTCTCTCTCTCTGGTTTCTCTCTGGTCTCTCTCTCTGGTCTCTCTCTGGTCTCTCTCTCTAGTCTCTCTCTCTAGTCTCTCTCTGGTCTCTCTCTCTAGTCTCTCTCTAGTCTCTCTCTGGTCTCTCTCTCTCTCTCTCTCTCTCTGGTCTCGCTCTGGTCCCTCTCTCTCTCTCTCTCTGGTCTCTCTCTGGTCTCTCTCTCTCTCTGGTTCTCTCTCTCTGGTCTCTCTCTGGTTCTCTCTCTCTGGTCTCTCTCTGGTTCTCTCTCTCTGGTTCTTTCTCTCTGGTTCTCTCTCTCTGGTTCTCTCTCTCTGGTTCTCTCTCTCTGGTTCTCTCTCTCTGGTTCTCTCTCTCTGGTCTCTCTCTGGTTCTCTCTCTCTGGTTCTTTCTCTCTGGTCTCTCTCTGGTTCTCTCTCTCTGGTCTCCTTCAGCAGTGAGTTCATGTGTTAGAAAAGTGTATAAATGTAAATATTTTCCCAAACTTTAGGAAAGAACCGCCCTCTCCACTTTTTGAACTCTCTGGTCTTATTGGACGAGCACGTATCACTAGAATGATTGACAGCTGGGAGGACCAATCGCTTGTATGTAATGTAAAATCTGTTGAATAAATTCATACATTAAATCCTTATCGGAAAAGCGGATTCATGTGAACAATCTGCAATTAACATCCCGATCGGCTCGCACACACACACACACACACACACACACACACACACACACACACACACACACACACACACACACACACACACACACACACACACACACACACACACACACAGTCATCTTCCCCTTCTGCTTCCTCCATCTTTGAGGCTCTTTCTCTCTCGCCGCAGAAATCTATTCAGACTTTGGTAAAATGACGAACGCACGACGCAGCTGCTGCTTTGTTCTTCTTTGACGTCACTTTTATTTAGTTTTAAATTGGAAAATGAGTCTCGAACACATGCTCTGGTGTTGGAGGGAGCTCAGGACACGCCGAGGTTCAATTTTCTGTTTTGATTCAGGCTCAGACAAAAGTCAATCGTTGTGTTGTTTGGGTTTTAAAGCAGTTCATCATGACATTTGCGAATGATTCAAATTGAAATAACTTTATTCATCTGTGAGAAACATTACAGACGCAGCTCCAGTGGGATCCAGAAAACACAGAAACATATAAAATACAAGCCTAAACACAGTGTTGCTTTAAAACAACATAGAATTTATTTTAGATTCAATTACTTTGTGTGTATCTCTAAATCACAATAGTTGTTGTTTCGAGGACTTTGCTAAGTTGTCAATTTGCCAACAACAAATCAGAGAATCAAACAGTTCGGGACCAGGAAATATTATTAGTTTTGAAGCCACTGTAACGTCGTTCTCTCCAACAGGAGGTGAACAGACCTGGGGCTGGATTCTAAAGATTCTTAGTTGCTCCAAATTCTAAGAATATTCTTAGAATCTTGACGTACTCCGAGAATTTCCCCTGAAAGTAAACCGTTCTGAGTGGAGTTTGCATGTTCTCCCCGTGTCTGCGTAGGAGCTCCAGTTTCCCCTACCACTAATAACATGCACTACAGGTCTGAATGTAATGAGTGATTCGATGGTGTTTGGTCGGAGGC
This sequence comes from Knipowitschia caucasica, assembly GCA_964034765.1. Classification (NCBI taxonomy): domain Eukaryota; kingdom Metazoa; phylum Chordata; class Actinopteri; order Gobiiformes; family Gobiidae; genus Knipowitschia; species Knipowitschia caucasica. The sequence goes on from OZ035830.1 coordinate 42,606,878, forward strand.
TTTAATGGTCCAGTGTGTTCTGGTCTCGCTTCTGTCTTCACCGTGTGGAGAGAATGGAACAATATTTGGTTTCTGAACATTGTAAAGTGCTTTGGGGTCAAGGTCTTTACAGACCTTGGTCTGTAAAGTGCGCTATATATATAAATATTACTTATTGTATGGGAGCAACAGTGGCTCTGCTGGTAGAGCTTGGACCTAATGGTCGTGGGTTCAATCCCACCACGACCCATATCATCTGCTCCCACTGATGTCTGCTGTCGTTGTGTCCCTGGGCAAGGCAACCCCACTTTGCCTGAAGCCCCCACTGAAAGACCAAGGCTGTATCTGTGTTGAAGGAGCAGCCATCTTCCTGTGGGCCCACCCCCCGCTGAGGATCAGAGGGACTGGTGCTTTGTGAATTGGGGGCAGCTCTGATGGCCACCCCCCGACCCAGAAAAGGACTAATAAAGGGATGGAATGAATAAACACTTAGTTACTTATTTACTTATTAACTGTAATCTTCTGGGCCTTTTTTCCCCCCGAAAGCGCAGCTTCAGCGAGATCCTGGACCCGGACACAAACTGAATCTGAATCCAGTGTTGTAGCTGCGGGCCACAAACATCCACCCACCACCGACTGCATAAACCACCAACTTTCAACTATCGTCAGCAGCCGTGGAGCTGGAGCAGGGCCGTGCGGCGCTCTGGGGAAAGCCACAGCAGCATGGACGCCAGGGTGACACCGAGCTGAATGAGAATGACTCTAGTCCCGCTTTGAGACGTCGCAAAGTCACGTAGAGAAGTGTGGAGTGCGAGCCCTGTCTGTTTTTACTGTTACAGGATGTTCCACTGCAAGGAGAGGACACAGGCCAGTTTATCTGTATGGCACAGTTCACACACAAGGCAACTCAGAGTGCTTAAGAGACAAGAAAGATTATAATCAATCATTAATAATCAGAGTGTATTATAAAGAGTCAAGGTGTAATCCCTCACTACATACAGTGTGTGTGTGTGTGTATGTACTGTATATGTGTATGTGTGTGTGTGTGTATGTACTGTATATGTGTATGTGTGTATGTGCGATAAGTCACATCAACAGTGACTTATCGCTGGTTTAGTTCTGGTTTTTAGACTAGTTTTAGTAACGAAGGCATCTCCAAGGAAGTACACACAGTTGTGTCGAGAGTTTACACCCAGACGGAAACTTTGGGGGTTTTTAGCCATATTTTGGAAATCAGAAATTATAACTGTCTAATAGATGCAGCCCGACCAGCTCGAGGCCAGGCTGTCGTATCACAGCCGACCCCTCTCACCTGCACATGGACTGTTCCAACCACCCCCCTCTCACCTGCACATGGACTGTTCCAACCACTCCCCTCTCACCTGGACTTTGACTGTTCCAACCACTCCCCTCTCACCTGCACATGGACTATTCCAACCACTCCCCTCTCACCTGCACATGGACTATTCCAACCTCCCCTCTCACCTGCACATGGACTGTTCCAACCACTCCCCTCTCACCTGCACATGGACTATTCCAACCTCCCCTCTCACCTGCACATGGACTGTTCCAAACACTCCCCTCTCACCTGCACATGGACTGTTCCAACCACTCCCCTCTCACCTGCACATGGACTGTTCCAACCACTCCCCTCTCACCTGCACATGGACTATTCCAACCACTCCCCTCTCACCTGCACATGGACTATTCCAACCGCTCCCCTCTCACCTGCACATGGACTATTCCAATCACTCCCCTCAGGCAGGAGGCTGCGGTCCATCAGGACTAGAACCTCCCGCCACAAGAACAGTTTCTTCCCCTCTGCTGTTGGACTCTTGAACACTTCTTAACCTGTCCCCCCGCCCTTTATAAAGTCACTTTACTGCCCATCATACGTCACTTTACTTCACTGTACTGCTGTCACCTTACATTGTGTGCACCATGTGCACTTGTATATTGTAAATAGTAACTGTAATAACTCTATTTTAAATGTTATTCCTTGGAAGTGTTGCTGATTTTTTTTTTTTTTTCTTTATTATGCCTTCTCTACTCTTTACCTCTCTCTCTGACTGTTGCACTGAGTCAAAACAATTTCCAAGTCTGTGACTTCCTGTTACTTACGTGGCAATAAAAATGCTTCTGATTCTGATCATAAATACATAACTGAACTAGAAACTTTTGGGGGAGAAATAAAGAATAACAAAACTCCTCATGTCAGATGCGCAGGAAACTCTGCTGCTGCTGCGTGTTGTGAAAACTTCACATTGTATTTTTAAGATGGTTGGTGTTTTGTAAAAGGGAACTCCCATGAAGCGGCGTTAGCTCACAGGCGGGTGACTTTAGGTACACACTTAACCATTAACAGTCCTGGTCCTAGTTCAACTTATTTAACGACCAAACAACGCAGGTTTGTAGAAATCTCTAAAAGTATTCCTCCTTTCATGTTTTGATGTATAAATAAATATGTGTTTTTGTCTTGTGGATGTGTCGCTGTCCTTCTGAACGTTCCTCGCCGTTCCTCTGTGAACAGCGCCCGCAGGTTATTCCATAGATAGACGGGAAAATACTTTTTTGATCCCGAAGGAAACTGTGCCTTAGTCCTTTGCTCACATTTGTACAAACACAGAAGGATAAAGTTAACTTCTTGGAGATTCCACTTTCTGGTGAATGATACCAATCAAATATTACAGTTCAAAACAACAACTCAACAAATGTGAAATTCCAACAAGACTGGAATCTGGATTATCTCCCGTATTCGTAGTCCCAGAGACCATGAATCCTCACAGCTGTGCTCCTTCATTGCTGCTTCTATACAGCAGTTTAACCAGAGCGCCACCCTCAGGTCAAAACGACACGCCAAAGATGATTCAAAGTAGAGTTTCGTTCGGGCCTGAAAAATGAAGCCCGACCCGGCCCGAGCCCGCTAATGTTAAGCCCGAGCCCGTATAAGCCCGACCAATGAACGCTGTATAACAGGCCCGAGCCCGACAGAACCCGACACATCTGATTTCCCGTTGTACGCACTCACCTTCCAATTGCAAGTTTAGTCTCCACTTTTGAATTTGTTTTGTCTCCACTTGATCCATTTCTACTATTGTTCCTGTTCGCTGTTGACCACAGCAGCAGGAGACACGGGGATGATGCGTTCACGGCTCGCTGCTGCTGTAGGACACGCTGGTTACGGTGTCATTAATATATTAACTATTTTTAATAACTTGTTGTCAATCAACGGACATTGTTATCAATATAATATATATATATATATATATATATATATATATATATATATATGCATATCATTATGTATAAAAATCATTTAAAAATAATTATTATAATCATAAAAAAGAAACATATATTTAAAAAGAAGAAGCCCGAGCCCGGCACGAACCCGACAACTGAGCGCCAAAATGAGGCCCGAGCCCGGCCCGAACTCAGGTCGGGCCTCGGGCCTGCTCGGGTTCGGGCTGAAAAGCGAAACTCTAATTCAAAGTAGGAGAAAAATAAAAGAAAAATTAGGGTCGAAAAGGGCCTAAAATCATCAAAATTCAGCTTGAAACAAATATTTGGGGTGTTTTGAATCAATCCTTACATATGTCATGTCTAACTGTTTGTTCATCCAGTAATAATCATTCTAAGCATCAAACCCACACATTCTTGAATCTTTCCAGAGTGATATCAAGATTAGTGGCAGAACAACAGCAGGTGTCGGCGAGTTCCAGGACGCTGCTTTTAGAGCCATATTTCAGTCCAAACGGAGACTCAGAGAAAACTACACAACTCACGGTAATGGCCTCCGCTGTGGCTTTATTATCCTGCATCAAACTGAAGGATTCTGGACCAGACTCAGCGTTTGTCATTCCTCCAACACAACCTGAGAGAAGTTTATACCTGATCATCCAAGTTAGGGCTCGAGTTTGTGTCCTCTGCTCTTGGCTTAGCTCTGGTTTACTTCCTGTTTGGATCAGCAGAGCAAAGAAAGATTGCGTCTCTCCGTATTTACAATGTTTTAGTAGTTTTGTAGGTATTTCTATGACCTTAGCTGTTTTAATTTAACTCAGCTGTTTTTATGTGTGTATGTGTATTTTACAGAATATCACATAGTATTGTGCTCTTTATTCTGTTACCTTTTTTGCAAATGTATTCCAATGTGGTTTTTATACTGCACAAATCTAAATCTGACTTATGGTTGAGGCAGGATTTAGATTTGTGTGTTTAACTGATGATCTTACAGTCTGTGCATAGAGTCTCTGTTACAACCAGAATCCAGCTGTGGCTTAATATGATAGACCTGAACCAAAGAGATTTAAAAGAGGACATTTAATGACAAGACACACATAGAAACTAACCCATAAATAAGGACTCATGGTGGAGAGAGAGAGACTCAGGCCTTCAGGCTTTCTGCTTACATTCAGATGCTAAAATTGGAGATTTTAGACTTCTTTATAAAGGCAATCTTGTCCAATCTGAGCCATCCCCTGAAATCATTCTTTTCCCGCCAGAAAAGCAACATGAGCTCCAGACTCGTCTCTCTCTGAGGTGCTCCAAGGACCGCCTCAAAAACTCTATTGTCCCCAGTATTTTATTGTCATTTTTAATTATGTTTTTATCCTTTAACTCTGTACTATTTCTGTATGTTTGTATGGTTGTATGGTTGTATGGTTGTATGGTTGTATGATTGTATGGTTGTATGGTTGTATGGTTGTATGTTTGTATGGTTGTATGGTTGTATGGTTGTATGATTGTGTGGTTGTGTGGTTGTATGTTTGTATGATTGTATGTTTGTATGATTGTATGATTGTATGGTTGTATGATTGTATGTTTGTATGGTTGTATGGTTGTATGGTTGTATGATTGTGTGGTTGTATGTTTGTATGATTGTATGTTTGTATGGTTGTATGATTGTATGGTTGTATGGTTGTATGATTGTATGATTGTATGGTTGTATGGTTGTATGGTTGTATGATTGTATGGTTGTATGGTTGTGTGGTTGTATGTTTGTATGATTGTATGGTTGTATGGTTGTATGGTTGTATGATTGTATGATTGTATGGTTGTATGGTTGTATGTTTGTATGGTTGTATGGTTGTATGATTGTGTGGTTGTATGTTTGTATGATTGTATGTTTGTATGGTTGTATGATTGTATGATTGTATGGTTGTATGGTTGTATGATTGTATGATTGTATGATTGTATGGTTGTATGATTGTATGATTGTATGGTTGTATGGTTGTATGATTGTATGATTGTATGGTTGTATGGTTGTATGATTGTATGATTGTATGATTGTATGGTTGTATGGTTGTATGATTGTATGGTTGTATGGTTGTGTGGTTGTATGTTTGTATGGTTGTATGGTTGTATGGTTGTATGGTTGTATGGTTGTATGATTGTATGATTGTATGGTTGTATGGTTGTATGTTTGTATGGTTGTATGGTTGTATGATTGTGTGGTTGTATGTTTGTATGATTGTATGTTTGTATGGTTGTATGATTGTATGATTGTATGGTTGTATGGTTGTATGATTGTATGGTTGTATGGTTGTATGGTTGTATGATTGTATGATTGTATGATTGTATGGTTGTATGGTTGTATGATTGTATGGTTGTATGATTGTGTGGTTGTATGGTTGTATGATTGTATGGTTGTATGGTTGTATGGTTGTATGTTTGTATGGTTGTATGATTGTATGGTTGTATGGTTGTATGGTTGTATGATTGTATGGTTGTATGGTTGTATGGTTGTATGTTTGTATGGTTGTATGATTGTATGGTTGTATGGTTGTATGGTTGTATGTTTGTATGGTTGTATGATTGTATGGTTTCTCGCATTACATCAGTGTTTTTGTCATGAAAACGTAAACGGAAAATTCTGAAAACTTCCGTGCACTTGTATTAAGACTGGATATGTATAATTCACTCTCCGATTAACATTTCATTGCGTTGATTGATTGGCATTTGCGTTTATTGAGCGGCCGGAACTACTTCCGGGTTTTTCACGATCGCTTTTTGACGCAGAGAAATAGTATTTTTGTCATGAAGACAAGACCAGAAAATTCTGAAAATCTCCGTGCACGTGTGTGAAGAATGTATATGTATAAAGTATTCTCTGATTAACATTTAAGTGTGTTGATTGAGCGTGGCTAGCTCAGGAGTGGCCAGAACTACTTGCGGAGTTATCCACGCATTTGAAAGACAAGCACAGAGTGCGTTGCCAAAGGGCAGCGGTCATTATTGTTTTGAGAGGTCAGCAGTGTTGTGCCAGTTCACAGCTTTCCTGAACTAGTTCAAGTTCAGTTCATACATGCTCAAAGTGAACAGTTCACGTTCAAAGTTCACATTTTTAATTCTGAACTAGTTCAAAGTTCAGTTCATTTTACTTTTTTTGTGAGATATTCAAATTAATATTATTTTCACACTACGAGCTAGAAATCACACATATATATATATATATATTAGGGCTGTCAAACGATAAAAAACTTTTTGTTGATTAATCGCATAGTAATGGTGAGTTAACTCACGATTAATCGCATGTTTAACATTCTATTTCAAATCCACTCCAATTGAAGTTAAATGAGATTATCAAATATAATTACCAGTGTTGGGTAAGTTACGTTGAAAAAGTAATTAGTTATAGTTACTAGTTACTTCTTCCAAAAAGTAATTGACTTACTAACTGAGTTACTCCACTATAAAAGTAACTATCAATCAATCAATCAATCTTTATTTATAGGGCGCTTTTCCTGCACAGGGCAACACAAAGCGCCTCACAGTCCACACCACACAATGCACAAATCATCACCATTAAAATACAATTAAAAACACATATGTAATTAAAAAGCATTAAAATCACATAAGTAATTTAAAAACATAAAAATCACACAAGTAATTAAAAACAATAAAATAGTTAAAAACACAAAAAGTTACAACAATAAATAACAAGGTGTGTTAAAAAGATAAAATTCTCTAGTTGTATGCACGGGAAAAAAGAAAAGTCTTTAACATGGATTTGAACATTGACAGAGAGGCAGCCAGTCTCACATCCTCAGGAAGACTGTTCCAGACTTTAGCTGCATAGATCTGAAAAGCAGCCTCCCCCTGTCTAGTCCTGACTCTGGGCACTAACAGGAGTCCCGTCCCTGCGCTCCTCAGAGTCCGGGCTGGTTCATATGGGACTAGCATATCATGGATGTACTTTGGTGCAAGGCCATGGAGAGACTTGTACACCAGGAGAGCTGCTTTAAAGTCTATCCTCTGGGCCACGGGAAGCCAGTGCAGAGACCTGAGGACCGGACTAATGTGGTCGTACTTCCTGGTTCTAGTCAGGACTCGGGCTGCAGCATTTTGAATATACTGCAACTGTCTTACTGCATGTTTGGAGATACCTGTGAGCAGGCCATTGCAGTAATCCAGCCTACTGGAAACAAAAGAATGGATAAGAATCTCCAAGTCTGCCCTGGACACAATATTTTTAATTTTGGCAATATTTTTCAGATGATAAAAAGCTGCTGATGTTACCGATCCAATGTGGCTATTGAAGTTTAAGTCAGAGTCCATTATTACTCCCAGATTTCTGACCTTATTTAAAGGCCTTAGGGAGAGAGACTGAAGGTGACAAATGACGGTCTCTCTTTGTTTCTCGGGACCAAAGACAATCATTTCGGTTTTGTCCGCATTTAGCTGGAGAAAATTGCATTGCATCCACTCACTGATCCGCTGGATACAGCGAAGGAGTGAGTCCACCGGCCCATGCTCTCCTGCAGTCAGTGAGACATAGATCTGAGTGTCATCAGCGTAATTGTGGTAGGACACTTTCATACTTTGAATTAACTGACCTAATGGCAGCATGTAAATATTGAACAGGAGAGGTCCCAGAATCGACCCCTGTGGCACTCCGCAGGTCAGGGCCATATTATCTGAGACATAGTTTCCAATCTCCACACAATACTTCCTTTCTTCTAGATAGGACCTAAACCAGCTTAGGGCGGTACCAGCAACACCAACCCAGTCCTCCAGTCTCTGCATGAGAATCTCATGGTCAACGGTGTCGAAAGCGGCACTCAGATCTAACATGACTAAAACAGAGACTTTTCCTGCATCAGTGTTAAGCCGAATATCATTTGTTACCTTGACTAGAGCGGTCTCAGTACTGTGGTGTGGTCTAAAGCCAGACTGGAACATGTCAAATGAGTCATTAGATATTAAAAATTCAGTAAGTTGTTGGTAGGCAACTTTTTCAAGAATTTTCCCCATGAAAGGCAGATTTGAGATGGGACGGTAATTTTCAAGTACCGCAGCATCCAAACTGCTCTTTTTTAGGAGGGGCCTAATGACTGCCTTTTTCAGGGCCATTGGAAATGTTCCAGATAAAAAAGACATGTTTACTATTTGTGTCAATGAGGGTAATAGACTACACATAACAGACTTCAGAAATCTAGGAGGTAGTACATCCAGACTGCAGGTAGAGGAACTAAGACCTGTGATTATCTTTTTAACAGTTTCATCATTGACAGGTGCAAAAAACAGTGCAAAAAACTAGTTAGCAGTAAAAGTAACTATTGCGTTACTTTTTCGTTTGTTGTGGTACCGAGCTTTAGCTGGCTGTAATTTAGGATAACTTCTAAGTAGATTAATTGTTGCAACAACCCCTCCCTATTTTAGTATGATATGTTAGTTTAGGGAACTGTCCTGCAGGCAAACAGGTATAAGACAGGCCAAGGTGCCATTTAATTAATTTGCATTTATTTCTATCCATTGATCAAACAAACAGATTACAAAACTTGCAATTGAAAGAGACTATTTTAAAATAATTAGTTCCCAAAGACACACACGAGCAACACTCGCGCCTGACAGTCAAGTCCCAGGAAAAATACAGTACGCAGAGCGCGCCTGACAGACAAGAACCAGGGAAAATACAGTTCGCAGAGCGCGCCTGACAGACAAGAACCAGGGAAAATACAGTTCGCAGAGCGCGCCTGACAGACAAGAACCAGGGAAAATACAGTTCGCAGAGCGCGCCTGACAGACAAGAACCAGGGAAAATACAGTTCGCAGAGCGCGCCTGACAGACAAGAACCAGGGAAAATACAGTTCGCAGAGCGCGCCTGACAGACAAGAACCAGGGAAAATACAGTTCGCAGAGCGCTGAGTATGTGAACAGAGCAATCGCTTGCTGCTGTTATTATAATAGCTAGATCCATGCTTGCAGCCCGTGCAAAGCTTGCACTCACTCACAGCCGCTAACAACAACCAGAGCGGCCACGGAGGAGGCCATCTCACACGCAGCATTCTGAGTGATATTCTTATGGATAAATGGGCGGGTCATTCGGACATGCGTTAATGCGTTTAAAAAAAAAACAACGCGTTATTGAAAAATGTAATTAACGTGAGTTAACGCAATAATTTTGACAGCCCTATATATATATATATATATATATATAAGCTCCCAGGCCTCTGGAAGAGGACCCGAGCTTAGAGAGGGATAACCGCCTGCGGAGGGCCAAAGGTGAGTGGACAATTTATTTTTTACATCGCACAGGATGAGAGCCTCTTGACTCTAAAACAGACAAGATCTAATTGGGAGTAAAAACCTGAGTTGCCACTGCTCATAAGTACAAACAGTAATACGCTGCTACGTGTGTCTATACTTTATGTCAAATGTAAACGGGTGGTCCTGTGTCGCTAACTCACCCTTTGTTATCATCACAACTCGGGCACATGTGAATCCAACAACCAAAGAAAAGCACCAGCTCACGCCGCACGTGGTGGCGCAACACAGAGTTGGGGTGCGTTCACAGACGGTGAACACCGTAGGAATTTTTAGTTTTCGGCGGAAAAAGTGCGGAGAATACAGGAGGGAGGAACTTTCCTGTGTTTCAAAAGAGAAAACAGATTCAAACGTTCATAGAGATGTCTGCCGTTCATGACACATAATATGAACTAATTCACGTTCAAGTTCTTTATTAAAAAATGTGTTGCGTTCAGTTCAACGTTCACAAAAAAATGAGCGTGTTCAATGAACGCGTTCTTTTGAACTCGTTCACGCACAACACTGGAGGTCAGATATAGACAATAATGACTGGTAGAACGTTTTGAAATGACATTCAAATCAATGGAGCGTTTTACTGCTGCTGTGAGGAGCGTGTGATGAACTTTTTTATTATATGACTTGGATCGTTCGTGCGCTCTGATTGGCTGATTTGTGGTCTGATATTTTCCTATCTCGGACCGTTACCATGACAATTGTTCCGCAGCTCGTATCAGATTTGATATCTTTCCTCGGTAAAAAAGAAACAAACATGAGCGACTGGGAGCATTCTCAGTGAATTCTATCATCAGGACGAGTTGGAAGAGCCAGAGGAAGTAAAAACAGCAAATAATCACAAAAACACAACTCCAACAGTCAAGAAGAGATTGACAACTGTGTTACAGACCAGAAAGGTAAAACCAGGACCAGGAAAACCAAGTGGGACATGAACATCACACATATGTAAAAAGCATTGGTAAAGACACCGATATATCCATGTTCTCCATGTTTAAACATAGATTGTTTGATTTATCAAAAGGATAAAAAGGAGGGAATGATATTGCAATGTAACTTAAGTTATCATTTTGGTAAATCATATGTGGCTATGTGCTGAATGCTCTGTACTGTAATTCACTTTAGCTCCAGGAAGACACCGGGAGGTCTGGGGAGCTCAAGTGTCTTTTGTTGTGTTGGTTTCTTCCTTTCCCATCTGCATACGAAGGTGTGTCTTGTTCTACCAAAAGGGGCTTGCAGACTGTGGATCTTCAGACTTGTCCTGAGAGAGGCTGGGTCTGTGTCCTGAGAGAGGCTGGGTCTGTGTCCTGAGAGAGGCTGGGTCTGTGTCCTGAGAGAGGCTGGGTCTGTGTCCTGAGAGAGGCTGGGTCTGTGTCCTGAGAGAGGCTGGGTCTGTGTCCTGAGAGAGGCTGGGTCTGTGTCCTGAGAGAGGCTGGGTCTGTGTCCTGAGAGAGGCTGGGTCTGTGTCCTGAGAGAGGCTGGGTCTGTGCCCTGAGAGAGGCTGGGTCTGTGTCCTGAGAGAGGCTGGGTCTGTGTCCTGAGAGAGGCTGGGTCTGTGTCCTGAGAGAGGCTGGGTCTGTGAGAGAGGCTGGGTCTGTGTCCTGAGAGAGGCTGGGTCTGTGTCCTGAGAGAGGCTGGGTCTGTGTCCTGAGAGAGGCTGGGTCTGTGTCCTGAGAGAGGCTGGGTCTGTGTCCTGAGAGAGGCTGGGTCTGTGTCCTGAGAGAGGCTGGGTCTGTGTCCTGAGAGAGGCTGGGTCTGTGTCCTGAGAGAGGCTGGGTCTGTGTCCTGAGAGAGGCTGGGTCTGTGTCCTGAGAGAGGCTGGGTCTGTGTCCTGAGAGAGGCTGGGTCTGTGTCCTGAGAGAGGCTGGGTCTGTGTCCTGAGAGAGGCTGGGTCTGTGAGAGAGGCTGGGTCTGTGTCCTGAGAGAGGCTGGGTCTGTGTCCTGAGAGAGGCTGGGTCTGTGTCCTGAGAGAGGCTGGGTCTGTGTCCTGAGAGAGGCTGGGTCTGTGTCCTGAGAGAGGCTGGGTCTGTGTCCTGAGAGAGGCTGGGGTCTGTGAGAGAGGCTGGGTCTGTGTCCTGAGAGAGGCTGGGTCTGTGAGAGAGGCTGGGTCTGTGTCCTGAGAGAGGCTGGGTCTGTGTCCTGAGAGAGGCTGGGGTCTGTGTCCTGAGAGAGGCTGGGTCTGTGTCCTGAGAGAGGCTGGGTCTGTGTCCTGAGAGAGGCTGGGTCTGTGTCCTGAGAGAGGCTGGGTCTGTGAGAGAGGCTGGGGTCTGTGTCCTGAGAGAGGCTGGGTCTGTGTCCTGAGAGAGGCTGGGTCTGTGTCCTGAGAGAGGCTGGGTCTGTGAGAGAGGCTGGGGTCTGTGTCCTGAGAGAGGCTGGGTCTGTGTCCTGAGAGAGGCTGGGTCTGTGTCCTGAGAGAGGCTGGGTCTGTGTCCTGAGAGAGGCTGGGTCTGTGTCCTGAGAGAGGCTGGGTCTGTGTCCTGAGAGAGGCTGGGTCTGTGTCCTGAGAGAGGCTGGGTCTGTGTCCTGAGAGAGGCTGGGTCTGTGAGAGAGGCTGGGTCTGTGTCCTGAGAGAGGCTGGGTCTGTGTCCTGAGAGAGGCTGGGTCTGTGTCCTGAGAGAGGCTGGGTCTGTGTCCTGAGAGAGGCTGGGTCTGTGTCCTGAGAGAGGCTGGGTCTGTGTCCTGAGAGAGGCTGGGTCTGTGTCCTGAGAGAGGCTGGGTCTGTGTCCTGAGAGAGGCTGGGTCTGTGTCCTGAGAGAGGCTGGGTCTGTGTCCTGAGAGAGGCTGGGTCTGTGTCCTGAGAGAGGCTGGGTCTGTGTCCTGAGAGAGGCTGGGTCTGTGTCCTGAGAGAGGCTGGGTCTGTGTCCTGAGAGAGGCTGGGTCTGTGTCCTGAGAGAGGCTGGGTCTGTGTCCTGAGAGAGGCTGGGTCTGTGTCCTGAGAGAGGCTGGGTCTGTGTCCTGAGAGAGGCTGGGGTCTGTGTCCTGAGAGAGGCTGGGTCTGTGTCCTGAGAGAGGCTGGGTCTGTGTCCTGAGAGAGGCTGGGTCTGTGTCCTGAGAGAGGCTGGGTCTGTGCCTTACTTACGGTGGCACGGTGGCTGAGTGGATAGCACTCTCGCCTCTCAGCAAGAAGGTACTGGGTTCAAATCCCGGCCGGACCAGGGCCTTTCTGAGTGGAGTTTGCATGTTCTCCCCGTGTCTGCGTAGGTTTCCTCCGGGTACTCCGGTTTCCCCTACCACTAAAAATATGTAAAATAGTTCTGGCATGCGCCTCCTGTACTGGCCCCGCTCCCATCTCTGTGTGGAGTGAGAGACAAATGCTCAATAATAACAATTGTAAACCGCTTTGAGACTCTGGTCTGTGAAAGGCAGTATATAAATAAAGCTTGCTTACTTACTTACTCTGTCAAGACTTTCTCCTTGTACAATGTAACAAGTAAAAGATTAACTTTGTCTCTTTGTTGTGTGAGATTTCATCAGGTTCAACTGTAGTTGAAACAACTTTATCAGACACAGACTGAGAACTTACAGCGGGCGCCTCAATCCTCTGATCAGTTCTTCATGTCACAGTTTGACACTTTGGTCAAATGTGTTTTTAGTTGAAACCGATCCATATTTGCACAAATTAAAAATAGTCATATAATAAAACATTTAATAACCTCGCTTGCTCGTCTGTACCTTGGTCTGATATTTCTCTGTACAGTCCTGGCGCTCGGTTAATAAGCCGTTAGTATTTTCACTACAGCCTCACACAGATGTACGTTTCTCTTCTTCGCCGGTTCTTTGGCGTCTGTTTGAGTTTCGCCGCTGCCGTGTGCAAACAGCCCACTGTGCAGAACGCAGCAGCACTAAATAAAAACAAATTATTTCCAATGTCAGCGCGGCGGCAAGTGTGGCCGAGTTAGCTCCAATTTACCGAAGCTTTCAAGCACAGCATGAAGGCTCGGCAAGGACACGGACTGGAGCAAAGCGACCGCGGAGACAACACTTAACAACAAAGAATTATGTCACGACCACTTGTTTTTTTAAAGTGGTGTTTTAAACTCGTGCCCAAAAGTGATCGAGCTTTAGCCTCGAGTTTTAACCTTTAGCCTCTATTTTTAACCTTTAGCTTTAGCCTCTAGTTTTAACCTTTAGCTTTAGCCTCCATCTTTAACCTCTAGCTTTAGCCTCAATCTTTAGCCTTTAGCTTTAGCCTCTAGTTTTAGCCTTTAGCTTTAGCCTCTAGTTTTAGCCTTTAGCCTTAGCCTCGAGTTTTAACCTTTAGCTTTAGCCTCTAGTTTTAACCTTTAGCTTTAACCTTTAGCTTTAGCCTCTAGTTTTCACCTTTAGCTTTAGCCTTTAGCCTTAGCCTCGAGTTTTAACCTTTAGCTTTGGCCTCTAGTTTTAACCTTTAGCTTTAACCTTTAGCTTTAACCTTTAGCTTTAGCCTCTAGTTTTAACCTTTAGCTTTAGCCTTTAGCTTTAGCCTCTAGTTTTAACCTTTAGCTTTAGCCTTTAGCTTTAGCCTCTAGTTTTAACCTTTAGCTTTAGCCTCAATCTTTAACCTTTAGTTTGAGCACATTCTGACTGAGCCTTAAGCAAAAGTATCTTATTTTAAAAAGAGACAGTCAGTGTATGCCAGACCTGCATGTGAAAGCAACATCCCATCAGACCTCTGAAGCTAAGCAGGGCAGGGCCTGGTTAGTAATGTGATGGGATTAGATTAATTCTCAAGTTTTAACCTTTAGCTTTATCCTCGAGCTGTAGCCTTAATCTTTACAGCCATGTTTCCCGTCATCTTGTTTATGAAGCACTGCTTTAAAGCTTTGTGAAGATGAGACATTTACAACCAGAGCTAAAGCTTTTTCAGACTCGGGAGGTTCCTCAACGTCAAAAAATGACTCACCACAGACTCAGAAAAATGAAAGAAAAATACTTATTTTAGGGTCTAAATGACTCAGGGTCTGTCAAGACAGAAAATATAATCATTTAACTGTTTTAATTAGGGTATTTTTGAATTGGCAGGTACATTTCAACCGAGGACTTTAAATAACTAAACATGGGGAGGCAGCGTTTCAGATTTATGCACCAGTCTTCCTGAAAATGTGAGGCAGGCTGATCCAGGTTAAAAACAGGTCTGTTAAGCTGTAAATACGATTGAAGGATTTTATAATTCCTCTGTTTAATGCACTGTGTCTATCCTGTGTGGGATTTTAATGGGTTTTTAATACTAATCATATATTTTAATGTACATCTAGATTTTAATGTTTGATGTGATGTGGGTTTGAGTTTCCTTGTGTGGGAAATCTTGTTTAAACACAGTCAGAATGTGTCAGATTAAGATAAAAACCATTTGATTTAAGCATTTATTACCCAATATTTATCATTTTTTGGCAGTGTAGGCATTGTGCTTTAGTTTAGTCCTGAAATTTAGAGTAATAAACAATTCAAACAGAATAAATAATAGTTTAATGCCATTATCTATGTGTTGTCACTGGAAAGAGATAAACGTGCTATCGCTAATAGAACCACTGTACATTCGGCCACTAAACAAATACTGTTTTTACCCTCCTGCAATTAACTCTGTAACGAATGAGACAATTTTCTCTGAAGCCGACGCAGCCGAGTAGACGAATGGAGAGTCGTACTTCACCCGAGGAGCATTTACCGCGAGTCACGAACCGTTGACTTGAGACATCTCTGGATTTTGCTGAGTGTAGCATCTGCTCTGTCGGGTTTCTGCTGTAGCTTCAAGACGCTCTATTTGCTTTAGCGTTTTGATGAAGTGGTGGAATTGAAATGTAAGTGGAAGATACATGTATTAGAATAAACTTTATATAAACTGCGTCATGTGGTGTTGTAGAGAGAGTTCTGCCTCATTTCTCACAAAGAAATGAACTTTATTCTGAGTGAGAAATGACAGATCAAACTCCCCAAGGTTTCTCACTTCTTCCCACTTTTGAGGACAGTGCTAGCTTAGTCTTACCATGTGTAAACTCTGGTCCATGATCATCTCCTACATGTATGTCTGGTCTTACCATGTGTAAACTCTGGTCCATGATCATCTCCTACATGTACGTCTGGTCTTACCATGTGTAAACTCTGGTCCATGATCATTTCCTACATGTACGTCTGGTCTTACCATGTGTAAACTCTGGTCCATGATCATTTCCTACATGTACGTCTGGTCTTACCATGTGTAAACTCTGGTCCATGATCATCTCCTACATGTACGTCTGGTCTTACCATGTGTAAACTCTGGTCCATGATCATCTCCTACATGTACGTCTGGTCTTACCATGTGTAAACTCTGGTCCATGATCATTTCCTACATGTACGTCTGGGTCTGATCCTAGTGGCTGCAGTTTCCTCGGTTAAATCTCCTCCGACCAATCAGAGAGCGGGGGAGGCGGGTGTTGTAGGTCGGTGTCGGTGACGTCAAGAGTTTGTGCTGAATTTTCTGGTTGTAGTTTGTCGGAGAATGCGATAGTAAAATAATCTGTTCTGGTTCAATCCAAATATCAAGAAACTGAAGCCGGAGCAAGAGGAATGTTTAGTAAATGTCATTGAAGCAAAGATTGTGGCTCTACTCCCCACGGGCTCCGTTAGCGGCAAAGGAGATGGCTAAAGCTAGGCTAATGCTAAAGCTAGGCTAAATGCTAACAACTCACTCGGGCTCATCACAAACGTCACAGTAAACTCAGATCCAATGGTTTCAATCTGCAAAAGGAGTTAGCCCCTCCCACCTGTTCACGGAGTCAATGGAGCAAATCTAGACCTTAGTATGAAATGAAATGAGTACAATGGTATTTATCATTTTTATCTATTTTACTTTCCAAAATAAACATAATAAGTTACAGACCTGTTTAAGTTTTGGTTTTGTTGAATTGTAACGTCCCTGAACATTTACAGAAGCTAATATTCAGCTTTTCTTTGACAGTTCCAGATTGTGGACATTAGACAGATACGGAGCATTATGGTGTCGCACAAGAAGAGAATGAGCTGCAGAATATACAGCTATTCTCCCCGAGGCCTGTCTCACATTTTCAGGAAGACTGCTCCAGATTTTAGCAGCATGAATCTCAAATGTTACCTCCTGATGTTTAGTCCTGACTCAGAGTCCCAGCAGGAGGCCAGTCCCTGTGATCCTCAGAGTCCCAGCAGGAGTCCAGTCCCTGTGCTCCTCAGAGTCCCAGCAGGAGTCCAGTCCCTGTGCTCCTCAGAGTCCCAGCAGGAGGCCAGTCCCTGTGCTCCTCAGAGTCCCAGCAGGAGTCCAGTCCCTGTGCTCCTCAGAGTCCCAGCAGGAGTCCAGTCCCTGTGCTCCTCAGAGTCCCAGCAGGAGGCCAGTCCCTGTGCTCCTCAGAGTCCCAGCAGGAGTCCAGTCCCTGTGCTCCTCAGAGTCCCAGCAGGAGTCCAGTCCCTGTGCTCCTCAGAGTCCCAGCAGGAGTCCCAGTCCCTGTGCTCCTCAGAGTCCCAGCAGGAGTCCAGTCCCTGTGCTCCTCAGAGTCCCAGCAGGAGGCCAGTCCCTGTGCTCCTCAGAGTCCCAGCAGGAGACCAGTCCCTGTGATCCTCAGAGTCCCAGCAGGAGGCCAGTCCCTGTGATCCTCAGAGTCCCAGCAGGAGGCCAGTCCCTGTGATCCTCAGAGTCCCAGCAGGAGGCCAGTCCCTGTGCTCCTCAGAGTCCCATGAATGAATGAATGAATGAATGAGGTACACATTTTTGCAGGTGCAATAACAAATGAGACCTTTTTAAGAATATTCACCATGTTTTTCACTTATTGCCAAAGGCTCAGAATTAGACTTAAACATGTCCATGAGGCTGAGGACTCTCCATGTCAAGGCTCCATCTTGAAATACAGTGGGTCATAAGGGACAAAAAGCAGTTTGAGCGGGAGTTGGGGACCACTGTCAAAGACCACATATTGTCCTGTGAAGCTACGGTAGTACAGGAAATTACAACATATGATCTCGACGCTGAATGGGAGGAAAAACTACACAGTGGACCTTTAAATGTGATGTTTGACTTTCTCACATGAATCTGTTTTTTTCACGTGAGATTCACCTTTTTCGATCTTCAATCTTTTCTGAGCCGGAATTTACAGCAGCAAACTTAACAGGACGTAAATAGAATCAACTCCAACAACAATCTGTGACTCCTCCAGTTTTCAGACTCACACAGTCCACGAACCGCCCATCCCCCGAGAGGTCCTGCCCCCTTTGAACTTTGACTTCAGAATAAACCGTTTTACTTTGCCGCACAATAAACGGTGATTTAAAACGGCTCAGATTCCATTACGGAGCGACCCGGGCGGAGTCAAGGTCTGGAGCAGCAGCACGATGGGAGCAGTGCGATTCCTGGAGCCGCAGTGTTGTAGACTGTCTGGGTGAAGGAGAGCCAGCGGTAAATCTGTGGAATGTGTTTGGGACAGGTGGTTATGGTTCGGAGGTTAAACGTCTTATAGACTTTTATGGCTGCGGTCGGAGAAGCCGCGGCGGCGAGCAGAACGTGCAACTTCAACGTTTCAGGTCGAGAGATGAGGATTTGGGAGAGGTTTGTAACGGGAAAAACCAGAGAAAGACCAGAGAGAGACCAGAGAGACCAGAGAGAGACCAGAGAGAGAGCAGAGAGAGAGACCAGAGAAAGACCAGAGAGAGACCAGAGAGAGGCCAGAGAGAGACCAGAGAGAGACCAGAGAGAGATAAGAGAGAGAAAAGAGAGAGACCAGAGAGAGACCAGAGAGAGACTAGAGAGAGGCCAGAGAGAGAGACCAGAGAGATACACCAGAGAGAGACCAGAGAGAGACCAGAGAGAGAGACCAGAGAGAGACCAGAGAGAGACAAGAGAGAGACCAGATAGAGAAAAGAGAGAGACCAGAGAGAGACCAGAGAGAGACTAGAGAGAGGCCAGAGAGAGAGACCAGAGAGAGAGAGAGAGAGAGACCAGAGAGAGAGAGAGAGACCAGAGAGAGACCAGAGAGAGACCAGAGAGAGACCAGAGAGAGAGACCAGAGAGAGAGCAGAGAGAGAGAGAGAGAGAGACCAGAGAGAGAGAGAGAGACCAGAGAGAGACCAGAGAGAGACCAGAGAGAGACCAGAGAGAGAGACCAGAGAGAGACCAGAGAGAGACCAGAGAGAGTGACCAGAGAGAGACTAGAGAGAGGCCAGAGAGAGACCAGAGAGAGACCAGAGAGAAACCAGACAGAGGCCAGAGAGAGACCAGAGAGAGACCAGAGAGAGACTAGAGAGAGACCAGAGAGAGACCAGAGAGAGACCAGAGAGAGACTAGAGAGAGACTAGAGAGATGCCAGAGAGAGACCAGAGAGAGACCAGAGAGAGACCAGAGAAAGACCAGAGAGAGTCTAGAGAGAGACCAGAGAAAGACCAGAGAGAGACCAGAGAGAGAGACCAGAGAGAGAACAGAGAGAGACAAGAGAGAGACCAGATAGAGAAAAGAGAGAGACCAGAGAGAGACCAGAGAGAGACTAGAGAGAGGCCAGAGAGAGAGACCAGAGAGAGAGACCAGAGAGACCAGAGAGAGACCAGAGAGAGAACAGAGAGAGACAAGAGAGAGACCAGATAGAGAAAAGAGAGAGACCAGAGAGAGACTAGAGAGAGGCCAGAGAGAGAGACCAGAGAGAGAGACCAAAGAGAGAGACCAGAGAGACCATAGAGAGACCAGAGAGAGAGACCAGAGAGAGACTACAGAGAGGCCAGAGAGAGACCAGAGAGAGACCAGAGAGAAACCAGACAGAGGCCAGAGAGAGACCAGAGAGAGACCAGAGAGAGACTAGAGAGAGACCAGAGAGAGACCAGAGAGAGACCAGAGAGAGGCCAGAGAGAGACCAGAGAGACCAGAGAGAGACCAGAGAGAGACCAGAGAGAGACTAGAGAGAGACTAGAGAGAGACTAGAGAGAGACTAGAGAGAGACCAGAGAGAGACCAGAAAAAGACCAGAGAGAGACCAGAGAGAGACTAGAGAGAGACCAGAGAAAGACCAGAGAGAGACCAGAGAGAGACCAGAGAGAGACCAGAGAGAGACCAGAGAGAGACCAGAGAGAGAGACCAGAGAGAGACCAGAGCGAGACCAGAGAGAGACCAGAGAGAGACCAGAGAGAGACCAGAGAGAGACCAGAGAGAGACAAGAGAGAGATAAGAGAGAGACCAGATGAAGACTAGAGAGAAATCAGAGAGAGACCAAAGAGAGAGACCAGACTGAGACCAGACTGAAGGACTGGAGGTCTTTTTGTGCTCTGAGACTGCATACAACTAGGTCACATCTACATCTTCTTTTGTGTTCCCCAGAAAGTAGGTCATGTTCAAATCATAGTTGGCCTTTACTGAACAAAAGTTTAAATGGATTTATTCCCAAATAAAAAAACAAAAGTACATCATGTCCACAATGTTTAATTTTAAGGTTTTTAACTCTTTAGGCGCCAGCGTTTTTTGGAGAGATATATTGTGAAACAGACAAAACATAAGAAATAGTTTGAGATTGTCGACGAGTTTGATCAATAACAGAAATACATAATTATATAAGAAAAATGTCCTCAGTCCTGGGTCTACAGCCTCAGTCCTGGATCTGCAGCCTCAGTCCTGGATCTGGGGTCTACAGCGTCAGTCCTGGATCTGCAGCCTCAGTCCTGGGTCTACAGCCTCAGTCCTGGGTCTACAGCCTCAGTCCTGGATTTACAGCCTCAGTCCTGGGTCTACAGCCTCAGTCCTGGGTCTACAGCCTTAGTCCTGGATCTGCAGCCTCAGTCCTGGATCTGCAGCCTCAGTCCTGGATCCACAGCCTCAGTCCTGGATCTACAGCCTCAGTCCTGGATCTACAGCCTCAGTCCTGGGTCTACAGCCTCAGTCCTGGATCTACAGCCTCAGTCCTGGATCCACAGCCTCAGTCCTGGATCTACAGCCTGTCTGTCCGTTGGAGTGGATCCCTCTCTAGATCCTCCCAGAGGTTTCTCGCCTTTTATTTGCAATCTCACTCCGGGCCGGTGGGGGTGTACCCGGAAAGAGAATTACCCAATGCAATTACCCTATGGCTTCGTCTTTCCTCTCAAAAACGTCTTTACAGGATGGTCCAAAAGTCGCTCTTGGTCCAAAGCTATGTTCCAGATGCTGTCAATGCAGTTTTTCTTTTTTCTTTGGACCAGTCTAGTTTAGTTGCTGTGGACTTTTGAATGCACTCAATAAATGAATGGGGCGAGAGCAGCTAACACATGTAAAAATACATCTTTGCACATTTTCCTGTGGGAGGGGCTGCCCGCGGCCATTTTGAAAACGCCCATGTCTGCGGCACATACATTTAAACGGAGAAAATAGGCGTCACTTCGTCTGTTATTATTTACAGCCCATGATTTCCTGTCTCTTTAAGGACACTACATGCGCCCGGAGTCTTACCGGTCGAGTGCGATGCAGCAGAGGTGGAGGATGGAGGCGGTGGTCAGGAGCACGTCCAGAGAGGTCCGGACCAGGCAGAAGGTCTCTCCGTAGATCCAGTGCTGATGGACCAGCTCGATGGCTCCGAACGGCATCACCAACACCGACACCAGCAGGTCCGCGAACGCCAGCGACACGATGAAGTAGTTGGTCTTGATTTTCCTGCAGGAGAAACCAGGATAAAAACAGGATCAAACCAACGGGGACGCTGGGGGACACACGTCTTCACCCTGAGCTCTCATTCTGCTGTCACCGGAGACAAGTGTCGCTGACGTGCTCGCCGATACCGGTTATACGACGTCTCTGGATTTTTTTTTCAACATAATTGTGGTCCTCCTTGGTTCCGTTCTCAAACTTGTCAGTGGAAGGAACGATAAAAGTTACTCCTGTGAGATCACGTGGGCAACAAAAAACACATAACAATGTATTTCAAGATGGCGCATGGACATGGAGCGTCTTCCAGCCTCATGGACATTTATACCAATTCTAAGTCTATAACAACAATTACAGATTATGGTGGAGGTGGATAACGATGACTATGAAAGATCCTCCACTTTGAGATGAATAAAGTAATATCAGATTATCTTATCTGACTTGTGATTGGTTAACATGTTTTTTTTCATTTGGAGCAACTGTAAAAATGACTGAGTGCGCTGCAAAAAATGATAAAATATGAGGTCATAAAAGCGTGAATCGAGTGGTTTTTATCTTAATCTGATACATTTAGTCATTTAGTCTGATTTCAAGAACTGTTGCTGTAGTTTCTCGTTTCCAAGGGAGACATTTCTTGTATGGATCATTTTGTTTTGTCCAATTGGGGAATCTTGTTTTTTTTTGCAGTGTGTACCTTTAAGTGCAGTATAATAAGTCAAAGATAGACACATGCCTTTTCTGCAATAATTATAATAATGCATTGGTTTAGTACAGAGCTTAGACCTAAAAGCCTCTACACATGATTCTTCTTTCTCTCCAAACACAGCAGTGATGAACTACTACTATAGCCACAGCTGCCCTGGGGCACACTGACAGAAGCCCCTACACCACCACCAACCATTCACACTCACAGCAGACTCATGCCCAAGGACACAACGAAAGCAGACATCAGTGGGAGTCAGGGGAGAAAGAGAGAGAGACCTGAGGTCTCTCTCTCTGGCCTCTCTCTGGCCTCTCTCTAGTCTCTCTCTGGTCTCTCTCTGGTCTCTCTCTGGTCTCTCTCTCTGGTCTCTCTCTGGTCTCTCTCTCTCTGGTCTCTCTCTGGTCTCTCTCTGGCCTCTCTCTGGTCTCTCTCTGGTCTCTCTCTGGTCTCTCTCTGGTCTCTCTCTCTGGTCTCTCTCTGGTCTCTCTCTGGTCTCACTCTGGTCTCTCTCTCTGGCCTCTCACTGGCCTCTCTGGCCTCTCTCTGGCCTCTCTCTGGTCTCTCTCTGGTCTCTCTCTGGTCTCTCTCTCTGGTCTCTCTCTGGTCTCTCTCTGGCCTCTCTCTCTGGTCTCTCTCTGGTCTCTCTCTGGCCTCTCTCTGGCCTCTCTCTGGTCTCTCTCTGGTCTCTCTCTGGTCTCACTCTGGTCTCTCTCTGGTCTCTCTCTGGCCTCTCTCTCTGGTCTCTCTCTGGTCTCTCTCTGGTCTCTCTCTGGTCTCTCTCTGGCCTCTCTCTCTGGCCTCTCTCTGGCCTCTCTCTGGTCTCTCTCTGGTCTCTCTCTGGTCTCTCTCTGGTCTCTCTCTGATCTCTCTCTGGTCTCTCTCTCTGGCCTCTCTCTGGCCTCTCTCTGGTCTCTCTCTGGTCTCTCTCTCTGGCCTCTCTCTGGTCTCTCTCTGGTCTCTCTGGCCTCTCTCTGGTCTCTCTCTGGTCTCTCTCTGGTCTCTCTCTGGCCTCTCTCTCTGGCCTCTCTCTGGCCTCTCTCTGGTCTCTCTCTAGTCTCTCTCTAGTCTCTCTCTGGTCTCTCTCTCTGGCCTCTCTATCTGGTCTCTCTCTGGTCTCTCTCTGGTCTCTCTCTGGTCTCTCTCTAGTCTCTCTCTGGTCTCTCTCTCTGGCCTCTCTCTGGCCTCTCTATCTGGTCTCTCTCTGGTCTCTCTCTGGTCTCTCTCTCTGGTCTCTCTCTGGTCTCTCTCTGGTCTCACTCTGGTCTCTCTCTCTGGCCTCTCACTGGCCTCTCACTGGCCTCTCTCTGGTCTCTCTCTGGTCTCTCTCTGGTCTCTCTCTGGTCTCACTCTGGTCTCTCTCTGGTCTCTCTCTGGCCTCTCTCTCTGGTCTCTCTCTGGTCTCTCTCTGGTCTCTCTCTGGTCTCTCTCTGGCCTCTCTCTCTGGCCTCTCTCTGGCCTCTTTCTGGTCTCTCTCTGGTCTCTCTCTGGTCTCTCTCTGGTCTCTCTCTGGTCTCTCTCTGGTCTCTCTCTGGTCTCTCGCTGGCCTCTCTCTGGTCTCTCGCTGGCCTCTCTCTGGCCTCTCTCTGGTCTCTCTCTGGCCTCTCTCTGGTCTCTCTCTGGTCTCTCTCTGGTCTGTCTCTGGTCTCTCTCTGGTCTCTCTCTCTGGCCTCTCTATCTGGTCTCTCTCTGGTCTCTCTCTGGTCTCTCTCTGGTCTCTCTCTGGTCTCTCTCTAGTCTCTCTCTAGTCTCTCCCTAGTCTCTCTCTGGTCTCTCTCTCTGGCCTCTCTCTAGTCTCTCTCTGGTCTCTCTCTCTGGCCTCTCTCTGGTCTCTCTCTGGTCTCTCTCTGGTCTCTCTCTGGTCTCTCTCTGGTCTCTCTCTCTGCTCTCTCTCTGGTCTCTCTCTCTGGCCTCTCTCTAGTGACACTGCAATGACCACGAACGACATTAGTCGCCTCACATTGGAGCTTCGTGAGAGGGACCGTGCCACTATTGCAGACCTCCGTAAAGAAGTCCTTCGCCTCACTGCAGAGCTGCAGGATAAACAGTCACTCGTGTCCAAACTTTTTGATGTCGCTGGCGGGCAGCACTCACGGCTTATGTCACTGAGCGCTGCATACTGTGACACTGTCGTGTGGGAGAGATCTGTCAGCTCTGGGCCCTCTTGTTCTACACCTAAGTGCCCGGTTCGGAATAAAGAGCCTGCGGACTGCGAGGAGCCATCCAGCGCCGTGGCCCATGTGCTGAGCCTTTCAAACCGCTATGCAGCCCTCTCC
This sequence comes from Knipowitschia caucasica, assembly GCA_964034765.1. Taxonomy (NCBI): domain Eukaryota; kingdom Metazoa; phylum Chordata; class Actinopteri; order Gobiiformes; family Gobiidae; genus Knipowitschia; species Knipowitschia caucasica. The sequence goes on from OZ035830.1 coordinate 42,630,939, forward strand.
GCTGACATCCCAGCCCCCTCAGCAGAACCCCTGGACTCTGCAGCAAACTCTACTGCTGTCCGTGGATCCAGGTCCACTGCGAGAAAGACACTCTTAAAGGAAGCTGTCCTCAGACGAAAGAGTGATCATTCCCCTTCTCTGACCCCAGTGCATCACCACCGCTTACCTTCACCGGGTCAGCAGCAGCGACCCGAGCCTGCTCCTCTCGCTGCTCCAGCGTCTCCGTGCACACAGCGTGGGTTGCCCGGAGCTGGGAATCAACACCCCCACTCCTCTCCATGTGTTCAGCAGCGCCCTGGTTCGGACCCATCCCTGGATGAGCCCGCTGGTTCTGGCCATGGACACCGAGCGCCCTCTCCGCGGCTACGTCCACTCTTCGCCCCGACTACTTTGATTGTTGGAGATTCCATCGTGAGGCACGTCCGCTTTTTTAACGCGGTCACTCACTGCATTACTGGAGCTACTGTCCCAGATCTGCTCATCCGTCTCCCTCCTCTGCTTCAGTCCCTGCCTGATACAATTTCAAAGGTAATCGTGCATGTGGGGATCAACGACATGAAGCTGCAGCAGTCCAAGGTCACAAAGAAGCATTTTATGGATCTATTCCGCCTCCTCCAGTCCTCTGGGTTGTGTGTTTTTATCTCTGGTCCAGTCCCGACTGTAAACCGGGGAGACTGCCTCTACAGTCGCGTTGTGGCGCTGAATATGTGGCTCCAGTCTGCATGCAGCACTTTTAACTTTGTTTTTGTGAACAACTTTGGCCTGTTCTGGAAGCGTCACGTGGCCTATCGTCCAGACGGTCTGCACCCGAACAGATACGGCACCAGTTTATTGATGGACTTTTTACGCCATGTTGTTCAGTGCTCCCCGAGGGGGGCGTGACTGTTTACATCCGAGGCCCCTCGGCCCCCACTACCACCTTCCTCCTCCACTCCAGCACCGGGTGAGTACTGTGGTGCAAACACTGACCCCTGTCCGTCTGGCAGTGTAATACCAGTCCTGCCACTGAACGGCACTTACTCAGTCATGCATCTGGAACTTAACAAAGTAAAACAGAGTTCACTTTTTAAACCAATAGAGACTGTGTGTGTTCCTCGCACCAGCTCAGAAATGTGTTTTAATTTGAATAAACACAAATATAACAGAAGGACAGCAGTTAGACGGTCCAACTCAGGAAATCTAATTCCAATTCTTTGTAGTCAATCAACTAAACCCACTGACACTGATATTATTTTTAACCTTGCTCTGCTTAATGTCAGATCACTATGCAATAAATCCTTTTTAATTAATAATTTTATCTGTTCTTATGATCTTGACTTTATGTTTATGACTGAAACTTGGCTTGACCATAATACAGAAAATGCAGTCTTAATAGAAACAACACCACCAAATTTCAAATTTGAATCAGAAATTCGAGAAAATAAAAGAGGAGGAGGCACAGCAGCAGTTTTTAAAGATTGTATTGTCTCCCATAGAGTACCTCTTGGGAAATTTTCCTCATTTGAGTATGTCTCTTTTAAAATAGAACAAAAACAATCTTCTATTCTTATTATTGTTGTGTACAAGCCGCCACAGTCATGTCATAGTTTCACTGATCATTTCACCGAGTTGCTTTCAGTTGTGTGCACAGACTTTGATAGTTTAGTCGTCATAGGTGATTTTAATATACATGTAGATAACGTTGATGATAGATACGCGAAAGAGCTGAGCTCTGTGCTGGAGACCTTTGGTCTCACTCAGCATGTGAGTGGCCCCCACCCATAGCAGAGGACACACTCTCGATCTGCTAATTACTAAAGGGGTTAATATCTCAAATGTAAATGTGGCCAATGTTGCTCTGTCAGATCATTTCTGTGTATTTTTTGATATGTTCAGCACGAGCTGAATCCTCAATTGTTAGAAGAAGAAGACACATAAACAAAAATACAGGTGAACTTTTCATGGGGATGATAAACTTTGATAACACGTTGTGTTCTACTGTGGATGAATTACTTAACTCTGTCACCTCTAGTGTTTTGGATGTTCTGGACACGATTGCTCCTGTAAAGGTCAAAATTGTTACAAATAAGCAAAAGGCGCCATGGACAAAAGCAGACTCTGTCAGGGCACAGAAGAGAGAGTGCCGGAGAGCCGAGCGGAAGTGGCGAAAGTCAAATCTCCAAGTTGACCATGAGATCTTCAAAGATGCATTGTGCAAGTTCAACAGTGTGCTACGTAGAACGAGGGAAACTTATTTTTCCGAAACAATCGAAGGTTGCAGTAACAATCTACGCGTTCTGTTCTCAACAGTAAATAAATTGACAAATCCCCCTGTTAAGATGCCATCAGAGCTTACCTCCAAAACCAAATGTAATGAGTTTGCAGAGTTTTTTAATGACAAAGTCCAAGGCATCAAAAATGCCATCACCTCCACAGTAGAAATTACAATCCAACAGCCAGTGAAGCTTTTTGGGCTGACACACTTTACACCAGTACAAAATGAAACTGTCCAAATGATAATTACAAGTCTGAGTTCTTCTACATGTAGCCTGGATGTATTACCTCCTAGATTTCTTAAATCTGTTCTGAGCAGTCTTTTACCTTCACTCACGCATATAGTAAATATGTCTCTTGAATCTGGAACATTCCCAATGGCCCTGAAAACGGCAGTCATCAGACCCCTCCTAAAAAAGAGGAGTCTGGATGCCTTGGCACTTAAAAATTATCGGCCCATTTCAAATCTGCCTTTCATGGGTAAAATTCTAGAAAAAAGTTGTCTATCAACAACTTACAGAATTTTTAATAATCAATCACTCTTTTGATATGTTCCAGTCTGGTTTTAGACCCCACCACAGCACAGAGACCGCTCTAGTGAAGGTAACAAATGACATCAGACTTAACACTGACGCAGGAAAAGTCTCAGTTCTTATCCTGTTAGATTTAAGTGCTGCTTTCGACACTGTCGATCATGGTATCCTCATTCAGAGACTTGAGGACTGGGTTGGTGTTTCTGGAACAGCCCTAAGCTGGTTTATATCCTACCTACAGGACAGAAAGTATTTTGTGGAGATCGGAAACTGTATCTCAGACCATCTGGCCCTAACCTGCGGAGTGCCACAGGGCTCAATCCTGGGGCCTCTCCTGTTTAATATTTACATGCTGCCTCTGGGTAGGTTAATACACAGTAATAACGTGTCCTATCACAATTATGCTGACGATACTCAGGTCTATGTGTCCCTGACAGCAGGAGAACATGGACCAGTGGACTCGCTCCTTCACTGTATCCAACAAATCAGTGATTGGATGCAAAATAACTTTCTCCAGCTAAACACAGAAAAACTGAAATTATTGTTTTCGGACCTCAAAAACAAAGAGAGAGCGTTATCTGCCACCTCCAGTCTCTCTCCCTAAAACCCTCAACTCAGGTCAGAAATCTAGGAGTAATAATGGACTCAGACTTAAATTTCAATAGCCACATATCATCTGTGACATCATCAGCTTACTTCCACCTAAGAAACATTGCTAAAATTAGGAACATTGTGTCTAAAGCAGACTTGGAGATTCTTATCCACGCATTTGTCTCCAGTCGATTGGACTACTGCAATGGCTTGTTCACAGGTCTCTCTAAACAAGCGGTAAAACAGCTGCAGTACATCCAAAATGCTGCAGCTCGAGTCCTGACTAGAACCAGGAAGTACGACCACATTAGTCCGGTCCTCAGGTCTCTGCACTGGCTTCCTGTGGCTCAGAGAATAGATTTTAAAGTAGCTTTACTTGTGTACAAGTCTCTCCATGGCCTCGCACCAGGGTACATCCGCGACATGTTGGTGCCATATGAACCAACTCGGGCTCTGAGGAGCACAGGGACTGGACTTCTGTTAGTGCCAAGAGTCGGAACTAGACATGGGGAGGCTGCGTTTCAGATTCATGCAGCTAGAGTCTGGAACCGTCTTCCCGAGAGTGTGAGACAGGCGTCTACTCTAGCAGTTTTTAAAACTGAACTGAAAACAGTTCTTTTTAGCTGTGCATACAAGTGAATGATTTTATATTTGTTTTTATCTTTAATCTTTTTAATGCGCTATGATTATTTATGATTATTTATGATTGTAATCCCTTGTGTGATTTTAATGTTTTACGGTTTTTAACTACTTGTGTGATTTTATATATCTTGTGCTCTTAATCTGTCTTTTTATGTTTACTTAAATTCTAATGTTTGATGATTTATGCATGATGTTATATGGGTTGTGAGGCGCTTTGCGTTGCCTTGTGTAGGAAAGGCGCTCTATAAATAAACGTTGATTGATTGATTGATTGAAATTAAGATCAAAAACACTTGATTTAAGCATTTATTACTTCATATTATGTCATTTTTTGGAGTGTTATTTCATACTTTAGTCCCATAGTTAAATCTTGAGCCTATTCAAACCCATTTTAATCCGATTTGGCCTTGGCTTTGTCCCATTTTCACTCCAACACATCACATCATATTTGCTTTAAAAACATCCACTGTTTAACGCTCGAACTCCCAGAGCAGTCAATTTGACGGCTTTTATTCTTGTAATCAATCCATTCTTGTACATTCTCCGTCTTTATAACTATGTGACTTTTCTGTGCGTAGTTTGTCTGAAATGATCTTTTGTTTCTGAAATGGGAATAGCTCAAAGTCCCACAGCCGTCATTTTGACTGCTCCATAACATTTTTCAGTTTTAATTTCCTACCAGGTAAAAAGCAAGTGTTAGTTACCATAGCAACACACTGTTAACTGTTAGCTGTTAGCCTTAGCATTAGCATCAGCCTTTTTTTTTTAAAGTTACTGTATATTATATAAAATTACTTACTTTTATGTTAGTCACCATAGCAACACACTGCTAACTGCTAGCTGTTAGCCTTAGCATTAGCATCAGCCTTTTCTTCAAGTTACTGTATATATATATATATAAAATTACTTACTTTTATGTTAGTCACCATAGCAACACACTTTTAACTGTTAGCTGTTAGCCTTAACATTAGCATCAACCTTTTTTTTTTCAAGTGACTGTATAAAATTACTTGCTTTTATGTTAGTCACCATAGCAACTGTCAGCTGTTAGCATTTGGTGGTTAGCATTAGCTTGTCAAAAAAACTTATCAATGTGTTTCAAGTGTAAAGTCACATTTAAGTTCCTGTAAATTCAGCAGTTTTAGCTCATAATAAAAGTGAGTAAAATCCTTATACATTTCTTAAATTTAGTCACCATAGCAACACACTGTTTACTCTGTCACCCACATTAGCATTAGCATTAGCATTTGGTGGTAAATCAACTGTTTTTGCTGCATTTCAAGTAACTTTATATTCAGTCATTTTAGCTCATATTGAAAGTGAGTACAAACCTTATACATAACTTTTAATATAATTGATGGGCCAGTTTCTAGTTCTGGTTTCTAGTTCTGGTTTCTAGTTCTGGTTTCTAGTTCTGGTTTCTAGTTCTGGTTTCTAGTTCTGGTTTCTAGTTCTGGTTTCTAGTTCTAGTTTCTAGTTCTGGTTTCTAGTTCTGGTTTCTGGTTTCTAGTCGTTATAGTGGGAGTCCAAGTGTCTATGAAAACACATTGCAGAGCCGCCGGACCCAAAGGCTGTCGTAACAGAGGTTGTTTTGGGCCGGGGTCCAGGCCACGCAGAAGGTGGAGAAATAAGAAGTTTGGTTCCAACACAAGTCAAAACTTCATTCCCGTTCGAATATTGGACCATTTTTCAGCGGCGCAGACAGAGCAAACAGAGGCGGGACAAGGGGCATCCATCTTCTGAGGCCCCCAGGCTCCCAATGTCAGCCCAAAGAAAGAGAGGTATGAACAACGGTTTAGTTTAGTTGGAACTTATAGACTTTTCAAGATTAGTTCAGGACGATATACTAAAGGCCAGTCCGTACTTCATACACCATTATATACTAGAAACCAGAACTAGAAACCACAAGTAGAAACCAGAACTAGAAACTAGAAACCAGAACTAGAAACCAGAACTAGAAACCAGAACTAGAAACTAGAAACCAGAACTAGAAACCAGAACTAGAAACCAGAACTAGAAACCAGAACTAGAAACTAGAAACCAGAACTAGAAACCAGAACTAGAAACCAGAACTAGAAACCAGAACTAGAAACCAGAACTAGAAACCAGAACTAGAAACCACAAGTAGAAACCAGAACTAGAAACCAGAACTAGAAACCAGAACTAGAAACCAGAACTAGAAACTAGAAACCAGAACTAGAAACCAGAACTAGAAACCAGAACTAGAAACCAGAACTAGAAACCAGAACTAGAAACCACAAGTAGAAACCAGAACTAGAAACTAGAAACCAGAACTAGAAACCAGAACTAGAAACCAGAAGTAGAAACCAGAACTAGAAACTAGAAACCAGAACTAGAAACCAGAACTAGAAACCAGAACTAGAAACCAGAACTAGAAACCACAAGTAGAAACCAGAACTAGAAACTAGAAACCAGAACTAGAAACCAGAACTAGAAACCAGAACTAGAAACCAGAACTAGAAACCAGAACTAGAAAATAGAAACCAGAACTAGAAACCAGAACTAGAAACCAGAACTAGAAACCAGAACTAGAAACCAGAACTAGAAACCAGAACTAGAAACCAGAACTAGAAACTAGAAACCAGAACTAGAAACCAGAACTAGAAACCAGAACTAGAAACTGGCCCATCAATTATATTAAAAGTTATGTATAAGGTTTGTACTCACTTTCAATATGAGCTAAAATGACTGAATATACAGTTACTTGAAATGCAGCAAAAACAGTTGATTTACCACCAAATGCTAATGCTAATGCTAATGTGGGTGACAGAGTAAACAGTGTGTTGCTATGGTGACTAAATTTAAGAAATGTATAAGGATTTTACTCACTTTTATTATGAGCTAAAACTGCTGAATTTACAGAAACTTAAATGTGACTTTACACTTGAAACACATTGATAAGCTCTTGTTTGGCCGAGTGGTTTGGCTTTTCTTACAAAAATATAACAATAACATCTATATATAGCCAGGATTATGAGCCAGGGAATAAAAGTGGGTCTGAAAACTAACATTTTACTAATTTGCCAGGCTAGTAAAGTACTGTCCAATGTTATGGACTTGGGCAGATCTGTCAGACTGACCACACCCCACGCCGCCATGTTCTTTCTGGAGAAGTGGGTCTAATGTGTGAGACGTAGTGAAGGCCCCGCCCTTATGGCTCCACCCCTTATCATTCTTGGGTTCCATATGACGTCAGGGCAGGGGCGAATAACAAACGTAGGACCGGATTGGACGTATCCTGGCGGTGCAGTCTGCCGGGTTTATACACGGAGATATAGTAGAAGAAGACGAGGTTCATACACAGAGATATAGTAGAAGAAGAAGTGGTTTATACACGGAGATATAGTAGAAGAAGTGGTTTATACACGGAGATATAGTAGAAGAAGACGAGGTTTATACACGGAGATATAGTAGAAGAAGAAGAGGTTTATACACGGAGATATAGTAGAAGAAGAAGCATCTTTGTGTGCGGTGTACGCTTGTAGCAACCGCACAAATAGAGAAAGACCAGAGTTTGTTCATGTTCCAACTGTGTCTCATATAAAGGAGGACACTTTGAAACAATCACTGGAATGAGGCGGAGGTGGATCAAGGCTTTCCCAGATAAGCGCCCCCTGCAGGCCACCACAATGAAACGCAGCCATTTTCTTCTGTTTTTCTTTCCAAAAATGCCCAAAATCAAAACTCTTTTGAGAAATATTTGTTAGTACTTCCTTAGAATTGAGTGTCCCCGGTTAAGACTGTTCCAACAACCGTACAGCGCACAGGAGGAGACTTTACATGGTTTTCAATGGGAGCAACACTGTCCCACCTCTGCTCATGCGCCCCCTACTGGCCAGGTTCAGGAAACACAAGTATTGCATTTCCTGTGTTTAAACGGTTTGATTCTCTGATTTGGCGAATTTGATTGTTTTGTAAAGTCCTCTGAGGTAACTACAGTGTATATTTTGAAGCAACTGTGGTTAAAGTAAGCAGGACTGAAGGATTTTCCACTTGAATGTTTTGGTTATCGGAAGGCTGAAGCTACTGGCCCCTTGGCAGCTGCTGATTGGAGCATCTACGATTCATCCATGCTTTAAAATCCCTTCTGAAAAGCTTTGGTCTTGTCGTTTTAACATCAATAAAACATGTCTTCTGTCTGTCTGTCTGTTGTGATCTAGGGTGAACCTTTTATATGTATCCAATGTTATAGTTGGATTATGTATTTTCATTCAAAGACCTACTGTATCTGTATAATAATCTCCCACGTAAAAACAAAAACAGCTCGGTGTGGATACTTAACCACGTCAGGAGAGATTCTGCATCATTTCGCAGTAAGATATTTGATATAAACGAGCTCTTGAATGAGTTCAGCTGCGGAGGACATTTAATAAAAGCAGCCTTCGCTTCCTCAAAGAAGTTAAGACCTGTGCAAATAACAAGACTGGATTTAAGACTTTTTGAAGTTTTAATATGAAACTTTTTAAATGAGAATTACTGGCCACAGGCCAGTATCTAAGAAGCATTTACTATTTTACTAGTTTGTAAGAAAGAGCCCTGTGAGTCATTATCCGCCTCTTTGGGCTGTCAAGAAAGCTGATCTGAAGACGTGACAGAAGTCACATTGCATTACTCCCGAAACCCGAACAGTCCACTCCTAATACACTCCTAATACACTCCTAATACACTCCTAATACACTCCTCAGTCCAATACAATTTATTCTTGTATTTCCCTAAATTACAACAGTATCATCTCAGAGACTTAACAAAACCATTGAAATCACCAACACACATCAGAGAATCAGCAGTTACTGTAACACACATAAAGAATATAGAACACATGTTGATAAATGTCATACATGTAGAATGTTAAAGTGTCCTGGATCATCACAGTCCTTCTAGTTGGACACTAACTGTCCAACAGACCCTCCTGCATCAGAGGAACAACTCATAAGAAAACCCAGTGGGAAAAAGTGAGAAACCTCGGGGAGACCCATGGTTTGAGAAAAGGATCCGCTCCCACGGACGGACGGGCTATAGATCCAGGACCTAAGCTACAGGACGAGGCCCAATGTCACGCAGCGGCCGCAGAGCCTGGACAGGTCCGGTGCAGTCCACTCTCTATTCTTGTATTTCATGACGTCAGGGCAGTGGCGCAAATAACAAACGTAGGACAGGACGTGACGAACCACGGTGCTGTCTGCCGGGTTTATACACGGAGATATAGTAGAAGAAGAAGCGGTTTATACATGGAGATATAGTAGAAGAAGAAGCGGTTTATACGGAGATATAGTAGAAGAAGAAGTGGTTCATACACAGAGATATAGTACAAGAAGAAGCGGTTTATACATGGAGATATAGTAGAAGAAGAAGCGGTTTATACGGAGATATAGTAGAAGAAGAAGAGGTTTATACACGGAGATATATATTATAAAAAATCACTGGAATGAGGCGGAGGTGGATCAAGGCTTTCCCAGATAAGCGCCCCCTGCAGGCCACCCCAATGAAACGCAGCAATTTCTTCTGTTTTTTTTTTCCAAAAATGCCCGAAATCAAGACTCTTTTGATAAATATTTGTTAGTTCTCCCTTAGAATTGAGTGTCCCCGATGAAGACTGTTCCAACAAGCGTACACCGCACAGGAGGAGACTTTACATGGTTTTCAATGGGAGCAACACTGTCCCACCTCTGCTCATGCGCCCCCTACAGGCCAGGTTCAGGAAACACAAGAATACACTCCTAAAACATGACCTATGGATAGAATCAAACTGTTTTGAGAGTAAGGTTTGGTAGATGGCATAAAAAAATCCAAAAATGTCCCTCAGCTTTAAAGCACAGTTATTGTATGTAAAGTATAAGATCGTTCTCTTCTGCTGTATCTATAAAGGTAAACATTGAGTTGTTTAATGTTGTGGCTAATCCCTGAATTCTTTTACATCTGATCAGCTGGATTCTCTGTGTTTGGCCTCAGAGGAAGAAAAACAAAAATATAGTCTTGCAATATTAATGACGCTTATTAATACAGGCTGAGGGGGGGGCTCAGAGCGGGGAATCAATCCTCTGTAATGGATCTATTTCAGTGTTGTTTTGGGTTCGACTGCTGGACCGGAGGAGGCGGGGGGAGAAGCTTTTACGATAATGTGACTGTGTCGATATGATCAAGGCAAGTTCTGCAAAAGGAAGAACAGGAATACAAGTGAGCGGAGTAATGTTAGCAGGAGAAATGGAAGCACTTAATGTTTTGCTATTACCATAAATGACCTGTTTGTACCAGATGTATCCCTGTCTGTCTGAGATGTATTGTTTTCTTATTCCTTAAACGGGGACAGACTGTTTAGAGATGGGCGATGCTAACACTGAGCTATGGAGTTAGAGAAGCTAGTTTTCCAGGGTAAGTTCATAGGAGCCAGAAACTTTGTCCATGAGCACTTCCCTATCGGCGTTTATTGAGCTAGGGTAACCATTTGTTTTATACTTTCTAGGTTTAGCGGACTTTATGATCTGGTCATAGACTGGTCCTAGACTGGCCCTAGACTGGTCCGAGGCTGGTCCTTGACTGGTTATAGACTGGTCCGAGAATGGTCCTAGACTGGTCCTAGACTGGCCCTAGACTGGTCCAAGGCTGGTCATAGACTGTTCCTAAACTGGTCATAGACTGGTCCAAGGCTGGTCCTTGACTGGTTATAGACTGGTCCGAGAATGGTCCTAGACTGGCCCTAGGCTGATCCCAGACTGGTCAAAGACTGTTCCTAGACTGTTCCTAGACTGGTCATAGACTGGTTATTGACTGGTTCTAGACTGGTCCGAGGCCGGTCCTCGACTGGTCCCAGACTGGTCCTAAACTGTTCCTAAACTGGTCCTAGACTGGCCCTAAACTGTTCCTAGACTGGTCCTAGACTGGTTCAGAGCACTCTCAGCTAGGAGCCAGATGCCTGTTACCGTAGCAACACAGAGTTAACTTGCAGTGGTATTTACATTTGCTGCAGTTCACTTACATTAACCAGTTGAAGCGTATATTATTAGCATTTTTCATAATTCTGTGATTCTCCTAAAGTCCGAGCAGTGCCAGAGCTGAACAAAAAGCTGTCTGTAATGATATAAAATACTCCCACACCACCTGTCTGAACTCATCCAGGCTTCTGCCCTATCTCTGTCTGAACTCATCCAGGCTTCTGCCCTATCTCTGTCTGAACTCATCCAGGCTTCTGCCCTATCTCTGTCTGAACTCATCCAGGCTTCTGCCCTATCTCTGTCTGAACTCATCCAGGCTTCTGCCCTATCTCTGTCTGAACTCATCCAGGCTTCTGCCCTATCTTTTTCTGAACTCATCCAGGCTTCTGCCCTATCTCTGTCTGAACTCATCCAGGCTTCTGCCCTATCTCTGTCTGAACTCATCCAGGCTTCTGCCCTATCTCTCCCTGCAGCTGTCAGCACCTCCTCCTCCTCTTCCTCCTCCTCCTCCTCCTCCTCTTCCACAAAAACACCTAAATACCTCCAATAAAAACGACAAACTTGATCATTTTTTGTTTACGGCACCATTTATTTTGCCTCTCGGAGAAACAGGAAAAACTAGACATGAGTTTTACTTTTAAATGATCTGGAAACGGCAGCGAGTCGCTCTGAAAAGGCTGTACTTTAATGTTTTCACTGCAAGAAGGTCCTGGGTTCGAATCCCAGTCGAAACATCGCCTTTGAGTGGAGTTTGCATGTTCTCCCTGTGCCAGCGTAGGTTTTCTGCGGGTGCTCCGGTTTCCCCTACCACTAAAATTATGCACAATAGGTATGAATGTAATGAAGGAGTGAATGGATGGTGTTTGGTCGGAGGCTTTGATGGACCGGTGTGTTCTAGGTCTCGTCTCCGTCATGTGTGAATTGAAAAATATCTGGTTTCTGAAGATTGTAAAGTGCTTTGGGTGACCTTGGTCTGTAAAATGCGCTATATATATAAACATTACCAACTGACTTAATTTACAATCGAGATTTTTCTTGTTTTTTTCTAGTTGCTTGTAGTTTGACACTGATCCAGATCAGAGCAGAGAGGCTGGTCCCAGCAAGCAGATCAAATGCAAATCCACCATCCATCCATACATTTTCTTCCCCTTAATCCATGTCTGGGTCGGGGGGTGGCAGTCAGAGCATCAGCCCCTCACTGATCCTCCTGCAGGTGCTGAGTCCACAGGAGCTGAGATCTTTCAGCGGGGGCTTCGAGCAAAATGTGGTTAAGTGTCTTGCTCAAGGACACAACGACAGCAGACATCAGTGGGAGTTGTGAAGTAGGTCTTGTGGTGGACTCGAACCCACGACCTTCTGGCTCAAAGGCCAATGCTCTACCAACTGAGCTACTGTCGTCCTCAAACCCACTAGAGCAGGGGTGCTCAATACGTCGATCTACCAGTCGATCACAAAGGTTGTATTTTGTTACATTAAACAAAAATATCCGTTTATACATTTGCGTGTAGACAGAGATAACCGGAGTTATGCATTTTCGCACACCACAGTATGCCCCCAAAACAACAACAAACAAAACGTGCGACCTCTGATCACTGAAGCATGGATCATACTGCCTTAAAAACTGAGCGGTTCACAGCAGCAAACACCCTCCACATCAGACAGCAGCAAAGTGATCACAGGGACTCACGCTTGATAACAACCAAAACAGGAGCTAAACCAGGATCAAACCAGGGCTGAGGACAGGGGTCAGTGCTTGTAAACATATGTCTTCACCATGGATCTATTGCCCTGTCCACACGAAGTCAAGCTCAGGCCTAAACGCAAAAATACTTTATCAATCCAGTGTATCGTCCATACGAGGCCGGCGTTTTGGGGGGGTGTAAACGAACATTTTTGAAAGTAGGTCCCAGAGTGGAAAGATTTCAAAACTCCGTATATGCCGCTCCGTGGTTACTGCCTCTCCGCAATGTATCTGAGACGCTTGCGTCATCGCCCCGCCTCTTGTTAAAGCAGCATGCGCCGCACTCAGAAAATAATGACAACAACAATGTAGCTTGTTGGTTTTGTAATCCAGTGCGACCCGAAGCAACAGTTCAACCTCATCGTCCGTCCATACTAATGTAGTACCAGCTCGCCCACTCGCCATGTTGTCTGTTTACTAAATTCTGCGCATGCCCAGTTCCCGTCACGGAAGTTTGGGCTTGATCCCGTCATTGCGTCACAGCGCCACCAACAGGTCTGGCATAGTTTCACAGCGTTTTCAGGCGTATTGACTACATTCATATGGACGCACACATTTACTGAGCTAACTCCGTGTTTACAGAAAAAGTTTCTGAAATTATAAGCGTTTTGTCTTCGTGTGGATATAGCCTATAATAATATGTCTTCACCCTGAGTTTCTTCTATGACTGTAAAAGTGCCGCTACAGAAGCACCGGCGTCTGCATCAAAGCTCCGCCCACTTCTGTGTTTTTCCCCAACGCAGGACGTCAGAGGACGCATATGTTTGGAATGTTATGAATGTGATTAAAAACGCAGATGTTCGGTTATGTGTGGATGCAAATTATTTCATAAATCATGCGGTTGTGCATGTGCATCCACATATAATGTAGATATAAAGAATCCTTAATATATTTAGAAATAAATATATGTTTTGCATTTTTGTAGTAGGTAGATCATTTTGACTTGATCATTTTATAAGTAGCTCGCATGCTGAAAAAGTGTGAGCACCCATGCACTAGAGGAACGCATTTTTATTGTATTCTAAATGCTAACAAAGCTTTCAGAATTTCACTCTGAACCAGAGCAGGGGAAAAAGCCTGAACCAAGCAGACCCTGGATGCAGCGATCAGAGGAAGCAGCTCTATCTACAGTAAGTATCTGTTGCATGAGCAGTTACAGAACAACATGAATGAACAATATAATAAAAAAACACATCTCTAAATCTATTTTTCTAACTTTACATTAAAAAAAAACCTGTAAAAGCCAAATGCTAAAAACAAAACTTGTACGTGGCAGATGCTAGTTTGACTTTGCGTTGTTCGGACGACGACGCTGCAGCTGCGAATGCGACTTCCTATTATTAAAATGTGTAATGACATCGTTCGCCGTCGGGAGTTATGCAAAAACTCCAGATGGTGAATGTACGGCTCCCGTTGCCGCGGCTCCAGAGAGGACATAAAACACAAGGGCACATTCCGGCATAATGGAAGCGGAGGCGGGATGTGCGATCGGAGCGTTCGGAACGGTATGGAACGGTGTGGAATGGTGTGATAGGCATAAAAATGTAGACGTTTCATGGATGGATTATAGAGAAGCAGTGATGACACACAACTTAGAGATGAGAGGAAGAGAGAGACTTAATCAGACTGAAATAAAATAAGAAAATCATTAAAAAGCTGCGTTTATACCGTGCCACAAAGTAACAATATAGATATGATACTATCTTCTATGTTATGCTCAAGCTAGAGATGTTATACTTTATTATTCTCTCTTTCTCTCACACACACACACTCTCCATGTCAAGCAACAACCACACACACACTGTCTCTCCATCTCACGCACACACACACACTCTCCATGTCAAGCAACAACCACACACACACTGTCTCTCCATCTCACGCACACACACACACTGTCTTTCTACCACACACACACTGTCTCTCCATCTCACGCACACACACACACTGTCTTTCTACCACACACACACTGTCTCTCCATCTCACACACACACACACACTGTCTTTCTACCACACACACACACTCTCTCCATCATACACACACACAGTCTGTCTCTAACACACACACACTCTCTACATCACACATACACAGAGACACAGACACACACACGCACACAATCTTCCCATCTCGCGGACACACACACTCTCTCTGTCACACACACACACACACTCTTTCTCTACATCACACACATACGCACTCTCTCTAACACACACACACTCTCTCTCTCCATCACACACACACAAACACACATGTCCACTGTGAAAGCAGTGTATTAATCCCTCCTGCTGACAGTGTGTGTGTGTGTGTGTGTGTGTGTGTGTGTGTCTGCACAGGTCGGTCTCAGTCCATCACTCGCTGCTCTCAGCTTTAGGGGAAGACTCTCCACTTTCTATAAATATCCCTGTTTTAAAGTAGGACTGGGGGCCGCTCCATAGTTCTGTCACACACACACACACACACACACACACACACACACTCGGTCCTGGTTCCATCACCGTGAGACCCCGAGGACCACTCTGACTGCACTCAACCCATTTAAACACAATATGAGATTCAGAAAACATTGTTGTTGGTCTGAGCGAGGCCTGGTTTGATAGTTTTATAGTTTTAACCAGAAAAGCTCATCTAAAAATTCCTCAGACACAGACACTGAGAGAACATGCAAACTCCACTCAGACATAATACACAGTGGTTTTTATAGTTTTTCCAGCTGAATACATGTTAAAACTGCTAAAGCTGCTAAAAATGATCAAATATGAAGTAATAAATGCTTGAATTAAGTGTTTTTATCTTAATTTGAAGCTACACATATCTTACTTCTAGTTACACATTTCTTGTATATTTTTTAAACAAGATCATTTTGCTTTGTCCCGTTTTTAAATCTTGTTTTAAGAAGAAGAAGGTCCTTATTCATCATATATGCATACACATATACATATACACATACACACAGTACACATACACACAGTACACATACACATATATACATACACACAGTACACATACACACAGTACACATACACACAGTACACACAGTACACATACACACAGTACACATACACACAGTACACATACACACATACACACAGTACACATACACACAGTACACATACACACAGTACACATCACTTCCGCGCGCCTTAGAGGCATATCGACATTTTGCCACAAATCTGGAACGAGATCTAAGTTTAGTCCGTGGTGAGGTTAGATTTATTCTACTGATGAGTTGTTGCTGTAGTAATAATGTTTTAAACACACACAACATGCTTCAGTTTTCCAGGAGCTCTAAACATGTGGGTTAGGGTTAGTGTTGATCTGTGTTGTGTGTTTGTGTGGGTTAGGGTTAGTGTTGATCTGTGTTGTGTGTTTGTGTGGGTTAGGGTTAGTGTTGATCTGTGTTGTGTGTTTGTGTGAACCCACAGAGACTACACAACCCGTTATTCAGCAAAGTGACTAAAATGATACAATAATATCTTTGAGCTCTGGGATTGTTCCAACACTGACTGTTATTATTCACTCGTGTTTCTCACATTTGCAGGATGAGAACCGTGTTTTTTGTTAACGTAATAAAATATCTGAAAAGCTAAACTAAAGCTGCTGAACTTAGCATGACTTTTTCCCTCATGTTCACACATGATGAACATAAATACAAACTGGCACACATATATTTAAACTTGTCTCTTTTCTTTTGTTGAAAAGAAGTGAAGTCTTGTGAGCACAGATGTAGACTCTGTACAGTAAGACGTGTCTGAAACTGAAGCCTCATGGTCTGAGCCTCATCAGCAGCAGCTGCTCTGAGCTCACCCAGAGACAGAGCAGTCATTTTGACTCTGTCTGGACCGAGACCAAACCGTGTTTACTTTAGAACAGGGGTCACCAACGCGGTGCCTGCGGGCACCAGGTCGCCCGTATGGACCAGATGAGTCGCCCGTAAGGACCAGACGAGTCGCCCGTATGGACCAGACGAGTCGCCCGTGAGGACCAGACGAGTCGCCCATGAGGACCAGACGAGTCGCCCGTAAGGACCAGACGAGTCGCACGTAAGGACCAGACGAGTCGCCCGTAAGGACCAGACGAGTCGCCCGTATGGACCAGACGAGTCGCCCATAAGGACCAGACGAGTCGCCCGTATGGACCAGACGAGTCGCCTGTGAGGACCAGACGAGTCGCCCATAAGGACCAGACGAGTCGCCCGTAAGGACCAGACGAGTCGCCCGTGAGGACCAGACGAGTCGCCCGTAAGGACCAGACGAGTCGCCCGTAAGGACCAGACGAGTCGCCCGTAAGGACCAGACAAGTCACCCGTAAGGACCAGACGAGTCGCCTGTGAGGACCAGACGAGTCGCCCGTAAGGACCAGACGAGTCGCCCGTAAGGACCAGACGAGTCGCCCGTAAGGACCAGACGAGTCGCCCGTAAGGACCAGACGAGTCGCCCGTGACGACCAGACGAGTCGCCCGTAAGGACCAGACAAGTCACCCGTAAGGACCAGACGAGTCGCCCGTAAGGACCAGACGAGTCGCCCGTATGGACCAGACGAGTCGCCCAGTCGCCCGTGACGACCAGACGAGTCGCCCGTAAGGACCAGACGAGTCGCCCGTAAGGACCAGACGAGTCGCCCGTATGGACCAGACGAGTCGCCCAGTCGCCCGTGACGACCAGACGAGTCGCCCGTAAGGACCAGACGAGTCGCCCGTAAGGACCAGACGAGTCGCCCGTATGGACCAGACGAGTCGCCCAGTCGCCCGTGACGACCAGACGAGTCGCCCGTAAGGACCAGACAAGTCACCCGTAAGGACCAGACGAGTCGCCCATAAGGACCAGACGAGTCGCCCGTATGGACCAGACGAGTCGCCTGTGAGGACCAGACGAGTCGCCCATAAGGACCAGACGAGTCGCCCGTAAGGACCAGACGAGTCGCCCGTGAGGACCAGACGAGTCGCCCGTAAGGACCAGACGAGTCGCCCGTAAGGACCAGACGAGTCGCCCGTAAGGACCAGACAAGTCACCCGTAAGGACCAGACGAGTCGCCTGTGAGGACCAGACGAGTCGCCCGTAAGGACCAGACGAGTCGCCCGTAAGGACCAGACGAGTCGCCCGTAAGGACCAGACGAGTCGCCCGTATGGACCAGACGAGTCGCCCGTAAGGACCAGACGAGTCGCCCGTAAGGACCAGACGAGTCGCCCGTAAGGACCAGACGAGTCGCCCGTAAGGACCAGACGAGTCGCCCGTAAGGACCAGACGAGTCGCCCGTAAGGACCAGACGAGTCGCCCGTATGGACCAGACGAGTCGCCCGTAAGGACCAGACGAGTCGCCCGTAAGGACCAGACGAGTCGCCCGTAAGGACCAGACGAGTCGCCCGTAAGGACCAGACGAGTCGCCCAGTCGCCCGTGACGACCAGACGAGTCGCCCGTAAGGACCAGACAAGTCACCCGTAAGGACCAGACGAGTCGCCCGTGAGGACCAGACGAGTCGCCCGTGACGACCAGACGAGTCGCCCGTATGGACCAGATGAGTCGCCCACTGGCCTGTTCTAAAAATAGCTCAAATAGAAGAACTCAAGTATAAAAATAAGCTTAATTTTTGTAATTTTCAGTGAATAAATGTGACCCAGACTTTCCTGTTTTCAGTGAATCCAGTTTATGCAGTTAATACAAATCTAATAACCACTTTTTAGTCTGTTTGAGTCTCTTCAGATCGATCTTTTATCTCTGTCAGTGAGAAAATGATGAAAACAGCAGAAAGGAAACAGTAGTTTGCTGAGGATTGCGCCCGCAGTTATGAAAACACACTTCTCTAATTTTTTCCACTTTACTTTTGAAGCGAAGTCTTTCTGCGGCGGTTGTTTTGCCTCCGAGGTGCACGAAGCAAACACGGTCTTTGCATTATGGATTTAATGACGGTAAGTTTCATAATTTATCTCAGCGCTGGGTTGGAAACTGGTCCAAAGCTATGAATCTTATGAAATGTGCCGTTTTAGTTTTTCTCTTCGTGCTCGGCCGAAAGAAGCCG
Source organism: Knipowitschia caucasica (assembly GCA_964034765.1). Lineage (NCBI taxonomy): Eukaryota > Metazoa > Chordata > Actinopteri > Gobiiformes > Gobiidae > Knipowitschia > Knipowitschia caucasica. The sequence goes on from OZ035830.1 coordinate 42,649,661, forward strand.
CTGAGAGACGGTTTTATAACGTCTGTGTCGTGGGGAATAACATGAGATATTTTTTTAAGATGAAGAGATTCTTTATTTGTCCCACTGTGAGGAATTGTCAGTGTTGCATCACAAGTTATAGAACAGTAGGAAAGAGGACACACAGCACAAGTTAAGTGAACAATAGCTGTACTAACTAAAATAAAACAAAATCTCTAACTCTAGCATCAAAGAACAAGTATAAAAGCTGTATCTTGAACATAATAATAATTGAAAAGAAGTATAAAAGTTTTACATTTGGCAAATAAGAGGCAAGTATAAAGTTCAATTTGGAGAGACGAGAAACAGGAAGTTGAGTATTTTATGAAAGGAGGTTTGGCGCCCTAGGTCCCGGTGCGGCCTTCGGATCGTAAAGGCTCCTGCGATGAGCGCGCACAATCCCCCGGGACCTAGGCACTGGTGGCGGCATTTGGCAGCGGGAAGAAAATTGAAGGCAGATTGGAGGCAGGGTGAAGAGGAGGAGGAGGGGAGGCGGTGGTTGCGAGGCTTCAGAGGCCGGTAGTGGGCGTTGCTCCGTTTTTATGCGGCTGCGAGTCGGTACAGATGATTGGAAGGGGGCGTCTGCTGAGCGATAGGCTGGGGATGAGAGCCGGCCTGGAGGGGTAAATTTGGTTAACGTCTACCAAATTGAACTTTCGCTGGCTGCATTTCAATTTGGAGAGACGAGAAACAGGAAGTTGAGTATTTTATGAAAGGAGGTTTGGCGCCCTAGGTCCCGGTGCGGCCTTCGGATCGGAAAGGCTCCTGCGATGAGCGCGCACAATCCCCAAAAAGGCTGCGTGTTGATGGATTTTTTCGAAGCCTGGTTTGGAGGGGACAGACGTCGTGACTACTCTATTCTGTGACCGCTATCGCTAAGCTGTGACCGCTATCGCTATGCTGTGACCGCTATCGCTATATGCTGTGACCGCTATCGCTATATGCTGTGACCGCTATCGCTATGCTGTGACCGCCAGCGCAATGCTGCTAACCATTTTTTGCTATATGCTGTGACCGCTATCGCTATATGCTGTGACCGCTATCGCTATATGCTGTGACCGCTATCGCTATATGCTGTGACCGCTATCGCTATATGCTGTGACCGCTATCGCTATATGCTGTGACCGCTATCTACTGTGATCAATACTTGCGGATACTCGGCTGCTGGCGGCGCCTATCCGGAAGGAGTGAGCTGCGTAGAGATGGGGAGACAGGTTACAAAGCAGCAGTACGGACTTTAGTTGGGCTCTGAACCCGTTGGATGACGTTGGGAGGTGATCGGGGGTGAAAAATAACGGTCCGTTGAGATCTCCTTTCCGAGAGCGGAGGCGAGTGTAATGCATCATGGGTTATTTTTGCGCGCTGGGAACGTGAGCGTTCGCATCACGTTCTGTCAGGCGCTGCGGCAGCGGAGAGTGTTTGAGAAGTGCGTGCCGCCACCAGAATCTTATTGTTTCACTTACTTTGCTTCGTATTGCTTTGCTGGGAGCTTGCGAGGAAGCCAGTAGGCGTTGTGCAGCCAGGATGGCGGACGCGTCTGGGCTGATGTAGGCGGAGAAAGCCGAAGAGGACTAGCGCCCCAGCTGTTGGAGAGGTGGGGGAGCCCCAGCGAGGCCGCGCGCGTGGCAGCGCCTATCCTGAAGGAGTGGGCTGTGTAGAGCTGGGGAGACAGATTGCAGAGGAGCAGTAGGGATCTTAGTTGAGCTCTGAACCAGGTTGCTGTTATGGGAAGGTTGTCTGGAGAGAGATGTGTCGGAGCGAGCTATTATTATGTTGCAGGCGCCTTGGTCTTTGAATGTTTGAGATGAAGGTTGAAAGGGTCAGGGGACATTATGTTGGGTGAAAGGAGCGACCTTTGTGTGATGCTTCCACTACGTCGAGATTATCGCGCATGACAGAGATCCTCTTTCTCTGCCACGTGTGATTCCACAGCGCGCAGGCCACGACCACTGGGAATATCTCGTGTAGGGCAGAGGAGATGCTCCGGTGGAAGTAGCGGCCACGGCCCGGCAACCCAATGGTCCTGGAAGAATCCCCCAAAACCCACGGAAGGGGCACGTCCGTGTAGAGCGGAGACCTGTAAGGGCAGAGACATGTCGGAGAGGGCCATTGATGTTGCAGGCGCCCTTTCGCTTAGAATCTTGGGTTGGAGAGTAGATAATCAGGATAGTAGGATGGTCGGGAAGCCGCGTCTCGGACCGCATGAAGGTTGAGCGAGCAGTAGTGGACGCTTATGCAGAGAAGTCATAGAAGGCGAGCAGGAAGATGCTGCGAGGAGGGCAGACATGTACTTGGAAGATGAGCCGGAGTTCAGTGCCGCTCAGAGCCGCTGCCGGATGGGCAGCACGATGGGGGAGCCTGCGATCGGAAGAGTGAAGAATACAGGTATGGATGCCTTTGATTAGGAGTCCGATTGACGGCTCAGCGCAGCTACTCGGCCAGCTGCATCTGATAGAATCAGAAGATGAGGTAGAGAGATGAAGCATGACCGCCGAAGCGACCCTGGGAGCATAGGTACGAGGCCAGCGCGACCCGGCATACTCAGCCGGGCAGCATCCATTAGAAACAGGATAAGCTTCTGAGAGAGTGGGTTGCAGCAGTAGCGGTAGCATCAGCGGCAGCAGCAGTACCTCAGATAATAACGCGATAACCTGTATCAAGCCGCGGCAGCAGCAGCAGCAGCAGCAGCAGCAGCAGCAGCATCCTTAGAGATTACAGTAATAATCCTGTATCAAGCCACAGCAGTAGAATGTTGTCGTAGCTGATCAGTGTTTCAGTAAAAGAGATGCAAGTGAAGAGAGATGGCAAGTAAATGAAGCAGCAGTAGTAGCGCAGTAGCAAATGGAGCAGAAGCAGCAGTAGCAGCAGCAGCAGCTGCAGCGTCCGTAGATAATAACAGCAATGATCCCGTATCAAAGCCACAGCAGTAGAATGTTGTTGTAGCTGTTCAGTGTGAGGGATTTCAACAGGTTTGTTTTTTTTTTTTTTTTTACGGTCCAAGTGATTTAACAGTTTTACGGTCCAAGTGAGGGATTAACTGAGCCCGCAGTCCAAGTGAGGAGTTTAAACTTTTTATTTTTTTTTTTTTTTTTTTTTTTATTCATTTATTTATTTAAATTTATTTATATTTATTTATATTTATTTATGTTTATTTATATTTATTTATATTTATTTATAATTATTTATATATGTTTATTTATATGTATTTATTTATTCATTTATTTATTTTTAAAATATAGCGTTCCAGATATAGGCAGTACCATATATGCAGTTCCATGTACTGCATAACAGTTCCAGGTATAACCGTACCATATGAGCAGTTCCAATATAGCGGTTCCATATATAAGCAGTTCCATATGAAGCAGTTCCAGATACGGTACAACAGTTCCAGATATAAGTAGTTCCGATATAAGCATTTCCAGATATAAGCATTTCCAGATATAGGCATTTCCAGATATAGGCATTTCCAGATATAGGCATTTCCAGATATAGGCATTTCCAGGTATAACAGTTCCGTGAGGGATTAACCTGAGAGCTCACAGACCAATGTAAGGGATTCATTTTGGGAGCCGCAGTCCGAGAGAGATTTAAACAGCGCTTGCAGTCCAAAGAGAGGGATTTAAACAGAGCTCGTAGTCCAGGGAGGGATTTAAACAGAGCCTGCAGGCCAAGAGAGGGATTAAAACTGAGAGCATGCGGTCCAATGTGAGGGATTTAAACAGCGCTTGCAGTCCAGAGAGGGATTTAAACAGAGCCTGCAGGCCAAAGTGAGGGATTAAAACTGAGAGCATGCGGTCCAATGTGAGGGATTTAAACAGCGCTTGCAGTCCAGAGAGGGATTTAAACAGAGCCTGCAGGCCAAAGTGAGGGATTAAAACTGAGAGCATGCGGTCCAATGAGAGGGATTAAAACTGAGGTCTTGCAGTCCAATGTGAGGGATTAAACGGAGCTTGCAGTCAGAGTGAAGATTTAACAGAGCTTGGTTAAAGAGAGAGCCTGCAGAACAATGCGAGGGCTTTAAACTGAAGCCTGCCCACCAGCACGGGGCCAACTGAGCCTGCAGGACAATGCGAGGGGAATAAACCGTCCGCGGATCTCATACTTACCCACAACGCCAGAAGACAAGGGACAACACGACGGGACCACACCGTACCGGCGCAAGGAGGCAGGGATGCGCACGGCTCCCACCGCACCGGTCCAGACCGGCCGTATGCAGCAGCAGGCCGCGACGAGACGAGCAGCGGCGAACCCGCAGAAAGAGCCCGCAAAGGAGGAGAGCGGCAAAGACCCACGGACCACAGCACGAGACCCGCAGCAGGTGCAGCCAGAGGAGGAGCAGACCACACGCAGCAAGACAGAGGGCAGCAGGGACACGCACGAGTAAGTGAGAGTAGACGAAAGCGATTCCTCCAGAACGATTCTTTGCGAGGCTTCAGGAGGCCGGTAGTGGGCGTTGCTCCGTTTTTATGCGGCTGCGAGTCGGTACAGATGATTGGAAGGGGGCGTCTGCAGAGTGATAGGCTGGGGATGAGAGCCGGCCTGGAGGGGTAAATTTGGTTAACGTTTACCAAATTGAACTTTCGCTGGCTGCATTTTTCTTCATCTGAACTCCACATTATCTGATGAAATGCAAGTTTTTCACGCCCGCTACTCTATTATTCCTGTAGGGTTTGGTCACAGGCATTATTATGGAATTTAATTCAGAACTACATTTCCACAACATCACAGGATACTCGGCCTTCTGGTGTTGCCCTATGAATGGCTTGTCGTGACTAATAACAAATACTGCAGGTTGCAGACTGGAAATTCTCATGTTTCTGTTCCATAAGTTCACAGTAAGCTTTTTTTTTGGCTGTATCTTAGTGAGACGCGTCCCCAATATTGTTTGCATCATTGGAAACGTTTGCCCTGCTGGATCGCAACACATCTTTGATCAAAGTTTGTGAGGGTGGTCAGGATTTGACCGGCTTGCGCGTTTCATCATGGTTGCTGTCACCTCCCAGATCGAAACCAGTACCAAAGCTTACTGGACGATTGGGTTTTTTGTGGACTATTCCTCAAAACTATTGCCTGTTCACTTTGAGACATTAATATGTACTTCAGCACATTTATTATCAAATCGCTGAGGACAGCTTGCATTATTGGTCTGTACAAGTCTTTTAAAATGATGGGTATTCGTTGCCAAAGCTCGTGGCCTGAATGCTGTTGGAATGTTCAGGAATCCTCACTTAGTATTGCTAGCTTTGAACCTGAGTGCACTATGTTTCCTGTACCAATGTTTGTTATTTCCTTTCTGTTGGTGGTGGTACAGTACTCTGTTGTGACTGTTTGGCGTCTTTAGAACAACATAACTTTTGTCACAAGCGCATCCAGCTGTTTTTTCTTTGATTGGAAGAAGTGAAATCGATTTTGGATATAGGTAAAGTATTCCACCTTGCCCTTGTCAGTTTGGGAGTTTCCAATAAGCTGCTTCTTGGTCACTGTTTTGGTATTTTTGTTTCGTACTTTGGTTTCCACTTAATAAAGTAAGGCACTGACATGTGTGCAGGTTTCTCCTAGGCAGCAACGCAATTCACAATGGTCCGCTTAATATTCTCCCAATCACTTTCTGCGATCTGCCATGGTTTTTAGGGGCGTATCTCGCAGTCTTTGAGTATTGAAGTTACATGAGGAAATAGGTGAAAATTAAGGGGTAATTTCTTTATCCTAACTTTTTGTTCAACATGAGCAGCAGCCACTCTCCAAAAACTATGATGATAAACACTAATGTTTGTATTTCATAGATCAAAATTTTGCAAAGGGCTTATTTTCTATATTCATGATTTCGTTACATAAATTAAAATTAATTAATACTAGTTTTTGGAGAGATTTGCCAGAAGATTCAGATCAAATTTAACTAAGTCCCAACCCCCGGTCTTTCCCCTGACCTTTCTGCCGCGTGTGTATGTTTTTCCCCCTGCTGACAGCCTGCTGACGCCGGTTCCCTCCATCGTTCGGGGTGGTTACGTCTAAGTGGCCTATCAGTTCATAATTACAATGATATGTCTTACCCTTCCTAATTCCAAATGAAGTCCATTGATCACGGTAGCTGTCACATTCTCTCACCATCCGCGTACAAACGGTTGTAAGCCTCCAGACCTTGTAACACTTAAAATTTCGAGGTGTGAACGGGCTGGATCAGTAGACAAATTGTTTACGATGTTCTGGGTAAGTTATTGCAGGTAGAATGTTGGCATTTTCACTAAAGCTTGTCCTGCTGATGCTGTAGGGGTCTATTGTATGCTTTATCAAATATCTTATGTAAGGTAACACTTGTCCTCGCTGTGGACTGCAGTGCTTCGAAATTATGGAGGATATACCGCCACCTGCCGCATTTCACACACTTGTTTGTCACTCCAGCATGGCCGCCGTGGCTGCTAGTATCGTGACCATAGGATCCCATCTATATTCATCAAAAATATCAAGTTAGAAGCATGGCCTAAACCCCCCCCCCCCCCCCCCCCACCCCCACTTTAACCTGTGTTTGTGGATGTGGGACTTTGTCCTATGCAAATGTCTTATTAATGACAAAACGAAAACCTCTGTATAAATGTGTGTTTACTATTTATTAGTCTTGTATTGAAAAGGGCTTTATTTATTATTCTTGGCATGTTTCTTTCATTTCATATGTCTAATATATACAGTTTTCCCAGTTCTGTATGGGATTAAAAACGATTTGCTCAATCGATTTATATGTTAGCATACTATAGCTGCTGTGCTGACAGAGTGATTTCCATGAAAACGTGACTTTCTAAGTGGTAGCTTTAATATTTAATCAGTGGGTTTGTTTCTCCCTAATAGATAATACAAACTGATTTTTATTGTTCAAAAATACGCTTCTGAATGAACTAGCCTCGTTGCATTAGCTTTTCGGGGACTGGGACTTAGTTACTGCAGATAACAAGGATTTATACAACAATCTTGGCAGATTAATTCATGTCTGTGTTTTTATCTTAAACAGTCGTGGTCATATACTCAACAGAAAAGTAGGCAGTACTTACTATAGGAAATTACTTACACAGGTATGTGCTTACCATTATGTTAGCTCAGCTGGTCGAGCGTGTGTTGTTTACTGTTAATGCCGAACGGTAGTTTCTGCGCATGCGCGGCCGTGAATGGCAAAAAGAAAGGCAGCGAAGCATTACATCAGATGCTTCCTTCCCTAAAATATAAATTGCTCCAATCAAGTGGCCGTTTCAATAGAGACGAAGTCATGATGCCTACGCTTGGCGTGCTCGCCATAGTGGTTTTGGATTCCCTTGGCATATAGCCGTCGCGGTGGAGGAAAGTGAGTCAGGGCTAAATAATCCACCTACGCGGCCTGATGCCTTGCGTTTTGGACACTAGCCTATGACAAATTTTTTGAATAATAAGGAAGAATTTCATAATAGATGGTTAAAATATTTTTTAATTTAATCAAATTTTTACCTGTACTGTTGGTGAATGTTGTAGTTGAAACAATGAACTGCATGCAGCTGCTCTCATGAGATTTTTTTTTTATTTCATTTTTATTCATAATTATGAGATAGTTACCTCATAATTATGAGATATATTATGTATATAATATAAAATAATTCTATTCATAATTATGAGATTATCTATCTCATAATTATGAGTTAGATATCTCATAATTATGAGATTACTATCTCATTAATTATGAGATACTATCTCATAATTATGAGATAGTTTTCATCATAATTATGAGATAGAATTTTTTTTTTTCAATTTTTTATCTCATATTATGAGGTAACTATCATTAATTTTGAGATAAAAAATGAAATAAAAAAAAAATTCATGATGCGGATGCATGCTGTTTCCATTGTTTCATCTACCAACTTTCGCACCCCACAGTTACAGGTAATTATTTGTTTATATTAGAAATATGTAACCATCTTTTATGAAATTCTGTCTTATTCTAGTCAAAATTTTGTCATAGGCTAGTGTCCAAAAACGATAGGCATCAGGCGCGTAGGGTGGAATAGGTAGGCCCGTGACGGCTACTTACTCACGCGTCGGGCTTTTTGCAGGGTCATCTCCAAATACCACTTGGCGAAGCTCGCCAATGCGTAGGCCATCATGACTTCGTCTTATGGGAAACGGCACTTTTGGAGCAGATATGAAGGATGATTGATGTATGCTTCGACTGCCTTTTTTTGCCAAGTCACGGGGGCCCATGACGCCCGCGGCGTTGCGCCTAGTATACGTTCGGCATTAACATGTATACATACACTCAGATCGGAACTGCTGGGAGCCTTACATTATGGTAGCACTATATGTGAAGTTTTGTCTTAGTAAGTAATGCTATACTTTTCTGTTGAGTAATGACACGATTGTTAGGAATAAAAGCACAGACATGAATTAGAATCTGCCACAGATGTGTGTATTTAACCCTTGTTATCTGCTGTAAATAGCTCAGTCCCGAAAAGCTAATGCTACGAGGCTAGTTCATTCAGATTCGGTTTTTGAACAAGAAAATATGTTGTGTTTTATGTTTTAGGGAGTAACAATCCCACTGATTATTTATTAAAGCTACATGAGGAAAGTTCACGTTTTCATGGAAAAATCACTCTGCAGCCACAGCAGCTATAGTATGGCTAACATTTAAAATGATTGTGGCTATCGTTTTTATTCCCCATACTGAGACTGGGAAAAACACTGTTTATATTAGACATATGATTTGATAGAATAGGAATGAATAATTATAATGCACTTTTCATACAAGTCTAATAAATAGTAAACACACATTATACAGAGGTTCGTTATGTTTAATTAATCAGACTTTTGCAGAGGTCATTGGTACCACTTCCTCAAACAAGGTTTAAAGTGGTTAGGCCATGCTTCTAACTTGATTATTTTGTGTATTAGAGGGATCCTTTGGTCACGTGCTAGCAGCCACGGCGGCCTGCTGGAGGACACAAACAAGTGTGTTGTTGAATTGGCGGCTTGGTTTTGGCGGTATATCTCATATTTCGAAGCACTGCAGTCCTCAGCGAGGACAAGGTACCCTTCATAAGATTAGTTTGATTAAACAACATAGACCCCTACAGGCTTCAGCCAGGACAAGCGGTTGGGTGTAAATGCCAACATTCTACTGCATTTACTCTTCTCAGGACATCGGTAAACTATTTTGGTCTACGGAGCCAGGCCCGTTCCCCTCGAAGATGTTGAAGTGTTACAAGGGTCTGGTGGCTTACAAACCAGTTTGTATTGCGGGAATGGGTGAGGAGAAGTGACAAGTTACGTGATCAATGGACTTCATGTTGTATTAGGAGGGTAAGACTTGACATTGTATTATGAAAACTGATAGGCAGCTTAGTATACCACCCGAAACGATGTGGGGATCGGCGTCTGCAGGCTGTAAGCGGGGATAAACATACACACGCGGCAAGAAGGTCAAGGGGGAAAAAAGTCGGGGGGTGGGACTTAGATTAAATTTGATCTGAATTTTTATGCAGTATGCTCTCCTAAACACTAGTATTAAATTAATGTTATTGTTTGTAACGAAATTCCAGTGAATATAGAAATAAGCCTTTGAAAATTTTGATTCTAGAAAATACAATATTTAGTCGTTTATCATCATAGTTTTGGAGAGGGATGCTGCTCATGATTCACAAAAAATGATAGGATAAGAATTACCGTAATTCTTCTCCCTTGTTTCATCAGGTACTTCATTCTCCATAAGGACTGAGAGATACGCCCCTAAAACCATGGCTGATCGCAGAAAGTGATGGGAGTAATATTTAAGCGGACATTGTTGATTGCGTTGATGGACTTGAGGAATCCTGCACACATGTCAGTGCCTTACTGTTTTTTGTGGAAACAAAAGTACGGAATCAAAAATTCCAATACAGGCACCCTAGAAGCAGTTTTTGGAAACTCCCAAACGTCATGGGCATGGTGGAATACTTTCCTATTCAAATCGATTTCACTTCTTCCAAATCAAAGAAAAAAACAGCTGGATGCGCTTGTTGACAAAAGTTATGTTGTTCTAAAGACGCCAAAAACAGTCGATATAGAGTACATGTTTCACCACCAACTAGAAGGAGAATTAACAACAATTGTACAGGGAAACTTAGTGCATCTGGGTCAAAGGCTGCAATTCTAAGTGTGGTTCCTGGAAAATTCACTGCTTTCAGGCCACGAGCTGTGGCAACGAATACCCAGCAGTTTTAAAGACTTGTACAGACCTGAGTATGCCATGCTGTTCCATTCAGCGATTTGATAAATAAATGTGTGGAGTACACACTAAAAATTAATGTCTCAAAGGAACAGGCAAAGTTTGTGGGAAGAGGCCACATAACCCTATCGGCAGTAAGCTTTGGTACTGGTTTCGATATGGCGAGGGTGAATGCTCCATGATGAAACGGCATGAGGTTCAAATCCTGACAACCCTCACAATATTTGATCAAAGGATGTGTGCTATCCAGCAGGGAAAACGTTTTCAATGATGCAACAAATTGGCAGGGACGCGTTCCACGAAGATACAGCCAAAAAAGCTTACTGTGATCTTATGGAACAGAAACATGAGAATTTCCCAGCTGCATCCTGCTTGGATTTCGTTATTAGTCAAGGACAAGCCATTCGATTGGGGACATCACCAGATGGACCGAGTTATCTGTGTTTGTTGTGGATATGGAGTTCTTGAAATTAAATGTCCATAATTATGCCTGTGACCTAAAACATTTTACAGGAATATTGTGGTAGCGGGCGTAAAACTTGATTTCATCAGATAATGGTGAGTTCGATTGAAGAAAGACACGCAATTAACATGTTTCAAGTCAAACACAAATACATGTTTGTGATGTCGACTTTGCTGACTTTGTGCTTTGGACGAACAGGGAAATATATATGAACGGTTTGAAAGTGATGCAGAAAGGTGGAAGGACTTAAATTGGATAGCTCAGAGTCCTTTCTTCAAGAAAGGGCAGTGTTGCCAGAGATAGTTGGCGAAGGTTCTACACCAAAAACCTCTCTCTGATGTTGACATCTCTACCACAAGAGAAAATGCACCCGTGAGGCTGAGCCCCACATAATGCTATTGCAAAATGACCTGAAAAGTAGATGTCATTGATGGCCTGTGATAGGTGAGAACTGTTAATTTTGTTGGTTCCACATTGGCTGTCTAAAAATCAAGATAAATTCCAAAGGGATAATGGTTCTGACCCTTGAATGCAGGATAACTATCAAAGGCAACAAATCACCACTATCCAGCAACAACAAAAAGTAAATTTGTGATGGAAAAAAAAAGTCATGAATCAGCAAAAGGAGGAAAAAATTGATGTTAAAACGTTTGATGTTAATGGTGGTGCTTTTATACCTCTGTTGTACGAGGGCATAATTTTTCTGTCCCACCAGTGATTTATTTTTTAAGTTATGTTAATTAAATATGAGTGAGTCCGTGCAGGGACTGAATTGGGCTTCTATGTTGTAGCCTAAATCAGTCATTGTCCAAATTCTGCTTTGCTGTTATAGATTAATTTTAAAGCTCAGAAAAAGTCAAGGACAGTTTTTCAGTCTTGTGATTGGTGTCGGCCCCCTGGACTAGTTGATGAGCTTAAGTGGGCCCTACTTACTAATAGTTTGGACACCCTGCCTAAATGTTAATTAAAGTTTTGAGAGCAACTCTGCCTAAGTCCTCATTCTTCCTTAAAACATATAAATAACACATATTTCGTGTATTACGATTTAATTCATGGATTTTTCTATTAAATTAATGCAGTGTGAAAGTGCAAAGCTTGGCTGTAATAACATGATACACGTCATTAAAGTTTGAACTATATAGATCATATAGTTATATTTGTATTCAATAATGCAAAGTTATACACAGCACAAATATTGAAATAATCAGACCTGGCGAAAAATTTGATATTTTTTGGTGTTTATTTTTATGGGACTCAAAAAATGACAGAACAGCGCCACCTACAACAGCCAAAATAATACCCCTATGGGACTTTTCGGAGGTCAAGTTTGTCGTAGAAACATGAAATTTGGTAGACATGTTCCTCAAGTCAAGACATGAAAAAAGTATTATTATGGCTCCGCCCTCTGACAAACAGGAAGCCCATAAATTTCACTGCAAAATGGAAAATGAACAGCAAAAGTTTTCATACATGTCGGTTGGAAAGCGACTCCTCCTCGGCCGTTTCACCGATTCGCCTCAAATTCGCCGTTTTTTCTTGTTTGCACAAAGAAAGTCTGATTTGCATTAAACTTGAATCCATTGTTCAACTCCAGGGTTTAGGTCAGGTGAAAGTGCAATATTTGAAATTGGCCCATTAGCGCCCCCTAAAGACTGAGTCAAAGTTTACATGGGGAGCCATACCAGCTCTGCTCATCATATTCCCAGTGATGGGCAAGCTACTTGATTTGTGTAGTGAGCTAAGCTACAAGCTACTCTACAATAAATTCAGCTTCACTACACAGAAGCTACCACCCATACAAATGTAGCAAGCTAAGTTACAAAATTCTGTCAAAAGTAGCTTGCTATATAGAAGCTATTTTCAATTAAACAAACTGCAGTTCATGCAATTTTATATTTTCCTGCATTTTTTTGCTCATTTCTTTTTTTTTGCACAATTCTTGAGTGTTTTATCCATGCCAAATGTGACATGTAAATTTCTCCTGTGTGAGATTAATAAAGCTTATCTTCTTATTTGAGATAAACTGTCGGTCAGATAAAGGTTAACATTTTGTAGATATTTATTGAACAATAGCCCAAAACACCAAAAACAATGAGCCATCACAAATTACTGTTTTTATAACAATATACATTATAACAAATGTGAATAAGTGCCATTATTGGCTGTATTTAAGCAAGAATGGCCTCTGAAATTGGGACAAAAAAAAGTTTACATATGAATTGTGCTAAGAACTGTCTCTTATCTGTTTACTAAAACAATAGTAACAACCATCATACAACCTTATTATTCGTAAGTTACAGATATTGATGAAAGGGAAATAGCTTCAAACAGTGAAAATAAATGTCTTCTAAATATTTGGTGTGAGGTGAGTGTGTGTGGGTTTATGTGTAGGGCCCACTCTCAACTTTTTTTCACAACAAGTGTTTGTTTACACGACACAAAAGAAGCTTTTCAAAATTTGAATCAGAAAGACGATTTCTCTTTGGACGGAAAATGTCGCTTCCGACACTAAATAGTCTTTCAGAGGCAGCACTTGAAGGGACTCCTGTGTTGTATTTGAGGAAAATCTTCTTCATCAATGGCAGGTTTTGGAAGGCACTGACTAGTTTGGTTTCAGATGAATGCAAGAACATGTCCACCTCGTTCTGAACTGTTGTACATTTCACAGATGGAAAGTATCCTGTTACTTCATCACCATTATCACTTGGGTCTTCAAGCTCCGTCTCCATGAAATTTGGAGCCAGGGTTTGTAGCTGGTTCACTTCCCTTTTAGGTTTGAAACAACCTGTGTCTTCTTTTCAAAAGGGATATAGGTCAGCCTGAACATTGGATGAGCTGCAGAGGCTATGAGCAACCGGTGGTCTTGAAAAATATATTCAAATCTCTTTCTAACCCCACTGATGATGGCATTTATAAGTGGATTACAGTGATGTAGGTGGATCCCATGCTTCATCTGCTCCATCTTTTCAAGGAGAATTGAGATTGTTGGCACCAACACTCCTGTGTAGGCCATTTTGGAAGACTGTAGGACATCAAGTGCTTTGGCAAGGGGCATCATCACCTGGTAGAGACACAAAAAATAAGAAAGTGTAAGTTAATTTTATTATTGTTGTGGTTATTATCATCATTATTAAAAATAGTAATAATAATAATAATAATAACCTGGAAGACTACAACTGTTATTGCATTTATGTTGACATGGAAACATTGCACATTTTTAGTTAATATCAAAATATATTCACCTGGACATACTCTTGTATGAAGGTTAGTTCTGTGGCTTTGAAGCGAGTCACCTGCAGCAACTCGCAGATTTCGTGGAGTTTATGTTCCTGTGTCTTTATACAAGAATTCAAACGCTCCATGGCATGGTAAGTTGAGTTCCACCGGGTTGAAACAGGGACTATTAGTTGGAAACCTAACTTTTCCTTAATGGTATCTGAAGCTTGAGTACTCCTATGCTGCTTGTTCCATAACGCCTGGCATTTGGAAAGAGTTGATCTTGATATTTTCTTAAAGGGCTCTGACTCCCTTAAGGCACATTCAATGTCTCTTGTAGCAACCAGATTGAGGGTGTGGCAAGCACATCGCTGGTGAGGTGGGAGACTATAATCTTCCTCTGACTCTGCTTTGTTCAGGATATCTGTGACATTGATGAAGACAGGTTGTTCCTCGTCCTCGTCATCTTCATCATCCTCTTCTCCACTGCCACCAATAGTTCTTTGAGCCTCCGCAAACAAACTGAATGCCTTTACAAAATTAGAACCATTATCAGTAGTTGTAACGGTCACCTTTTCTTTTACTTTGAAATGTTGGTGGATATCTTCAAGCATCTCTGCCAAAACATCATGTGTGTGCCGCCCTGCAAGCCTACGACAGGCTAATGCTCCAGAGCAAATGCCTAAGCTTTCTTCATCTATCCAGTGGATGGTCACGCCAAGAAAGCTTCTGTTGTTTGAGGACCATGCATCTGTTGTTGTGCATACATGGCTCTGTTTAGACAACATTTTGATCAGTGTGCTCTTCATCAATGAATAATGATCATCTAAAAGTCTCCCCAATGTCCGTCTTGATATTAACTGCTTAGAGGGTAGAATTTCACGGAAGAGTTCTATATATTCTGGCCTCTCCACAGTCCACAGTGGGTGCAATCCCTGAATCACAAAATTAAGAACTAATTCATTGAATCGTTCTTGACTTAGAGAGCGTGGACCACCCCTGAAATACTGGGACACACTGCCTTGTTTTGGCGCGTGTTCGTCTTCCTCAGGAGCACTCCTCTTCTTGACTTGTTCACGCTCCCTCTCCATGCAAGAAAAGTTATTTGGGTGGACTCTCTAGAGAAGAAATCATGTATTAAATATTTGTATGGATGTGGCTGTGATTAAACATAATGTTCTAGTAGGCTACTACTGCATAGGGTCCATTCTAGTTAGCCGTTAACCTAGCTTGTTAATATTCCCTCTGCTGGTTAGCATGAGTTCTGATCTGAAAATCTGAAGTTCAATCATAAGTATCCCATTCTCCAACATCTTATCTACTTAATTATTGTTGTTAGCTGATTTAAGCTTAGTTAAACTCATTAATGCAAAATGGAAAACAATAGATTTACCTGAACGTGTGTTCGTATGTTTGTATTAGATGTCTTTGACGTCGACAGGAACTTGCTCTTGGGATTACAGAGTAGGCATCTAAAAACATATTTCTTTTCGCTCATCTCGACTAGAGTGACGTACTTTTGGAGGTATGGCCACGGTACAACACTTTGAGAGTCTTTATCATGGTCCTCCTCCACCGCGGCGGCTTTTGGGCTCTCTGCCATGCTTTTCTTCCCCCAGTAGCGCGCGCGCATGTGTGTGTGTGTGCGTACGTTCGTGTGTGTGTGTGTGTGTGTGTGTGTGCGTACGTTCGTGTGTGTGTGTGAGTACGTTCGTGTGTGTGTCGTTACGAAGCCCTGCGCATGCGCATCAGCATTCTGTCTTTCTATATATGCTGCGGGAAAATGCTGTAATATATGAACATCAGAGATGTCCGTGAGAAAATAGCTTTGGTGGACGCTACCGCGCTACTTGAGCAATAATATAGCTTAGCTACAGAAAAGTTACTAGGTTTTGTAAATAGTGACGCTACTGTCAAGCTACTGAAAAATGTAGTTAAGCTAGTAGCGACGCTACTTGTAGCGACGCTACTGCCCATCACTGGATAAATGGATGTGTCAGTTATTATTATAGATAAATGGATGTTTCTCTCTCATCAGCAAACACACGTTAATACATTTAGGTCTGATAAAATTACTTTTAATTGATGCACAAACGAGGGCCATAGCAAATATATAATCCATATCTAATAATCATTTATTGCATATATGTGCATTGTTTACATAAAATATAACTTTGTAAAAACTAATGATTACTGCCAATACAATTGTTATAACAGAGAAAGTGTAACAACAAAAGCATCCTCTGTTTTTTCAGAATACGATTGTAAACATCCAGGGGGCTCTCATTACCTGAACCCGTGTTTAGACAGCCTGTTCTGGGCTTCAGCACTGCAGCTAACTGGGCTGTTAGCTTATAGCACCGGAGCTTCAGGCTGGAGGTAAAGTCCGAAAATTTTCGAATTTATCTCCAAACAGACCCCTGATATGACAATAAAGGGGGATATTTCTCGCCTCAAATGATATTAGAATTAACTTTTATGTCCTAATTAAAGCGTATTTAGAACTTTTTAC
The DNA here is from genome assembly GCA_964034765.1 of Knipowitschia caucasica. Taxonomy (NCBI): domain Eukaryota; kingdom Metazoa; phylum Chordata; class Actinopteri; order Gobiiformes; family Gobiidae; genus Knipowitschia; species Knipowitschia caucasica. The sequence goes on from OZ035830.1 coordinate 42,666,086, forward strand.
CGTCCATCATGGCCGCCGTGTCCTTCCGCTCCGCTCTGAGTTGTGTAGTCACGTGACGAAGGCAGAAGGCAGCTGCTGTCCAAATCCACCTCACGTCTCGCCTCCTACCTCGCCTGTGCCTACGCGGCCTTCCCTCGATGCCTACATATCCACCCTACGCGGCCCGATGCCTACCGTTTTGGACACAGCCATAGTGTCTAAAGCAGACTTGGAGATTGTTATCCATGCATTTGTCTCCAGTAGGTTAGACTACTGCAATGGCCTGCTCACAGGTCTGTCCAAACAGGCTGTAAAACAGCTGCAGTACATTCAAAATGCAGCAGCTCCAGTCCTGACTAGAACCAGGAAGTACGACCATATTAGTCCTGACTAGAACCAGGAAGTACGACCACATTAGTCCTGACTAGAACCAGGAAGTACGACCACATTAGTCCTGACTAGAACCAGGAAGTACGACCACATTAGTCCTGACTAGAACCAGGAAGTATGACCACATTAGTCCTGACTAGAACCAAGAAGTACGACCACATTAGTCCTGACTAGAACCAGGAAGTATGACCACATTAGTCCTGACTAGAACCAGGAAGTACGACCATATTAGTCCTGACTAGAACCAGGAAGTACGACCACATTAGTCCTGACTAGAACCAGGAAGTACGACCACATTAGTCCTGACTAGAACCAGGAAGTACGACCACATTAGTCCTGACTAGAACCAGGAAGTATGACCACATTAGTCCTGACTAGAACCAGGAAGTACGACCATATTAGTCCTGACTAGAACCAGGAAGTACGACCACATTAGTCCAGTCCTCAGGTCCCTGCACTGGCTTCCTGTGGCTCAGAGAATAGACTTTAAAACAGCTTTGCTTGTTACAAGTCTCTCCATGGCCTCGCACCAAAATATATTAGTGACATGTTAGTCCCATATGAACCAGCCCGGACTCTGAGGAGCACAGGGACTGGACTCCTGCTGGGACTCTGAGGAGCACAGGGACTGGACTCCTGCTGGGACTCTGAGGAGCACAGGGACTGGACTCCTGCTGGGACTCTGAGGAGCACAGGGACTGGACTCCTGCTGGGACTCTGAGGAGCACAGGGACTGGACTCCTGCTGGGACTCTGAGGAGCACAGGGACTGGACTCCTGCTGGGACTCTGAGGAGCACAGGGACTGGACTCCTGTTAGTGCCCAGAGTCAGAACTAAACATGGGGAGGCTGCTTTTCAGATCCATGCTGCTAAAATCTGGAACAGTCTTCCTGAAGATGTGAGACAGGCCTCCTCTCTGACAATGTTTAAAACCAGGTTAAAGACAGTTCTGTTTAGCTGTGCTACAACTGAGGGATTTTACATTTTTAATGTTCTGTGATTATTTATGATTTTAATGCTTTCTTATTTTGTTCAGCACTTTGAGTTGCCTTGTGTATGAATTGTGCTATACAAATAAACTTGCCTTGCCTTGGTAACGACAGTCTGAGCCTCTGGCCTGAGCCTGTCACGGCCAATCTCCTCTTCAGTCGGAGCTGTGGCCCCGCGGCACGGAACCGCAGCCACTCACATGAGAAATGGCCCCGGAGATAAAAGGCCCGGAGCAATTTGCGAGAAAACAATTGTGCGATACGAAAAAGAGTGTGTGGAGACGGAGAGAGAAGTGTGTCAGGGCAAACACACGCCTCGGCTGAGACACGGTAACGCGGTTTATGTGGAGCACGCCGTGAGAATGTGGCTCTACAGCAGACAAAGGCCCGGCAAGGTTATTGGTTTAGCACAGTTCATACACAGGGCAGCTCTAAGTGCGGAACCAAGCACGCATTAAAATCAGAGATAATCACAGTACTTTCAAAAGAGAGGAGACAAAATCCTTCATGTAGCACAGAGAAAAAGACCTGTTTTTAACCTGGATTTGAACATTGTCAGAGAAATAGCCTGTCTCACATTTTCAGGATGATTGTTCCAGATTTTAGCGTCATGAATCTGAAATGCTGCCTCTCCATGTTTAGTCCTGACTCTGGGCACTAACAGGAGTCCAGTCCCTGTGCTCCTCAGAGTCCCAGCAGGAGGCCAGTCCCTGTGCTCCTCAGAGTCCCAGCAGGAGGCCAGTCCCTGTGCTCCTCAGAGTCTCAGCAGGAGCCCAGTCCCTGTGCTCCTCAGAGTCCCAGCAGGAGGCCAGTCCCTGTGCTCCTCAGAGTCCCAGCAGGAGTCCAGTCCCTGTGCTCCTCAGAGTCCCAGCAGGAGGCCAGTCCCTGTGCTCCTCAGAGTCCCAGCAGGAGTCCAGTCCCTGTGCTCCTCAGAGTCCCAGCAGGAGGCCAGTCCCTGTGCTCCTCAGAGTCCCAGCAGGAGGCCAGTCCCTGTGCTGCTCAGAGTCCCAGCAGGAGGCCAGTCCCTGTGCTCCTCAGAGTCCCAGCAGGAGGCCAGTCCCTGTGCTCCTCAGAGTCCCAGCAGGAGGCCAGTCCCTGTGCTCCTCAGGGTCCGAGTTGGTTCATATGGTGCTAACATGTCTCCTGGACAAGTATTTTCCCTGGGGGGCCACATTAAGATTACTTAATTTTGCCGAGGGTTGATAACATTTTGACGTTGTTACCAATAAATTCAATCTGAGCAGATAAATTACCGCACTTTCCGAACTTTACTTTTTTCTAGTCTTTGGACCCCTGCGACAGTAGCTCAGTTGGTAGAGCATTGGCCTTAAGGCCAGAAGGTCATGGGTTCAATTCCCACCTCTGCACCTTCTCCATCGACTCCCACTGATGACTGCTGTCGTTGTGTCCTTGGGCAAGACACTTAACCCCACTTTGCCCAAAGCCCCCACTGAAAGATCAAGGCTATGCTCACACTCAGAGAGCAGCCGTCCTCCTGTGGACTCACCACCTGCAGAGGGTCAGTGAGGGGCTGGTGCTATGAGACTTGGGTGGCATCTCTGACTGCCACCCCCCTGACCCAGAAATGGATTAAAGGGTAGAAAATGGATGGATGGATGGATGGATGGACCCCTGCGGCTTATGTAACGATGCGGCTAATAAGTGCATTTTTATTGTGGTAGAGGTGGGAAGTTTTCAGAGCAGAGTCATTATTTTGACTCCAAGTTTCTGCAGCTACAGGTTTATTATCAAAGTAGATGGATGTGAGTGATGGAAGCTAACGGCTAAGCTAACAAACACCTCCACATTAAATCATGTTGTGTCCAATTAAAACAGTCGTCACTCTGCTACATTACAACAACCTGCGGCTTATATTCAAGTGTGGCTTATATGTGGACAAAACTAACTTGTTCTTATAACACGGCGGTGGTGCGGCTTATACACAGGTGCTTCTTATAGTCTAGAAAGTACGGCAGCTAATTTCTGTGAATTTTTTGATGAAAAAAAAGATAAGATCCAAAGTATCCAGTTTTTTCTGTGTGATCTGTTTAAAGCTCGTTTTAATCCAAGCCATTTTAGTTCATGTTTTGTCTTCGTCTGCGAGTACGTAAGAAGGTAAAGCTTATTGGTATAGCGCCTTTCACAGACCAGGATCACAAAGCGCTTCACATTTAAAACGATACAAAGAAAAATAAATCAGTGAGTTCCAAAAACAGAAGTAAAGCATCATGAAGGCAGCACACATGGGCCTATATGAGGTTAGGCGAGAAACCCTGCCGTGCCGTGCCGTGCTGTTTCTGCGATTCGCTAATTGTTTTCACTAAAATCCCTTTCAATTCGGTCGCTATTTATGGTGCAGCCCCAGAGTGACCACCTCCTGCTGAGACAGAACCGCTGCTAAAGAAACGCTCCCGAGCTCAAAACACAAAGTCCAATCCAGAAACAGCAGTAGATTTTTGGCAAACTGAAATTGGTTGGGGGACAATTTTAAAACATAAGAGCTTGGGGCCAGCTTTGCTTTGACATTATAACTGCATTTAACACATGTCTGGATTTTGTTTTCAAGAAGAGATGTATTTGAATTTATTTTTTTTAATATAATTAGCTTGAAAATGAAGTATAACATGCTATAGTAGCCCATCACCATCAAAGCTGCAGGTGGATTCTATGAAAAGGAGCCACTAAAAATGGTCTTAACATATAAAGCCATAAATGGCTTGGCTCCTTCTTATCTCCAAGACACGTTAGTGTCGTATCAACCAGGTCGAGCGTTGCGCTCACAAAACGCCAGACGTCTGGTGGTCCCTAAGGTCTCAAAGGTCACTGTTGGTGGCAGAGCATTTAGCTCCAAGCTCCTTTACTGTGGAATCAGCTTCCCATTTATGTTAAGGAAGCAGATACGGTCTCCACATTCAAGGCCAGGCTTAAAGCACTTTACTTTAATTTAGCATATAATTAGGTAATATATAATATGTAGTGTATATATTATATATATATGCTGTATTATGTTATATATTATGTTATATATTATTCAATAATGTATTGTGTTATGTTGTATATTTATGTTATATATTATGCTGTATGTTATTCTTTATTCAAGGCTAGGTTTAAAACAGTCCTCTTTAGTTTAGCATATGGCTAGGAAGGTAAGACTCGGAGAAGGTTAAACTCCTCAGAGTGTTAGTCAAGCTGCATAGGGAGTCAGTTTGCTGGGAGAAGTATGGTAACTTGAGCACTATCCTCTCCTCCTTCCTACTTTATCTGTTTAGCATTTTTAGGATTCTGACTGTAGTTTGTTCATTGCTATTCACCCGTTGTCCCATTGTCTGTTTCATGGTACGATGACGGGATCTCTGAGCCTGGCCTCTTCCATCTACACCTGCGGACTGCCCCGCCCGACCCGCCTGGGAGTGCTTCAGTCCTGCACCGGACCTGTCCACGTTCAGCGTCCACTGGTCCACGTTCTGTAGCTAGCTTAGGTCCTAGATCATTAGCCTGTCCGTCCGGAGGAGCGGATCCCTTTCTCATATGGGTCTCCCTCCCTGTGGGTTTCCCTAGTTCTCCTCCAAGGTTTCTCACTTTTTCCCACTGGGTTTTTTAAGAGTTTTTCCTTGTGGATGCAGGAGGGTCTTGTTGGACAGTTAGTGTCCAACAGAAAGGATTGGTGATGATCAGGACACTTTAGCATTCTACAACATGTATGGACATTTTCTTCTGTGTGTGCTTTATATTCTTCATGTGTTTTAACTGTTGATTCTCTGACCTGTGTTGGTGATTTCAATGGTTTTGTTAAGTCCTCTGAGATGACTTCTGTTGTGACCTAGGGCTATACAAGAATAAATTGTATTGTATTGTGTATTGTCTTGCGGACCGGATTTGGCCCACGGGCCTGAGTTTGAGATGCCTGATTTAAAAGAAGCCGTAGACTGATATTTTAATAGAAACAGCATCTTGATAGAACTGAAGGCACAAACCTCACCATAATGATAAAGATTTATGGTATTGTCTTTGTAAGCTTTAGTCCGTTGATCCACAGGGTAAATTCCCTGGACACGGTAGATCAAAAATTACTATGACAAACATTTTAAAAGTGACAAAAGACCTGTTTATTGATGTTAGATTGACCGTAGCAATGGAAAGAGGATTTGAAAGCTAGCCGGAGCCAATTTCCTTATATGGGCGAGCTGCAATAACAGAGACGGATGTAGCTTAGGCAAGGCGAACGAAGGCATCTGATTGGTCAATCCTTGGTCCATTCCCAGTCTCTGGTCTCTAATGTCTAGTTTGTGACTGCCTCTTGCTTACTAGGACCACAGCTAGAGCTAAACCGGAGTTATTTAAGCCTAAAATTGTGTGTTTGACACTAACGGCTACTGACTTTGAGGAGTTTACTTTTCTCTTTTTTATTAGCAGACAAACGCATTCATCTTACATATAAACATATAAACAAACAGTTAAACACAGACATACAGGCAGACATTGGTGACGAAAGGGTGTGCAAATGCAAAGTGTTAAAGGGAGGGGGATAATCTGATAATAATTTCAGATAAATCATTCGAGAGGGAGAAAGAGAAAAATGAGTTACATGTCAATAGGAGCAAAACTACATCCATGAGCACTTTGCTATTCACTGAGTAGGGAGTTAGCATTGTTAGCATCTATGATATGGAGGCATTAGCCAAAACACTGCTTAAATAGAATTATATTTGAGAATGCTTAATGCAAAACCCATCATTCATTCAAACTTCTGTAGAGTTTAGTGAGAGAAGCCGTTCCCGGTCATGACTAAGCAGCTTGTGTTGTTCCCGCTCTCTCCGGTGCAAACAAACAAATCTGATTTATGCCAAAATTATTGTTTTGACGCTTTTTCCCCCAAGTTTTATGGAGTGTGACACGATTTCTGACTTTGGGGTCACAGCCGCAGCACTTCGCAGAATATATTTCCTCTGTTTTTGACTCACTGCCAGAGTTTGTTGCGACGTTTTGTTCTAATTAAACCAGGATTTCTCATAAACAGGAGCTGGGTACGACTTAATAACAAGGTGAGATTGTTGTTAAGGTCGTGTTTTACCGGCACCAACATGAGGCGAAGGACACAGGACTTTTTCAATTCAATTCTATTCCATTTATTCTTGTATCGCCCTAAATCACAACAGTAGTTCTCTCAAAGGACTTAAAGGTTCTCTCATTTTTACAGTTGCTCCAAAGGAAAAAAACGTATAATAACAAATAACAAATGTGACCTTTTTAAGAATATTTACCACCACCATGTTTTTGAATTGTTTTAGTTGTACTTAGAATTTGTTTTATAAATGTCCGTGAGGCTGAGGACTCTCTGTGTCAATGCACCATCTTTAAATACAGATGCTGATAAGGGACAAAAAGGAGTTTGAGCGGGAGTTGGGGACCACTGTCAAAGACCACATATTGTGCTGCGAAGCTACGGTAGTACAGGAAATTACAATATATGATCTCAACTAAAAGGGAGGAAAATCTGCACAGTGACAAAACAGTTGAAATTGCCAACACAAATCAGAGAATCATAAATATAGATATAAATATAGAACAAATTCTGAAAAATAGTTTTATGTCTATATTTTTCTCAATTAACTTCACCAACTGAAACTATTGTTTTCTGATACTTTTGCAAGGCACTGTAGGTATTGGTCCATAGGGAGTTGACCGATGTCCATGAATGTTTCCCGATTATACTTTAACCCATTTAGCCACAGACTGCGAATAAGGCCTGTTATACATTTTTTTTTTAAGAAAACGGCCGCAGCATTTCTTTGACCAGACACACAGGACCTGAATGCAGTAATAATTC